>NQII01002152.1:0-179134 GCA_002778355.1 Clitarchus hookeri
CATTGGCCCAATGGTAAAGCCAAGCCAAATTTTTCTACTAGGAACACGAAGTCTTGCCACATAAAAGATCATATACAATTACTATACGAAAAAGTAAGTGAACAGGATGCAAGGGTAACAACCGCGGTCCATACACTTGATTCTTAAGCTATTTCATGATTTGGTTTTGTTTCGTAATTCTCTATAAAAACAACCATCTGCCGTAATGAAACGATTTTTCTTTTGAGGAGTATCTTGTAGATTATTCGCTTGTTATTAACTCAGAGATCTGTTTCGGGTTTTACGAAAAGTTTGCGACCCAGCAATGAGTTCAGAAAGAATCTTTCATGCTTTTGGAATTTAGCTTAAAACTAAAAAACTCTTGAAAAGCCCGGGTCTTTATTGGACTAACATGCAACACATTCAAGACTCACGCCGTAAGGAATTGTACCTGCTCGCTACTAAAACGTAAATTGCCAGTAAAAATAAAAAGTATAAAACGAACGAAACCACAAACTAAGGAGACAAGAGATTTGAAGAAGGCGGCATACAAGAGTCTTCTGGACCATATTCAATTATGTAGTACATTTAATTCATGGTGGTCTATATATTAAACGTTGAACACGAAGTCGATTCTATGATATATAATGTACACAGTAGAAAACAGCGTATAATGAGAAAACTATCTCATGTGGGAGACGTATTCCTCAGTCTCATAAACGGGTGTTGACAGTAACGTTACTTAAAACACTGTTTATTGGTTCCGACATATGACACTGCGTTGTACTTACATTTGTAAAGTTTCGAACAAAAATTTAGTTTCTTGGCAATACTTTAAATAATATATTTATCCGTCCCGCAAAGAGTTAATTATATTTAATATACTTTTTTTATTGCTTGAGTTAGCTGTAAATCTCAACGAGAACAACTTCGATGAAAACGTAAGGCATTGTCCACGGCCTGTGGAACAAGATGAGATCCGATGGAAAGTTAGATCAACCATTGCTCTTGCCAAATGTCTAAAACCTCAGCAAACTTACGAACGGCGTTGTAAACTGCCGGATGACATTTCTNCTCTTGCCAAATGTCTAAAACCTCAGCAAACTTACGAACGGCGTTGTAAACTGCCGGATGACATTTCTAACTGCAGTCAGTGTCCTCCTGTTGGCTTTTTGAGTTGAGGACATAATTGCAATTACTGTACATTCTTTGAAAACACATCCTTCCATTAAGTGTTATAAAATGTCATCAAGTTTGACTCCACAGATCTCTACATAATGGAGCGGAGGTGACTTGTTCATTGGCTGCTGCAGCAGACACGACTACTTCTGCTGTTCCACCCGACCACACGGAATGAAGTTACCATAATAGTACTGAAATGTGAGTTCTGCGGGGTGTGCAATATGAACGGAGATCCAATGACGTATATGAACCTAATCCATACTTGCATTATGTTAACCTTGGTGTCGAATTATAACGCGAAATGATGATGTACGTATCAAATGAGCATGTCAAATATAATGTTTGGTTTGATACTCTCTTTTGGTACAGCAATGGTTGATATCACCAACACAGGGCACCAAACTTGACAAACAAGCAAGTAATAAGTCAAAGAACACACAAGAATTCAGAAGAGACTGCACAATGGATATAAGAGGCTCAATATGCACTCGCCAGTAAGACGACCAGCAACGTGGCCAACTTGCCAATCAGTGCCCGGATACGAACTTGCTCACATGATGGCTGAACAAACTTTGACGTTATGTGGTAGTCAGTCGAGTAAAAAAAATCCAATTTGCCCATGCAATAAGTGTCCGACTACGTCTTCACCAAAGCAACAGTCACGACACCTCGTTTCTGTTTACTCATCTATCTATTCGGTGACTGAGTCATTCAATTACAGCGTGGAACAAAATATTATGTCCGCACAGCCTTAAATCATGGAATAGAACATTTCGAAAATTTGCACAGGGATGTAGGACAATGGCCAAGTAAATATTTTATCTTCTTCTTACTTCAATATTGGTTTTCCAGAACAGGACGATCAGGAGTTTTTAATTCATGCCATTTTTTCCCCTAACTCGTTACTTACTTTTTTCCCGCTAAAACCAACGGACTCACTTTTTAACCTTTCGCTCGCGTTGCATTTGTTTCCACGGGATATTCATTCGAATTCACGACGTGATATTAAAAAAATAATTACAAAAAAACGACGTGGAGAAATTTTCCAAAAGCAGGAATCTATATTTGCTTTCGAGCTGAGGAGAGGAAAAACTTGCTTCGCCACAACTGAGGAGCGGTTACAAGGGAGCGTGCGAGTAATCAAACAGCTAGGGGGCTGTGGGAGGGAGGTGGTGGTTTGGTAAGGGATGCAGGGGTGATGGTTTGTCGCCCTCGAGGGCCAGGGGAGGACACCAACCCCCGTCCCACGGGAAACTCAGAATCCGTGCGAGCGCGCGAATGAGGCCGAGGGGAAACAGCCCAGCTGTCCAAATATTGACTCTGGCGGCCAGGCGCGGGCGCTTGTAAAGGTTTTCCCATCCCCTCAACCCCCTCCCTCAACATAACCCACGCCATAGTTTGCTTGGAGCTGCAGGCGCGCGACCTGCTGGATGAAAATCAAATTAGTCGAGGCCGGTTTGCTTTGCGCTCGCGCGTTTCAGGGGGCGTCTGTTGCCCGTCCCGCACGTATGCGGTTCCCGCGCGAGCTCCAACTGTTTGATCTATGAAAGCCGGCGGACGCCTTTTAGCGACTTCACTCCCGCCGAGCCACACCATGTAACACTTAACTGGAGTCCGTAGTAAAAAATTCTTAATATATAAAGTTTACGTCTGGCTATAAGGCAGCATGGCGACGAAACCCTCTCAAGACTGGGCTATGCGTTCCCTGGTAACTGTGGAGTGGAGAGATTTGGGCGCTCTTAACATCGAGGTCCTGAGAGCCGATGAAGGGGAAGCGATGTGAGTATGGAGCAGCGCTGGAATGCAAGTGCGGAGGAAACGGGAGATCCCCGAGTAAACCCGCCGACCAGCGGCATCGTCCGGCGCGATTCCCGCATGCGAACATCCGGGAGCGACTCCGCCGGGAATCGAACCCGGTTCACATTGGTGGAAGGTAAGTTGTCTGACTACTACACCACCGCCACCCCTTCCCTGGTACCTGAATTTCTCACAAATTATATCTGTAACAGTAAGGTAATTACACACCATAAAAGTCAATGGATTAAACTACAGAGCCACTTTGTATTTTCTTCCTTTCTCTTAACGAAAAATTGCGGGAAAGTCATAAAATTGCTTTTAACATTTTTCCTTATTATTTTTCTTTGAATATATTAAATACGATAAAAGTAAAAAGAGGCTGCTGTATATAATATCTTTTGAACTTTCTTGAGAGAAAAATCGTGTTTTCTGACCATTTATTTACTGAGATACGCGCACACACGCAAACACTAATTTTACAGGCTATGCTCGAGTCTAGCTTGGGAAAAGTTAGTATGACGAGTTTTCTGTCCTTGAGGACAAAATTTGCATCCATAAGTTTACTTTTCTCTGTTAGTTTCTATGTTAACTTTACATGTGCGTTACGTCACATCGGTTATTATCATCTAGAAAAAAGTTTTTATTTTTAGGTTATAGAAATAGACATGATGGGGTGTACATCGTGTTATACATTAGAAGTATCTTTAACGGTTACACAGTCAATTTGACAGCACATTGGCAGACAGTCAGCCACTCACAGCCAGTAACTTCTCGTTATAGTATGCATGAGCCGTGTGGCGTGAACCAGTAGGACGGTGGTAAGTGGAAACACAAAAACCCGTATAAATGGACAGTAAAACATTATTCTCGTATTTACTAAATCGTGTTTTGCTCTGTGCTATACCTAATCGTTTACTAGTTTACACATCGGCCACTTAACACTTTCAGTTACAGTGTCCTCAACCTGTGACGAAGAAAATGAAGTGATTGAATGGTATGCACTGCACACAGTAGAACATAGTGTCCAATGCGAAAGGTTCCCTACGTGTGGGAGACATCATTGGCTGCTGAGACTATGTATCGTAACCACAGAAACAATTACTGCCAGTAAAATAAAGCAGAGATATATTTCTATTGGTCCCAATATAAGACAAAGCGTCGTCTGGATATCAGTACAGTTCGGAACAAAATATTGGTTTGTTGCAACGCCTTAAATTATATATTTATTTATGACTGCAAATGTTAAACTTGTAGTGCAGTTGACGTCACATCATGTGTGTAATGGATGCCCCGCCGCTCTCTCGTGGGTGGCCTCAATACACACTTTTTCTCCCGGCTCCACCCTGATTACTGGTTCCTGCTGCATGCGCCGAGTGTGTATAGCACTCATCAATAACCAGATTACCTTGCTACAATTCACACCACATGCCACTGCAGTGTATACGTTAAAAAATTATATTACGTTGTTGGAAGTTTACTAGAATTTTTTACTATGTAGTATTTCTGTAGTGGCGTGACGATTAACACCTAACCTATAAGGCACCGCGGTGGTTTAGTGGTCACACTACTCAAAAGATCCTAAGTAATTATCTTAATTGTATCCATGAAACATAATTGGTTGGAAGATTGTTCCTGTTCATGAAGCTTTTGCTAATCACACTGCTGTAATTAGTATGTATATTACGCCAATGCTCTGTTCTCGGAAGATCTACTTCACGATTGGTGGTGAAATTTGGCTTTATCGGAAGTTAGTTGGTACTACTGGTAACATGCATGTACTAGGTAATGTTGAAATGTTGTTTAATCCATAATGTAAAATAAAAAGTATTTATCAGATTATTTTTATATTTATTTGTTGTAATAGTAGCTGTGATGTAATTAATGGTTTAAAACTAATGAAATGATGTAATTCAAATTTTTGAAACTTACATTCACGGAATGTGAGGATATTATAGTTAACTTTTGATGTTAAAATAATTTTTGATTTAAGTAATATATATTATGTATGTATTGTGCCATGAATTTGTAATGCAATGGTGTTTTAACTTTGTAAAACGGTTATTTAGTTCAATAGTTATGGACTTCTTAAGTTTCGAGTCGGGAGACATAACATCAAAGTGTCATGGCGGCCACCCGTCGGCGTCCTTATATTACCTATGCCGGACCGGGATTCAAGTTTGCTATGTATAAGGACTTCAAACTTTTGGTCAGGTGTAATTTTTTTCATTAATGCAAGAATGTTGTAAGTACAATTTTTGATTGAAATTGTAATATAATGTTGCTAATGGTAATTTTAGCTTCCGCAACAATCAGTAGCAAACGATACTCAGGGATAGTTTCTAGAATCTCGCACGGTTTGTCAGAGAATGAGTACATTGACATAAATGGAACTGCCATGCCACTCACGTTTGTATTCTACCCTTTTCTGTAGCCACACCCCACGTGCCATCTTGCACGACTGTCATGCTAACCGCAGCTCTAAACGTCAATTTACTTGAGAAAACTATACATAGACACAAATTCAATTTAGATAGAATTTATTTTGTAAAAGATTATACGATGTTATTTACGATGCCAAAATCGCATATATTTTATCCTTCAAGTACGGTAACAGAATGTTGTGAATTTCATCGAAGTTTTTGTTCTGAAAGATGATTTGTTTTATTTATTTTAGATCCTCAGCCTATAATCAATATGGTTCTAGTAATTAAAACGTGAATCGTAGTACACAAGCATTTAAATAATAAAATGTTTAGGTATATTATTAAAAGGTAAGAAATATATATATTAAACTTATTTTGAACTTAGAATTTTCATTCACAGATAAGAACGATTACGTTATCATGCAAAATGCAGAGTACGTGTACGGCAATGGAAGGGTGTAAAAATTAACTTATGTTTTGAATTAAATTAACACGTAATTTACAGATAAATATTGGTTTTCAGTTGAAAACTTATTTCCGTACAGTAATGGGTGCATAAGTTTTAATTTTACTGTGTGTTGTTACCTTTTACTTAGTTATTTTAAAAAAGAGTAATATGCCGTTTAAGTAATAGCTTTATTATTAGTAAAATTCATTTCTTCGGAGTGATTGTGAAATGATTTCTGATATTAATAAAACATGTCCAAATTTTAAAGTGAATTATTGTTTCATCTTGCGGTTTTTATGGCGTCCAAAACTTTCGTTTTGAGGTCGTCAATGTTAGCCAAAAATGGTGGACGAAACACTTGATCCTCTATGTACCCCCATAGAAAACAATCGCACGGAGTAAGATCCGGCCTTTTTGGAGGCCAGTGATGAAGAACCTGGTTACCAGCTGCTCCTCGACCAATCCAACTTTGCGGCAACGTCTCGTTTAGGTACCCGCGAACAGCTAGGTGCCAATGGGGTGGCACACCATCCTGCTGGAAAATGAAGTCCCCCGCCGCCTCTTCTAACTGAGGAAACAACCACTCTATAAGCATGTCCAAATAAGGGATTCCAGTAACAGTGGGCTCGTGAAAAAAAGGGCCGGAAACAGTGTATATTGATACAGCGCAAAACACGTTCACTTTGGGGGAAGCGCGCGCGTGTTCGATGGTTTCATGTGGAGGCTCCTGACCCCAAATCCGCACGTTGTGCCGATTCACCTTACCATTTGTATGGAACGTCGTTTCATCGCTAGAAAACAAATTAGACATGAAGGCATCGTCTAACTCGTTCTGGGCACATAAAGGAAACATCAGACCGTCCCCTTCACATTGACGTGTCGAATACTAGCTCGCTTCTCCCTTACCACTTCAAACCGAGAGTTACGGACGCCATCTAAACCGTCACACCGGACATGTTGACAAGAGAGTAGAACGAGTTTGTTTATTGAGTATATGTCGTTCTGGCCACTCATGGTGGTCACAGTGAACATTTATGAATGTATGGTACACAAACTTCACGGTTCCACGGTTTATTTGATTGATCAATCAAGGCTGTAGATTGTTTGGTTTTGATTTTATAAACCTTTAAATTTGGGGAATTCTTTTATAATCAGCATGTATACTTATGAGTGTATCTGTACATAACAGAAAGTGCTATGTCATATTGAACCGTTAAAAATGTTTAAGCCATTACATCTATAAGATGTATATTTATAATCTGAACTGGAATATGTCAGTTATGGGTCATTATTCAACTTTCAGAAAAAAAAAAACAGTAACAAAGTCAAACACAATTTACATTATAAACTAGTGTAGCATCTTTAGAAAATATTGAACATTAGACCGTTCTGTTCATGGAATATGCTGAAGTATTCTACTTTTCAACTTTATTGTGTGGCGCAATTGTTTATAACAGCCTTCAAAATTGTCATGAACATTTCCTACATTTAACATAGATTTATTTGATTATTGTACTATAGGGGAGAGGCGGGTAGCCCCGGCCACATAAATAAAACTCATGAAATTTTGAAAATCAATAGACTTAAATCTTTATTTTTATACTAGAATGGAAATACAACATATCTCTCACAATTATAATTAAGTAACAATCTTAAAGGNAATCTTTATTTTTATACTAGAATGGAAATACAACATATCTCTCACAATTATAATTAAGTAACAATCTTAAAGGTTCATTACCTTAACTTATATGAAGTCTTGAAATAAGCTTCAATTTTCAGTGGATACATTTTTGTAGGGTACCCCGGNTAACAATCTTAAAGGTTCATTACCTTAACTTATATGAAGTCTTGAAATAAGCTTCAATTTTCAGTGGATACATTTTTGTAGGGTACCCCGGCACAAAGATTTAACGATGACCAAACCGTTTTTGGCCTTACATACGCCACAAAAGTAGTATTCCTCCGAAGGGTCAATGTCCACACACGCTTCGTGCGCCCAGTCTTCACATTTATGACACTGGATACAGTCTTTTTTGAACCTTTCTCCGCAAATGATGCATTCGGTATCCTGGTCTCTTTGTTGCTGATCCAAACTTTGAATGTTATTATTTGTTTTCATTTTATTAACTGCCACCTTGTTTTTATTGGTTGGAACCTCTTTCTCTGCCAGCACGTTTTTGAACGGCGAAGATGTCAGAATCTCACTCTTTTGTGTTTTTCGGGAACGCACTGCAAAACGTTTCTTAGAAGCATCAGGAAAAGGGCTCAACTGTTTGAGCAATTCATTTGCTTTAGGCACCTTATATCCCTCAGCTGCTTCTCTCACAGATGTCGTTTTTTTTGGACAGATAGCATAGCCTGTTTCATTTTATTTTCATCCCAATTTCCTCTATGTGTAATTCTTCCCTTGACATTTGGAAATTTTGAAGTGATTCTGCAATGGAGATCAACATTTTATACGCTTGCTTTAACATTACATTATAATAACTAAACATTTCTCCATCCAAAAGTTCGGGGTTACCCGACATCATCGTGACCGGTGGTACCCGACTGCCACATTCTATGTTTTTATTTAATATCAACAATTTCAATAAAGATAACCTAACAATTAACCTAACTTATACACTTGAATCAATATCTTAAAGGATAGTCAGTAAATCATGGTGAAGTACTTACATTTTGTATACAATAACTGAGTTCAAAATGTAATCGGCGCACATTACAATATAGGCACAGGTAAATGAACGATTGTAACGTGTTGTTGGCTCGGCGGTCGCGTCCGGGTTGATTCGATTATACGGCTAAATGGCACTGCGGTCGAAATTGCTAAAGACGTTAAAATGGCGTGGTGCTAGACTGAGTCGGATGTTTCGCGAAATTGTAAAACGTTATTTAAAAATGGTTGTGACGGTTTTCGACAGGATGGCAGAGTTTCCGAGTGAATGATTCTACATCTTCGACAATGTGAAAACAATTCTTATGTGCAAATACTAAAAACGTTAGAATAGAGTGGCAAAGGAAAGACACCTGCACGAAACACATAAAAACGAAATCAGTACAACGAGAAAGTGAGCACAAATTAAAAAAATACGTTATTAAAAACCAAATAATAAAGAACGGATATTAGTAAAACAAGACAAATAAATGAATTATTATAGGTTAAACAAGATAATCGCACAAATTCTCTGGCACGTGTGTCAACCACACCCAATCAACAACACAAGGAACGAAGGTTAGTAAAGAAATAGCTGCGTTACTTTCACCTTGAGCCTGATCATGTAACTATTCAAGAAACGTTGAAATGTAAATACGTTAGCATCACGTCATTAATAATTGGCAAAATAAGATACAAGTCTTTTCGACACCCATTTGTAAGCGATAAATTAACAATTATGTTAAAACTTTGTAACTATTTCCTCTCTTTGTGTTGGCAACCTAACTGCACAACTGTATCGGCTCTCGCCGCTGTTTGTAATGTTATATGCATGTCGCTAACGGCTAGGGTGTTTTTTCATAGGTTGATTTTCAAAAGTTTCTTCCAGTCGTGAACCGACTATAGGCCTTTTTTTGTACCAATTCAGATGTTCCTCTGTACCGACTGGTTTTGGGTGGGTCTTACTAATTTCTTGTAACAATTTTGCATTGTTTTTAATAAGTGCTACGGCTGTCTTCCCGTATGAGTGAAAAACATTGTTAAGTCGATAAATAAAATATCAGATACACTATTGTTTGTGAAGATTGTAACGCCCAGAAAGGAAGGCTCAAACGAATTAAAACTTGGAGGATGTGTAGAACAGTGTACCAGCAATCAATTATTACGAATACAGAGAGATGGCGTACACATAGGCCTAGCAGCGCCCTCTTGTGTGTAACCGAAAAGGTCCGTGTTACGCCAAGCTCAGTCAGTGAAGAGCCGTCAAACGAAGTGAAAACAGATGCCAATATGCCGCGTTGACGTCAAAGGGCGCCATGTCAGCATTTGAGTTCAAACGGGCAAAATTATCGGTCTCCGGGAAACAGGTTTGTCATACTGTGACATTTCGGCTCGTACAGGGCATGCTGCTACGACAGTGAAGCGTGTGTGGAACCAGTGGATAGAAGAGAGTAGCACGCATCGACGAACGGGTACTGGACCACGCAATGTGACCACAGCACGGGATGACCGCCATCTTGTCAGCATGGCTGTAACGCACCGTACAGCCTCGTCCACATAGTAGGCTCGACACTGGAGCACTGCAAGGTGTGTGGACCTGTATGCGTCGACGATTCAACGCCGGCTGCGTTGGGCTGTACTGGTGGCGCTCATTCCATTGCGTCGGCTTCCATTGTCCAGAAACCACAAACGCCTCAAACTGCAATGAGCATGTGAACGTAGTCGCTGGCGTGCTAAGTGGCAAGCTGTAGTGTTTTCAGATGAGTCCCGCTACAACCTGTCACACAGAGATGGCCGCATACGTGATAGACGCTACCATGGTGACCACAATCAGACAGCCTGCATTGTGGAGCGGCATAGCGGACAAATGCCAAGTGTGATGGTGTGGGGAACCATTAGAAGCAACATGCGATCTCGTCTCCTATGTATTGAGGGCAATCTGAACAGTATCCGCTACATCAGGGAGGTGTTAGAGCCCGAGGTACTGCAACTCCACATGCCATATTTCAGCTGGACAATACCCGGCCACATGTGGCGAGGAATGCGCAAGCCTTCCTCAATGAACGACGGGTATCACTGCTTCCCTAGCCTGCATATTCGCCTGACATGTCGCCCATCGAACATATCTGGGATATGGTTGGTCGGTGACTTGCTCGTCACGGTCCTCCAGCAACCACTGTTGATGCTTTGTGGACTCGCATACAAACGGTGAGATCCCCCAGGAACATATCCAGGTTCTTTTCGATTACATGCCACGACGTTTAAATGCTCTGATTGCAGCACGTGGGGGCTTCACACCATACTGAATTCTCAAGGACAGAGATCATGTACAGTTCTGTAATCCTAATCGATTGTGTATTGTCATGTACCTAATCTTTGGTAGAAAATTCATTTCACTCACATGTATGCTTCTTGGTGTTGCATTTTTATGAAACGTTAGTGTATAATTCGAACTATTAGCAACACAGACAAACCCAAACCAATAAATCTTATCCTTTTTACATGACTTCGGTTTTGTAGAATAAATGTTTATAAACATTATTCTATTAGGCTACATACTAGTCAAAGGCCTATATAAAAAATTGTATTGGGGAATTGTTATATAACATAAGCATGTGGGTGTGACATGTTGAATATATTGCTCTGTACCTTAATTTGACTTTTGAGAAACGCTAATCAAATTGTACTAAATGTGTATTGAATGCTGAAAACTAAACAATAAACAAAAAAGTCACTATTTACAAAATATAAGCAAACTACCTTCTTTGCAAGTGAAGGCATAAAACGTTTTGGCGTGTTCACCATGTGTTGCATGAGGGGCAAGGTCCAGCTAGCTCCTCTCGGTGAGTGTCCTGTTGTTCTACGGGAACTTCTTACGGGTGATTGAGATGAGAGTGCTGATTACATACAGTTCATCAGGAACTACAATGCAGCATTATCGTTCGTCTCATTCTGTGCTGACAGCTTCGTTGAATCACCTCGTCGATCTGTGTATACATTTCAAATTCATGGACAAGTGCATCATCTCATCTCTGGGACTGCACGTCCAGTGGAGGGCACAGACCCTCGGTATAATCAAATTTACTTTATCGATGTGGATGCAGCGAATGCTTCCCGGGTGCATCAGCACAATCCTTGCCCGCTTGGAATTTTGGAGAAGCTGGAACGTCTTCTTGGTGAGATCAATCCTTTGGCGCAGATCCACAAGTCGATGCATCAGGTGGTGGTGTCGGGGGAAGAGGTGTCAAGGCGGATGGGTCGCTCTTTGAGGCAGGTCACCTTGACGATCAAGCCGGGCCTGAACAAGCATCCCAACATATACAACCTTCCTGTTGCTCTAAATGAGGTAGCAGCGATTTTTGTGGGTGACGTCCCACCCTTACGAAACGATATCAGGATTTATCCTAAAGATACTCCAGTACAGGCAATAACTCACCTCAATGCCTTGGCAGACCCGATGACTTACCCTCTCTTTCATTGTGAGCACTACTCGCAACACAGTAAACTGCAATCAGTTCTATGCATATAGCATAATGCAGAAGCACAGGTTTTCAAACCTGCACCATTCTGGAAAACTGTTCCACCCATTTCTCGTTGATGCTTACTGTAAGGCGGAAGCCTTGAGGATATGGTCAATAAGGCAGAACCAAGACAAGCTAAGAGTTGAGGAATACCTGGGTATTCACGAGCATGTGCAGAGGAAAGCTGATGCTGCTCATGTCAGAGTGGGCAAAGTTGTGATACTTCCTTCATTTTTCTATGGGTCACAGAGACACATGTATCAATGCTATCAGGATTCGGTAGCTATCATGCGCCACTTTGGCAGACCAGATATGTTCATTACTTTTACTTGCAATCCGAAGTGGCCGGAGATTGTGCTGTCACTGGAGGGCCGCCAGCGGGCATGCCATCGTCCTGATGTATGCAGAGTATTCAAATGTAAACTTGATGCTTTAATGGATGACATCCACAAAAAGCAAGTGTTTGGCAAGGTGGATGCCTTCACCTATACAATTGAATTTCAGAAATGGGGACTACCCCACGCTCACATCCTGCTCATTTTGTCAAAAGGCGACAAGTTGGCGATGCCAGAAACTGCCGATGCTGCTGTCACAGCTGACATCCTGGACAGAGAGGTGGAACCTGAGCTATATGCAATGGTGAAAACCCACATGCTGCATACCAAGTGCGGGCCAACTGCACCCTGCATCATGGATGGGGGTTGCAGGTTCCACTTCCCGAAGGCTTTTCGGGCAGAGGCTCTGCTCCACTACTGTGCCTTTGTCCAATACAAAAGACCGGACAATGACACTTCTGCTACCATCGGCACCAAGGTGTACGACAACAGGCATGTCGTGCCTTATAACCCATATCTGCTTTTGAATTANCTTCTGCTACCATCGGCACCAAGGTGTACGACAACAGGCATGTCGTGCCTTATAACCCATATCTGCTTTTGAATTATCAGTGCCACACTTACGTTGAAGTGTGTTCCTCGCTTCAAGCGACAAAGTACATGTACAAATACATCCATAAAGGACACGACTCTGCAGTTCTGCAAGTCGGAGTCATTGTCCATGACNTACATCCATAAAGGACACGACTCTGCAGTTCTGCAAGTCGGAGACATTGTCCATGACGAGGTGACATCTTACCTCCATTGCAGGTACATCAGTTCACAAGAAGCATGCTGGCGTTTTTTGTCGAAAAAAATGACAAACAATAACATATATGTGTTCAGGCTCAACATTCATCATGAGAACAGGCTATTAGTTTTCATTGCCGACAATGATGTAGCTGGGGCATTGGAGAGGGCATAAGGCAAGCACATGCACCTCACATCATTCTTTCTTTATAACTGAGCACAAGTTTTATGCCCACCGTGGTGGCGGTGAGTGTGGGGCAAGGCCGTGTCCACTACACCTGGCATATGCCCAGTATCTCAGCCACTTCTGTTGGCTCGAGAAGCAGCATATCATAACGATCGCACCAAGTTCTGAGGGAAGGTCATCCTCTTTGGAGGTGACTTCCGCCAAGAGACCGTGCAGACCAAGTCAATGCCTGCCTGAAGAACTCCCCACTGTGGCAGTTTTTCAGACAGCTGCGCCTCAAGAACCGCACGAGGGTCAACAAAGGGCAAGAAGAGTTCCAGCAGTCCCTGCTGCGAATCGATGAGGGGACACTTCCGCCCATCCCCGGCATGCTCGATGGCTATGTGCAGCTACCTCAGATCTTAGTGCTTCCCCAGAATGGTGACATCAACAGCCACATCTTCGGACATGAGGGGCTAACTGAGGAGGTAATGAATGGTGTCCAAGAGTTTCTACTATTGCTGTGCATTTACAGAGTGGTTCCTGTTGCTACAAAAACTGTGTGCTTTTATTATTGCAGGTAATAAGCGCGAGGGCGATCCTCTGTCCGATAAACGAAGATGTAGATGACATCATCACCACCATAGTGTCTCGCCTGAGTGGAGAGAGTAGAACATTCCTCAGCCAAAACCAGCTGGAGGACAGCGAAGGCGGTTCCATCAGTGTCCCTGTTGAGTTTCTCAACTCACTGACTGTGTCATCTTTACCGCCACATTCACTCACTCTCGCAGTTGGCTGCTGCATTATGTTAATAAGAAACCTCGACACCAAGCACGGACTCTGTAATGGGACCAGGTTGTTGGTGGTCAACATGTCCGATTATGTCAATTACGCAAAGATCATCACTGGGTCTTACAAGGGCGACAGGGCCTACATTCCCAGAATTAAACTGTTGTCTTCCCTGGCTGACTTTCCTTTTTCTTTTAGTCGCAGACAGATTCCTGTCCTCTTGGCATTTTCCATGACGATAAATAAAAGCCAAGGTCAGGCATTCGACCGCATAGGGATTTACCTTCCACATCCAGTGTTCAGCCACGGACAGCTGTATGTCACACTGTCCCGTGCTGAGAGCTTCGACTCTGTGTCGGTGCTGGCTAAACCATCATTAGGCATCGTCCTGCAAAAACATCAAAACAAAACATTCACTCTGAATGTGGTGTATCCGGAAATTCTGGCCGAACCTATCCTAAAACAAACCACCTCTTCCTTCTTATAAACATTACCTCTCCCATCGTTAACAAACCACCTTTTATTCAAATAAACACCTCTCCTTCTGTCCGCCTGCTCCAGGCAAATTAACAAGTGCTTTTCTGCTACTCTACATCGAACGCTTTGACCTCCTCAGTGGCACACCATTTGCTGAAGACTTGACTTCGGTCAAGTCCGTCAACTCTTCTGTGTTCTGGCCAACGACATGTGTAAGGATCCTCGGCACTGCAGCTTCATTTTCTACAATAGGTGGGTACATATACCTTTTCCCATTTCTGCGACAGAACATGCTCTCTTCTTACATCACATACACAAAGTATTAAATGTTCACTTGCTCACAAACGAATACAAATTACAACACTTCATTCATCACTCATAATGCAGCCTGCGTCACTGTATGTTAGCATGGTTCACATGCGGTGATGTTGCCGGTCCCAAGCCCGGATAAATGCAGAGGGAAGGTGAAGCTAACGCACCATGAGATGCGACGTTAGCACACCGTGGCGGTGTGGCAATGGTTTTAGCCCTCCATAATGTGAGTTCAGACGTGGTTCCTGCTCATCTCAAAGTCCCTTTAGCCTTAAGGCGCTACAATTATCATACAAGGGAGTCGGTCTTGATACCGACTCGGACCAAACAGACCCTAACGGATCACATTACCGAAAACGTTTTGTGGTTCTTTTCTGGGTCTGTAAGTTCAGTGTTGGGACGCGAGTCGTCTACAGACGACTCATACCCCGAGGCTGGCATGTTGTACTCATCAGGCCAGTTACCATGTTGTCACCTGTTGGGACTCATGCCTGCTTTGGGACGGGCACTTATGTGATACTGTGGTAGGTCATTATATGCTTTCAAACACACCAATAATACCTACTACGAGGTGAAGTTAGACATGGTTCCTGCTCACCCATGGAGGTTAGCCCTCCATAAGGTAAACTCAGATGTGGGTCCTGCTCACCTTCACCCTTCATTAAGGTATGGGTGCATGTAGAGAGATGAGGTGCCTGTTCTGAATCGTAAAATGTAGGCGTCCTTGAGTGCAAGTCGCAAACAAGAGTGTGAGCTGGCATACTTCGGAAGGCCGACTAAGATTCTTTTCCTCAATAAGGTGTAGTTAGATGTGCTTCATTCTAACAAAATGTCTCCTCCAAGGTATTACCAAAGGCATTCATTGCCTAAAATGTTTTCTTTGCAACGAGACACAAGGGCGTAACCACAGCTGTTGTAGCCCACTGGGAAATTATTAAAACCATCTTCCTCAAAGAATGTAGACAGATGTGGTTCCTGTCGTACACTTATACTTAAAAAAAAAGAAAGGTGAAGTTAGAAGTGGTTCCTTCTCACCTCATGTCTTCTCCAAGGTTGTTCCGGAGAGGTTGTTCGTGGTTATTCTATCCTTACACATTGTCTTTGTAATCAGACACAAAAGGAGAGAGCACTACCATTGCAGCCCCTTAGGAAACCATTACACCGTATGTATATACTAACAACTCTACTCTTACAACAAAACAAATTTTCACCAGGTACCTGCCTCACCCAATGATAGTGCACCCGCGGAATCCGCGGGCCGACCCCTGGTCATTTTCATTAATCAAGAACGGAAGTTTGAGGGGTAGAGTGCTGGAACAAAGTTTGTGCACACCTTTGAACCTTCTTCTTTCGATCCCCCACCCCTGTCCCAAACCTCTACCACCTAGGGAGGAGATGCGGCGACCGGAGGGGTCTGTTTTCAAACATTTTCGCCTCTAGAAGCTGCAGTTTTCGATGGATTTCGTCAGGATTCGAGGAAGGGCTGTCTCTTTGGACACTCCCTCGGTTCACAGTTAGTTAGGCCCTTTTGAATAAATGTCGGTAACATAATGGTGTAGCATATTATGTACTATAACTATGGTACAAAGTCACTTGGTCCATATTTCGCGCACCAGAATTATGGTGCAGTGTACCAAAACATCGGTATTTTGTACGATAATTTCGAAATTTGTAGCATAATGGTCTCTGCACTGCCCAACTTTGCCTATAGGCCTGAAATGAACATGGTTGGGCCGTACAAGTATTAGATCTACACCACACATATAGGTATTTCGTACAATAATTTCTGAATTCATTCCGCAATGGACTCTACATTTACCAAGCTTATCGCAGGCCGTATTTATAACCTGGGTTTCAGATTGCACTCATGTACATGCTTCATCGTTCTTGAGTAAAAAGGCGGTTATGCGGTACACATACCAAGCTTATCGCAGGCCGTATTTATGACCTGGGTTTCAGATGGCACGCATGTACATGCTTCACCGTTCTTGAGTAAAACGCGGGTTATGCAGTACACTTACCAAGCTTATCGCAGGCTGTATTTATGACCTGCGTTTGAGGTTGCACGCATGTACATGCCTCACCGTTCTTGTGTAAGAACTCGGGTTATGCGGGCCACCTAGGAAAACATTCATACAATTACACTCTGTAAAAAAAAAAAGGTTTGGTTTCAATTTGCACCCGTTTACCTGCCTCACCCAAGGATAGTGAACCTGCGGATTCCACGGGCAGACCCCTGGTGTAAGCAATAATTACAAACGTTACTGCTTCTGTTGAAAGTCTGTAAAGGTGATGAATATGTACTCGCCTTTGAATGTTTCTTGAAAAAATTGCCATCGTAGAATTGCGTTCAATCAAGCATTTTTTCTGTCTTCATTGTCCGAAAACTTGAATAAGTGAACTTTCAGCCCATTAGAGTAATTCCCTCGACACTGAGATACACTACACTTATACACCATGGTACATTACACACTTCATGGCAAGGTTTTATTTGAAAAAAAAAAAAACGACCGCTTCATGTCGTAAATAATTATACCGACATTTGCCCCCTCGTTGTGACGTCACGAGCTTCGCTAGAAGAGGTTGTATGACCTCGAATCTTTGTATTCGTGGCTGTCCTCGGATTACCGCTCATATCGGGGGACGACCACTTCTCCGATTGTGCATTTCTCCGATTGCTGCTTATACGCCTGCGGAGGGATAGACGCTACCCTCTCTCCGTCACTCTGTCTTTGCTTTACACTCCTTTTTCTTAATTTTCGTCGACATATAAACCCGTGATATATCCGCGCGCCCTTGAAGCACGGCGAGGGCCACGCGGGGCAAAGAAGTGACGCAGAGCGGCAGCATGATACAGTAATAATATATCATAGAACTCTATTGCGANCAAAGAAGTGACGCAGAGCGGCAGCATGATACAGTAATAATATATCATAGAACTCTATTGCGAAGTAATTCTCAGTGGAAGGAACAGAAGAGAATCTAGGTAGTATCATCGAACAGCGTATTTGCCAGTGTAGTAACTTACACAAATGAAGGAACTTAGGACGGCGTTGACACATTACTGCCATCTTCATCAGGCGCATAAGAGCTCTGTTATCGAACGGCGTATATTTTGGGCTGATTTTAAACACAAGTGGAGTGGATTGGAGAGATTTGGGCGACTCTTAACGCCGAGATCTTGAAAGCCGATCAGGGTAAAGTGAGATGAGTATGGAGCAGTGTCGAATGCAAAGAAAACCCGCCGAACAGCGGCATTGTCCGGCACGATTCCCACATGCAAAAATCTGGCTGAGACACCGCTGGAAATCGAACCCGGTTCATCTTGGTGGGAGGCGAGTGATCTGACTACTGTATCACCGCGGCCCCTTTGAATCACGACATTCATATGCGAGTGACTGAGATAAGCTCGATACGCCGTGAAAGCACAGAACATTTTCAGTCTTCGCAAGACAATGAAGTCATCAGTCTGGTTTTCAAGGCTTTTTTGGAATATCCTTGTCGTATCTACTATCAGAAACATCGCTCGTCTTGCCGAAATAAAACTCTCCTCTTTCTTGCTATCTGCCGAGCAGACAGAATAGATAAGTACACAGGAACTAAATAGCGCGAAGCTTCCTTTGATGTGGGGGTACCCATTCTCTGGCTGTCTGCCTGAAGTTCTCGGAACGGACTGTGTCAGGTTATTGCGTGCTGCGTGAGGTACCGTATTGGCTGAGCTGCCGGTTGGCAAGTAGGTTACGAGGCACTCACTCGCGAACAGCGTTTCGACATGTAGCTGGCAAGTGACGCCCCATTCGTCTGGCGTCTGGTTGGGTTTGGCGGAATAAGCGACTTTTTCGTTTCAGTATACTTGAGTACGCTGTGTTGTCTTCCACTACGAACTGGTCCCATTGTCCACACATGTTCGAAGCACTCACGTAACACCACGTTCCCCAGAAAGTCGACACAAGCAGATTTAGAAACATCGAAAAGAAACATTCAGTCATTGAGGTAAAAAATAACAAGCTCAATAATGTGTCGAACCACTAGGAAATGTGGGTCCACTTTATGGTACGACATTTCGCAAATATCTCGAAATTCCGAAACCAAGCCTGTTCTCATGTGAACAGCGGGAGCCACTGAGCATTGAAAAGCGACGCCACCTGAAAGGTGGGGCGAAAATAGTGGTGAGTATTCCCAACCAAGGAGCGCGTGCAATCGACGACTGACCAGTTTCCAATTAGACACGAGTCGTTACAACACTTTTCTGTACTTATTTCAATCTGATACTGACACAGAAATGCATCTGTTACGGAGTATCGATAACAGATACATGATACGAGCTGGTTAATGTGACGCACATGAATGTTGTCAGGTACGCGTGTTATCAAGTAGTTACGTGTTATCAGGTAATTGTATTAACCATCGCATATATATAAATATATATATATATACATATATACACACATATGTAGACATACAAAACACACACCACATTTTCAGGAAGTGCTATTTAAAAGCATAATTTTGTAACTAAAATCTACAACACATTGTATTATCTTTCCCCAACAATTATTTTAATTAATTTGCATTAAAATTTTAATGACCCCACTTATTTTAAATATAACTACAATAGAATCAATCAGGTACATGGAACAATAAATGCAATACAATGGCAAATGTTGAACTGATACAAAATGTATCTGATAGTTCCGCAGTATAGTTACTCGTTTGCAGTAACTGTCACAAGTGGCTACGAAATACAGAGTAATAGACTGATACTCTACGACCCACACCTACCTCCGAGCGTGGGCTCATGCCTTGGCAGTGGGTTCTGCTACGGCAGCGGCTGACGGACGTTAGATTTCGGGTCAGTCCTTCTGTTACCACCCTCACTCTACCCTTAAATACTGCACGTCCTTCCTGAATATCCCGACTTACCTAGGCCTAAGTCAGGCTTAAATCATGTAACTGGAGGGTTTTAATTAGTTAATTACACATAATTACTTAAAAATTATTATATTCCTAGCCTCGCTTCCTTAGCCCATCCCAACTTCGCATGGCACGTATTTCTCAATCCTATTCCGAATATCTTAAACGCGCGGGATTTCTAAAATAACAGTTTAAAAAATATAAATTGCCTCGCCAAATTCAAGCCTCTGAAAAAAATTATTTCATACAATTTTCTGAAAACACACAATCAATAGTTTCAAAGTAATTCAACTTGGGCTTGGTTTAATTTTTTTTTTGCTCTAAAATGTTGGGGAAATGTTTGCATAGATCATTAATGGTAGTCTTAAAATATTATACAATTAAATGTAAGTAAAAATTATTTGTGGGGTTAAATTATTTTATAGAAAACTCAAAAACTGAAAAAAAAATATTAAAAAAATTTTATCCAAAACAGTTTAGCAGTACATCATATATGTCTTTTAGAGACAACACGATATTAATAACCTAACCTTTCCAATCATAGAGGAAAAAATATAATTTTTATATTGCAAGACATTAATTACTTAAACCATAAATGTTGGTTGAATAATATAATTTTTGCATTGTTTTATCTGAACACGTTAAGAGTAATCAGTTTTAAATTATGTTTGTTGAGTGGTATAAGTCATTTACTTATACTACTCAACAAACGTAGTTTAAAACTGAATACTCTTAATGTGTTCAGACGTTATTATTTTAATGAGAAACAGTTATGCAAATTATAACTAATGTTTGGCCACGACCGTTGACATTTACGTTATGCAGTGCTGCTGTGGTTCAAAACGTTACGGCCATCGCGTTGACTGTGAGCTATTTTATACTTGTTTCGGTCGACCTCATCGATCCTCATCGCTTAAACGCAAACAAACCTTTCTCCGGAGCTGCAAAATCATGGAGTAGATAGGCTCTTCAAGACCCTAATTTAAAAAATATTTTTTTAAGGTTTTGAGGAGATTTTACACTTTCGTGGCTTGATATCGAGTATAACTTTATAACTATAGAAAATCGTCTGAAAAATAACGTTTTTCATGTTTATTAGCGCAAATATAAGAACTTTAACTTAAAATTTTGATTCGTACAAACATTGAAAAGTTATTTGTACATAAAATTCGGCTGCAGCTAAAGAGTATACTGAAGTCACAGGAATGATAAATAAGAAACGCAACTTCAAATTTTATCTCAAAAGCTATAATTTGAAATACGTACAAACAGTATAATCAATTTACAAAAAATATTCTTCACGATAGTACAATATAATTACCAGTTATTATAAACTGAAGTTCAAACGCAATAAAACTTGTACCATTTTGAGATTTAAATGAAAAGACTATATAAATATAAAATTTCTGTATATCGTTTCAATTTTTTAAAATTAATTTTCTTCTGTCTATATACTTCTTTCTTAAGTTATTAATAAATATTACAATTAAAAAGGATACCGTAAGTTAAAAACGTAGAAAATAATTGTAACCTCTTGAGTGCCTTTAAGATGGAATTAAATTAACGGCGCATAGTGGAGAAAGGTGGTTGGTTTGTTGGTGGTGGCAAGGGGGCTTGCCGCCCCCTAACTCGCTGATTGTGGGGTGGCAGGGGGTGTAACCACGTGTCGACGGGCGGCCACGCAGTTACGCCTCCAGAGAAGCGACAAGTGCCCTGAATGGCGCCACCTTGGCAGCGCGGCGACGCAGCTTGTCAACGGCGCGGGGAGTACGACGGCTGAGGGGGGAACCCACGGCTGGAGCGCAAGTTTTACGCTTCAAAGGAATGTGATTTGCATTTAAATTGCCAGCAGTTCCGTTCCGACGGAGACGTTCGTTTACTCCATTGCGACGCCTTAATTACATGAGCGCTTGCTGCGGGCGTAAATTAAGGTCCTTTTTTCCCCCCTCCGCCAGTCTTCCAACCCGGGCCTTTTATCTCCTGCCCAGCATTGTGGGCTACCAGTCGGAAATCAAGCGAGACAGACGTTTTACGGTGTGTACTGCACGAGTTTTGGAACCTTTCCTGTTGGTTTTAACCTGCGAGTGACACTACAAAATTTCCTATCCGTTTCTACCTCTTTAATTTTTTTCCAAAATTTAAACACCAACACATGAACAAAAGATTTCACTTATTAAAGGTCTTTGTCGGTGAGGTAATTGCAGGGGAGAGGAAGGTGTACGTACTAATCTACGTATGTATAAAGACTGTACATAATTCATTGGCTTGTCCAAGATGCCTCCTGCAACTGTAAATTTAACGCGAAAACATCCTTTTACGTAAGGGTCACTAAACGTTAGGCATTTTTAAAACTAGCCTACATTTGACTTATCAATAACTTTTTGATAATTTTCCTGTGTACGGAAATAAAAATACCACACAGTATTTAAGCACACAGAGGCGAAACGACAAGGCGGTTCCTTTTATGTGGGAGTGCCTAGTCTCTGATTGGCTGTGCGAGGCTCTGGGAACGGTCCCTTCGTGTCATTCGCTACCACATTTGGCGGAAGGTTCTCTATTGGCTACGCTGTCGGATGGAATGGAAGTTACCAGGCTCTAATTGGCGAACGACGTTTCGATCCTTTTTGCTAGTGTGTACTGCTGATGGCTGCGGTAATAGTGTGCCATTGACGTTACCAACAGGGACACTGTCGTTGCTTGTTCAAATTTCGCGACAAACTTTACGATGTTTGCTTCACTGAAGTCATAGAACTTGCATTGATTCGATATTTTTTTCCGTGACCCTGAATCAATGCAAACACTTGTATACTGAGAGGCCAAATTATATGAGGTGGAGTCGAAGAGTAAGATGTGTTCTGACGACGGTAGCAGCCGGTAAACTAGTGATATCTCTGCTTGCATTGCGAGTCTTCCATACACAGTAAAGAATATTCGTATTTTCTACAAACAATTCCTTGGAAAATAGTTACCAAAACGGATTTTTGGAACACTCCAGTAAATTATTGTATATTTACATCACTGAGATATATTAACATACTGAATTAATTATAAATCTCCAAATTTTTTATGATTATGAAATATACAGCGCCTACTTGTTGAAAAAGCAGTACCTGCATGTTTGCACATTACAAATTGTACCGAGCTTTCTTCTAATACATTTTGTAGTTTTACAAAAATATATTGGCAAGTAGTTTCCAGAAACTTATGTGTGTAAGAACAAAATATGTTTAACGTGAAGATAGATGAGACGAGAAATGATTGCATTTCTACTAGAGATTCTATTGGAGNTAAGAACAAAATATGTTTAACGTGAAGATAGATGAGACGAGAAATGATTGCATTTCTACTAGAGATTCTATTGGAGCAGTTTCCTAAAATTTACTGCAAAGTCTGGTTTATTTTAATTATTTTCCTTTAAACACTGTTTATGGTTTTGAACAGTTTCCTGNTAAAATTTACTGCAAAGTCTGGTTTATTTTAATTATTTTCCTTTAAACACTGTTTATGGTTTTGAACAGTTTCCTGTCGGATAAAAGACGTAATTCCTTTTGCGGAATACTTTGCATGGCATTTGCATACTTTTAAGCAAACATCAGTTTATNTCGGATAAAAGACGTAATTCCTTTTGCGGAATACTTTGCATGGCATTTGCATACTTTTAAGCAAACATCAGTTTATTATTTGTAGTTACCTTTTGTGTCCGTGTTTTTCTTTTTTACTCTGGAATTTCCATGCATTATACAGCGAACCTCTACAGAGACATACGTACACAATGATAGTTCATACAATCACTATATGCGATGTATAATACTCATTGTTACGTGGTAGTTAATAAATACTTAGAATAATTTCACGATTGCAATACTTCCGTATTCTAAACACAGCATGTCGCATCGCTATGAACTTCGATAAAGAATAATGGTGCACCGTTATTGGTTAAAAGCGTGTGAGGAAGAGGAGGCGAGAAAAAGTACTAACATAATATGGCCTTTCGTAACATGAAAACTAATTTTTACGGTACAAATTACATTTATGTTATTAGTATTCTTTAATAACTACTTAAGATTATACACTAATAGGTCTTACATGCACACAATTTAAACACACTAGGAAATTCCAACCAAATATTTGACTGTGTGACGAAAACATTGCGACCCCACCCACTTTCAAATGGGCGCTCTTGGGCAAGATTCAGCTAAGAATAGCCCAATCGATTAGGTAAATGGCCACTCACGGGCAGTAATTGGCGCTGGTAAAATATTTGTTAATTCCATGAAACGTTTTACTCACATCACGTGACCTTGCATAAAGTCTCCTGAATTTTACCACAGAAAAAAAAAATGCTGTCATTATTTGTTATNACTCACATCACGTGACCTTGCATAAAGTCTCCTGAATTTTACCACAGAAAAAAAAAATGCTGTCATTATTTGTTATAGCACTCTTTCAGGAATTATAATAAAACAAGCCATAGCTCCAGAAAATTAAAAAAAATCATTGTTTTTCCCTTATATAGTGTCTATTTAACGATCCGAATAGATGTGCATTATGTTCATGCTATAGTTGCTCTTAACTTGATGGCTGGTTCCCTGAAGTGCTTAGTTACGAAGAGAACTCTTTACTTTAGTATGTTGATCTACGGCACCACGAATAGTTACTATTATAGCTTCCATGGCTTCCTGCTCAACTTTGATCATGGAACCTACAATATTTTTCGCAGAGGCTTTGGAAAATCCGGCACGCTAAAACTCTAGTCTACTGGTTTGTCTCAAACAACGAATGGAATTTGCTACAGAGTCGCGTTCAATAAAACTATATGTTGACCGCGTAAATTCCTGAAATTCCACGACCACGACGACTCCACTACGCGCTAGTTCATAGGCTTGCGCGTAGAAACGATACCAATTTACATACGTCGGTCGGAATCTGTACGTTTAATGGAAGTGACAGTGGTATATCTAAATAATATTTCGGAAATAATACCATTACATTGTGTTCTAACAATAAAATTAAATACATGTGAAATAAAAGCTCGGCCACCAAGGCCTTCTTTGCTTTATAATGGGCGTGGGCATAGGAACCCAGATGGTTTGGTAATAAAGGACCCCCCCCCCTGGAAAAATAAGTTTTTCACGCTCTTGCTGCGGAACAAGCACGGAAGATCGTATACAATGTTGCAACGCATTTCAGTGAACAAAAACGTCGTGTAAATTGACATACAACGCCATTGCAACAAGTTGCCGCAACTGGAGTTTCAAAATAAAGGCCAAACGAATTTTGAAAAAGTGTAAAGTAAACAACAAGCCCAGTTTGTCTTTTAAACACATTAAGGTAATAAAAGGACGCCATGAATTAATTGAAGTAGACGATTTTGCATTTGTTGATGCGCGGAGAACTATACACGAGTTTTACACGATGAGAAAAGCTTTACACACTTGTTATAAAATTGTACGGCGTATGTTATATTATTTGGTGGAGAATTCTGTTTTCTGGTTGAAAGATATTTTCTTTTGCTTTAGGCCTTTACTATTTTAGTGTGTTCATAAGCCCTAGAGTATCATCTCGGCACTTGTACTTTTATAAGTTTCCCCGTAGATGGGGTTTCCCCGTAGTTAGGGTTCGTACTATCACTGGTTAGTTACGTACCCTTGCAGGTGCCTATACATATTTGTGCTCGTCTTGAAGACGTTTATAAGCAGACTTGTGACAAAACTAGGTAATCAAGACAAAGTTTCAATTCACTTGTTCAGTCTTTTGTTACTACTATAGACATAGGGAAACCCGGTTTATATATGCTGGCTCCGATTGGAACAGTTAACCTATTTCAAAATATAGTTAGGTATACGTGATGAACGCGTCATGAAATCAAATGCTCGCGTTTCACATTTGCTCATGTAATACGCACTCGACCGCCGAGAAATGTTTGCCACCCTTCCTGTCTTGCCGAGGCTCTAAATTCGATAAAAAGTTGTTACCCTGCAATCGAAATTAGATATCCGACATAAAAACCTTGTTGAGAATATATTTTTTACAATAGCCAAACATAAATTTTCAAATAGGATTCCAGTGCATGAAGTTTTTAGAGATAAATAGCTTTGTCATTGGTTGATAATGTAAGTTAACATCCCGACATCAAAAAACTTTTCTGTCATCTTTTAGAACATTTAAGTGCTTTATTTATTTAGTTGTTATGGAAATGTTGCCTGTGAAAGAGTGTTGTGTGCACGCCAAGAATCACGCTCGTAGCTAACGTAGTTTGGGAATGGTAAAAGTGCCCGAAAGCGTAGTAGGTGAAGGGAGAAGGAGCTTTGTCAAGAAACTGTAGCAGTTAAGATTACGCAGTTCACGGTAAACTGAACACCGACTTTCCTGGTTACATTGTATCCTCCCACGATATGTAAATTTAACATTGCCATAGGCATGATAACCTTATTGGCGCCGCACCCGAGCGATATATTGGAATTGTTGAGACACGTAAACCTGTTACTTATATGCAAATTCGTGCTATAATGAGAATGAAATGAGTAAACTCACTGGCCATGCATTTTAACACTACTCTCGCAATACAACGCTGAGTCCTACGCCTGGTTTTACTCCCTCGTTGCCAACTTAACTGAGAGTTCTCATGCCAATGTCCACTGTAACATATATGTATTAATGGCCAGTGATTTTTTTCAAATGTTAATCTCAAAAGTGCTTACTTACCGTGAACAGCCAGTAAGGTGAGGTACATCCCAAGTATATGNATAGTATTGGAAGTAGCCAAGATTGTTGGAATAATTTTCATGTAAAAATACTCTATTGTACACAGTTTGAGTATGGCAATGTGGCACACATAAATGGCGGAGTGATAGGGTGAATGGAGGTTGGAAATAGAAGAGTCGGTATACCTGTATCTAGGATGAAACGGTAAGTAACCAAGAAGGCGAGGGATGTAAAATTAGAACTGTTGCAATTGAAATGGTTAAGGAATGACAAAGGATTAATATAAAGTCAGTGGGAGCATGAAAGTAAAGAGAGAATGAAATATAAATAAGTAATGACATTTTATTCAGGTGAATAGGAGAAGTCGTACAGAAAATACGACGTACAAAGTTACAATGCTTCAGATGTGGTAGCACGCATTTCAGTAGTAGATTCGAAAGTACAGTCATACTGTTGAAACTTTTAAGGAAAATAACATATTATGTCATGTTTTGAAGATATTTGTAAATATTATAGACACAATAAAAAAATAAAAAAAAATTATATAGCAATGTTTGGGATGGCAGCTCTTGTATACGTCAAACGATGTGGAAATAACACAGCGGCAAAGTTTATACACCGAAAACATTGTTACTCTCTGTAAGTTAATCTCCTCCGAGCCATTTACTCGCGGCTGACCGTAAAATAGAGGATAGGAATAATGTAATGTTTGATTATTAAACTTCAACAACAGTAGTTTTACGCCATGCTGAAAATATTTTTTTAGAAAAAAATAAAATCTTTGTCACAGTATTATAAACGGTGGAGAAGGGAGTAAACTCGTCCTGAAATTGAAGTGGCAAAGGATAGCGGGATATGCGTTAAGTATGAAACCAGTACCTTAAACGGCTCGGCATTTGCATAACTTATAAAATACAGGGCGTAAAGGAGATAAACTTTCAGCGGGTGCGAGTAAGTCGTGAAAGGCAGGGAGCGAAAATGNTTATAAAATACAGGGCGTAAAGGAGATAAACTTTCAGCGGGTGCGAGTAAGTCGTGAAAGGCAGGGAGCGAAAATGATTTAACGAAGCAGTTCTATTCATTGTGGTGAGAAGGGGAAGCAAAAAAAAATACTCGTCCAGATATTTAACTACTCAGGAACAGCATGGATGTTTGAGAATGCGAGAAGGAATTATTTTACGTATTCCGAAGGTAAAGTACAAAGCACAAAGCACAACGTAGTGCAAGAGACTTAACTTTGGAATATAATTTTCTAGATATCGGTGACAAAATTGAAAGCAAAAATAGTTGAACAAGAAGAATGTTTAAGGATTTTGGAGGGCAGTTTTTATTTACCAGAGTTGAAAGTGTTCGTCAAACGGTGTGGTAACGGCACAGCGGAGAGGTCGACACAGTACCTGCCTCTTCTGTAAATCTTGATTCACATTCACGCCGACCTTGCCAAACAGAGTGGGCAAGAAAAGCTATGGTTGTTCACATGTGAGCGGATTTTCCTGCGTTAAGATTCTACTGTTTGGTTGCAGGCTGTTTACGACAACTCTGTTTAATTCGTATTTTTTATACCAGGATTCGAAAATACGCGATGGACAACCAACTAGAATCTGTCATGTTTCTACTCAAAACGAATTTTTACAAAATGATTTTCAAGAAACGATAATATTGTTTCAAATTAAAAAAAAAACGGTTAACATATTAGTGCTACCTATATAATCATTTCCAAAATACATTGATTTAATACAAGTGTTGAATAACACTTATGTTTATGTTCATGTATTATATAATAAACGCTTACACTGAGCGGAGCCTACTTATGATAGAGTTACTTATTATACAGCAGCCTCAGTGCATACAAAGCGAAGCCACCCCATCATCTGGCGGACAAGATGCAACTTGCTGAAGGAGATGCTATATATATAATCTATTCCCGGTTTCTTCATATATTTTTACTCAAACCTTTGAATAATCATCGCACGTACCGATGTGTTTCATTGTTTCCTATATATGTCGTGTATCACAAGCGTTCTATACTAGTGTTAATATAAAAGTACTTTTTTTGTTCAAATTTAACTGTTACTTTAATTTATCTATAAATAATATTTAACTAATAAATATTTCAGATAAAAAAAAAAAAGAAAATGAGTGTGTTGGTAATTCCTAGTAAGCAAAAGTCCTTAAGCAAAATTGCATTACACTATGCGCGGACGAAGACGGTGCGCTGTCCATTTGGAATAATCTTCTAGAATCGGTTAAGCTTTGTCTACGCGAGGCGGAGGAATATCCTGGAAGTAAAACTTGAGAAGGGTTTTAGAAAAGTGTGTAGTAACCCTGAATGGTCTGTAGCAATATTTCCCAAAGTATGGGTCGCGACCCAATGGTGGTTAGCAGACAAAAATTGGGTTGGTCCCGACAAATATAATTTCTTACATAAACATAAGCATGAGTTATATATACCGAAATAAACTGGACGTGTCGAATTCATTGCGTTTGAAAGTGACAAGATTGAAGTGAACACTAAATCTGAAATGCGAATAAATAAAAAACAAATGCATCCTTCGGATTGAAAAATCTGATTTCTTACAACCAAAATTATTTTTAAACTAAATTAGTAANTCCTGGAAGTAAAACTTGAGAAGGGTTTTAGAAAAGTGTGTAGTAACCCTGAATGGTCTGTAGCAATATTTCCCATAGTATGGGTCGCGACCCAATGGTGGTTAGCAGACAAA
Source organism: Clitarchus hookeri (assembly GCA_002778355.1). Classification (NCBI taxonomy): domain Eukaryota; kingdom Metazoa; phylum Arthropoda; class Insecta; order Phasmatodea; family Phasmatidae; genus Clitarchus; species Clitarchus hookeri. Next base: position 29,217 of record NQII01002152.1, read on the forward strand.
AATTGGGTGGGTCCCGACAAATATAATTTCTTACATAAACATAAGCATGAGTTATATATACCGAAATAAACTGGACGTGTCGAATTCATTGCGTTTGAAAGTGACAAGATTGAAGTGAACACTAAATCTGAAATGCGAATAATTAAAAAACAAATGCATCCTTCGGATTGAAAAATCTGATTTCTTACAACCAAAATTATTTTTAAACTAAATTAGTAANTAAAAAACAAATGCATCCTTCGGATTGAAAAATCTGATTTCTTACAACCAAAATTATTTTTAAACTAAATTAGTAATATATAACATTGTCTAATGCTGTTTTATTAGGTATCTTTTTCATTAAAATTGTTCTTTAATAATTAAACTTTTTTAAGTATTTTATTAATCCTACTACCCTTCACTTCCTTAGGCTACGTAAGAAATGCAATGTGAACATGACAGAACAGCGAAACGGTACGTTTCTCGCATAAGGCATTAAAGTGGATCCTGAAGTTTGGCATTTTATTTATGGGTCGCGGTTCATAGAACTTTGGGAATGAATGGTCTATAGCAACCGTGCTGCGAACCTCAAACATTCGTTTCACGGCAGTATCTAGCCTCAGAGTAAGTTAACACACAGAGAGTGCTGACTGGCTGCACGAGGCTCGCGCCTTCTGCCCGGCTGGCTACCACGCACTGCGGGAGATTCCCTAATGACTGCGGAGGCCTCTGTGGCTGGGCGGTTAGTCTGCTCGCCTCCCACCAAGGCGAAACGGGTGCAATCCGCAGGCCGGGTCACTCCCGGATTTTCGCACGTGGGAATCATGTTGGACGATGCCGCTGGTCGGCGGGGTTTTCTCGGAGAACTTACGTTTCCTTCGCCCTTTCGTTCCGGCGCTGCTCCATACCTCAGTAACCCTCATCAGCTCTCAAGACCTCGCTGTTAAGGGCCGCCCAAATCTCGACCCAGCCGGCTGGCTAGCAAGTTACGAAGCGCTGATTGGCGAACGGCGCTTCGTCATGATGCTGAGCAACGACGCCATTTTGCTGGCTTGTGCTGCTGGAGTTCACGATATCAGCGTTTGTTCCATCTTTGTGCCCCCAGTAGAAATATGCGTTGGCCGAACTGTTGACATTTCGTTATTTTCGTTATTTTCGTTGGAAAGTTTGCCAATATTAGAGGTGGATCACACACACATCAATACAACGTTGACCGAACGTAATATGCCAACGAATATTACTACCACGAAAATATTCTGAGGTTACTTAGCACCTGTCATACAATGATACCACTAAATAAGGAAATGCTATAACGTATCAAAAGCGTATTTTTTTTTAACATTTCACTGTTGGTAAATTGTTGGTTAAAAGTTGGTAAATATGAGGCGTGTAATTGGCATGTCTTTTTTTTGTTGAACCAAAGTTGTGCAACGAACATTTCATGTCATATAATGGAACAAACGTTTTAATTGTTAACAATGACCATTGATTGTATTTTAAAACTCCGAAGGTTTTTCAAGACCTGCGCTCCTTTCTCTTTTTGAAATATGTTAAGTTAGTTAATTGTCGTGAGAAGGTTGAGAACACACCGTTTGATAATTGGTACTTATTGTTAAGTGTAACCAACACTATGCCAACGAAATTATATTTTTCATATAATAAAAAAAATATTTGACATGTACTCTTAAAAGCTGTGGTTTTTTAACATACGAAAATGCTTCTTTAAAATTAGCTTTGTTGGTCATGTTCGTTTTTTATTGGAAGAAGCTACTGTTGGCATTTTGTGAGTATACTTCCGTTCGGGCAACAATATGCATCTATCATAATATCACTAATATAAAAAATTTGTTTCAAATTTTAAGAACAATTTTAGTTTTGCAGCGTATTAACACTTTCCAAAACTACCTTTCTTTTAAAGTCTATTTTGTTTTTTATGTACGTGTTGAGACAATGTTGTAAACACAATAGTTGGTGATGGGTACTTTTTANTTAAAGTCTATTTTGTTTTTTATGTACGTGTTGAGACAATGTTGTAAACACAATAGTTGGTGATGGGTACTTTTTATTGTGTTCAGTCAGCATTGCGTAACAAACAGTTCAACATAGATATGTCCCAAATAAAAAGTGTTTATGAAGTCTTTTATATATTTGGCCCTTCGAGATTACTTTGTTTAGACTAGTGAGCCTTCAAAAATGAGCAGTGTTTTGTTTGTTGTGTGTTAGTTACCAGTTGGAAAATATAATGATGTAACTTGTAGGTAATCGTATTATTGGCCAACGCCTCGTCCTATTTACATTTGGTTGTTAAGGTTAAAATGTGTTGTATATTAATCAAAATATTTGGTGAATGTTTTCGAATAAAATTAGAAATTTAACTTTGGTCCTTGTTTATTTCCGGGTAAAATTCAAAATTATATTTATAGGAGAAACTTTTTTGAAATAAGTTTTAATGTATGTATATAAACCAAATACTTAAAGCGAAAATTCTAATATATAAGTGGATGTATAAATTACTTCTTTTAATTCTTAAAATATAGATTAATTTTGTACCATTTGAGGCATCTAACATCTAAGAAATGTATGCATATGGAAGAAATTTATAGTGGAATTAAGTATTATATAATGACACTTGAAGTTTTGGGTATGTGTAGCAGTGTCTCAAGGACACAAAGGCAACCCAATTGAATGCGTGGATATTTAGAAATGAGTGTAGCGGTCGCGATAAACCTATTTGGACTCATGTCGCCTTCGGCCATTCAAATGATTGAATCTCTGTGATTATCGTTGCAATAATGTCCTGGTCAACGCCCTAGCCTCTATCAGCGTGACTCGGAACGCGGGCGACTTTCTGTATGGGACCAGCGAAATGATGTAAACCGGGACGTTGCCCCGAGCCGACAGTTTAGAGTTTGGAGCGTCGTGCGGCGCTAAGAGCCAGGAGTGCGAAGAGAGCGAAGCGACGAGCTAGCGGAACGACATGAGTGACCAGCGGAAATTTAGTATGCGGACTGCGAGCTTCGGTACAGTGGAGAGTGAGCGTGAGAGGCGGGGACGCGTGAGTGACAGATACTTGGTATGATCGCAATAGACACATTGCATTCGTGAACATGACGAGGGTGAATTAAGTGANAGGCATCTAACATCTAAGAAATGTATGCATATGGAAGAAATTTATAGTGGAATTAAGTATTATATAATGACACTTTAAGTTTTGGGTATGTGTAGCAGTGTCTCAAGGACACAAAGGCAACCCAATTGAATGCGTGGATATTTAGAAATGAGTGTAGCGGCCGCGATAAACCTATTTGAACTCATGTCGCCTTCGGCCATTCAAATGATTGAATCTCTGTGATTATCGTTGCAATAATGTCCTGGTCATCGCCCTAGCCTCTATCAGCGTGACTCGGAACGCGGGCGACTTTCTGTATGGGACCAGCGAAATGATGTAAACCGCGACGGTGCTCCGAGCCGACAGTTTAGAGTTTGGAGCGTCGTGCGGCGCTAAGAGCCAGGAGTGCGAAGACAGAGAAGCGACGAGCCAGCGGAACGACATGAGTGACCAGCGGAAATTTAGTATGCGGACTGCGAGCTTCGGTACAGTGGAGAGTGAGCGTGAGTGACAGATACTTGGTATGATCGCAATAGACACATTGCATTCGTGAACATGACGAGGGTGAATTAAGTGANAGGCATCTAACATCTAAGAAATGTATGCATATGGAAGAAATTTATAGTGGAATTAAGTATTATATAATGACACTTGAAGTTTTGGGTATGTGTAGCAGTGTCTCAAGGACACAAAGGCAACCCAATTGAATGCGTGGATATTTAGAAATGAGTGTAGCGGTCGCGATAAACCTATTTGGACTCATGTCGCCTTCGGCCATTCAAATGATTGAATCTCTGTGATTATCGTTGCAATAATGTCCTGGTCAACGCCCTAGCCTCTATCAGCGTGACTCGGAACGCGGGCGACTTTCTGTATGGGACCAGCGAAATGATGTAAACCGGGACGTTGCCCCGAGCCGACAGTTTAGAGTTTGGAGCGTCGTGCGGCGCTAAGAGCCAGGAGTGCGAAGAGAGCGAAGCGACGAGCTAGCGGAACGACATGAGTGACCAGCGGAAATTTAGTATGCGGACTGCGAGCTTCGGTACAGTGGAGAGTGAGCGTGAGAGGCGGGGACGCGTGAGTGACAGATACTTGGTATGATCGCAATAGACACATTGCATTCGTGAACATGACGAGGGTGAATTAAGTGACGAACCAATACAGAGACAGTGATAAGGACTTTATAATTAGAACTGAGATAGACATTAAATATTGCGCTCACTGAGAATAACAAGTAGAATAGTAGTGACAGATAGTTTAATGTTGTTCACAGTAGTTGTGTAAATATTTACAACATTGTAAATAAAAAAAAATTAAATTTATTTATATATATTTTTTTTAAAAACCTCTATGCCTCACGAACTAGGATACGCCCCTGGCGTCTTGTAATACGCATGTCTATGGTCGGTTGCATGTTTTGTTGGAATAAAAACCGGCATATGTTAACACGAGTCAGTTTTCATTACAGTTTCAGGCATATACAAGATAAAATTATCCTATAACAATGCTCGTAATTTTATACATCGCATGCTTTGACAAAAAAAGGCTAAAAAGAATACGCATCATACTGGACAGTATGTAAGGAATAACCTTAAGGATATCAGATATTTTACATGGGATGACAGTTAGATACAGTTTAAATGCAGTAAAATGCGACGTATTAACCAGAGTAGGATAATTTTCAAAATTTGGCGTTGGGCCAACTTTGGCCCGACGCCAAAATGCCACGCGGGAGAACGTTGGTCCAACATGACTTTTATGTTGCTAGCCAACTGAAATACAACAATGTCCCTACGTAAAGTTACGGTTGTGTGCACATGAGGACTGGAGCAGATTGCAGTTCCGAAACATCGTGACTTTTTATTGTTTTCATATTGTAACTATACACATCTGCGTCTTTTAACTTGTGTTGTCCTTGGTGTCAGTTTGTCTGTCATTGTTGTCGGTTTCATGACATGATCATTATTTTTTTTATGCATTTATATGTTTGGAGGTTTTTGTTTAGTATTATTTTGTGTGTAACTTTTGCAGATGTTGTCTAGCCACATTTTTGCTGTATTGGTTATTTTTTTTATTCGTTCATTGTCAGACTGGATCATTATATTTTTTGATCAATTTATTTAGTTTGACTTAATACAGTGTGAGTTTCGTTTGTGGTTTTGCTGTTTTTGTATTGTCATAGTTGCGCTGTCAAATAAAATTCGAATTCAATAAGAATTAAGTTCCTACGACACTGAATGTTCGTCATCCGCGGGCAGACTTGCAAGACGTGTGACAAGATGTTTCCCAGCAGAAGCTCAGCCTGGCCTCACCACCATCTCCTCTCAGAATCAAACCCCAATGGGGTGTACTAGGAGCAGAACTTTAATTCTTCAGCCATTCATTTTGGGATCCAGCAAATTTTTCGGCCATCAGCTTGTCGTTACTAGGCCACCTGAGTTATACAGGATGGTGGCCAGTAGTTAATTTAGTTAAATTATTTAGGTGCAGACTAACGGCACCTGAGGTGCATTAGGGGTAAACAAGTACATGTATTCTCCGTTATTTAACATACCAGGATTTTATTGATCAGAAGGTCACATAGGTATTTACACACACTGGCGAGACTGAGCCCCCTTGCAAGCCGTTTGCCTGAAGGGCTGGTGGGCTGAAAACAATACGTCGGGGAAGGTTGTTGAAGGGAGATGTTTCTCTACTTATTTGTGACTGCGGCTTTTGGTGAGTTTTCTTCGTTGGTAGCTGAGGCTTGGTGAGTTGGGTGGCCCTGGTTCCGGCCCTCGGACTGGCTCTCGTTGACATGCTGTACTAAGTTGGCTTTTTCCTGCGGTTTTGGCGGTCTCTCGCTGAAGTCCGGGATTTGGGTTTCCCGTGACTTGTACTTTTCCGGCGATCCTGGCTGGCGTTCCTGGTTGGAGAGTGCTTCCTCCTCGTCCTACTTCCAGCTATCGCGTTTCTGTCTGCATTCCTCAAAGCGGAAACTTTCACTACGCTTTCGGAAATGAACTCATAAGTTCTCGGTACTTTTACTAGGTTTGTCTCGGGAATTTACGCATGAAGTTTCGGCTGTTCCAGGGTTCTCTCCTCGGTGACATTACTATTGACTCGCTGACTGACTGAAGTTGCCATCCGGTGCCCGACTACATCTCTCGGGGAATGGCACCACTCGGACTGGGGCTACCACTCGTTTTCGGGAATTTACTCATATTCTCGGCATTGTTCTCGTCACACGACTGTTTACTCCCGTTTCGGCTTCTCCTGTTTCGGTTACATCTATCTCGTCTCGCCGCTGTACCGCCGAACAACTCCCGTCTCGGCTGGCGATAATTGCTCCTGAACAACTGACTGTGAACAACTGATTTCAACTGACTGCCTGGGCCGGACCCGAACTCCGGCCCGTTGATACTACTGCCTCTCGCCTAACTGCCTTCTCTGTCTTGCATCGCGGCTGCCGAACAACTCCTCGTCCACGACTGATCACGACTGACTGACCACCACTAACTGACGACAACTGCCCGACTGATCACTGACCTCGTTCCTTCGCTGCTCCCGAATTTAACCCGTCTCCCGATATATTCAAATTGGCTGTCAGCAGATTGTGTCGAGAGAAAAAGGGACTTCCCCCATGTGACTCGCACGTATTTTTTGTATAGGATTCAGTGTCTCGTCAGCGGCTCACACGCTCAAACTAGAGTGGTGGGAGGGGTGCGGCAAGCGTCTCGGGGGTTCCTGTAAGCTGTGTCGGCAGTAATTCTCGGCGGGGGTTACCCTGTTTCCTTCGCCGAGGGCTTATATCAGCTAATTTTCGGGACTTTCCCTGTTTTTCTCTCGCTGCGGTTAATCCCTGCGTATCCTTATGTATCGGGAATTTCCCCGGGGTTATTTCTCAGGGTGTGAATACAGCACAATTCCTATCCCTATGCACTCGCCATGCGTCAGGCTTCACCGGGAAAACATTGTCATTCGGAGTCAATCCTTTCCATATTCAACAAATTATCACTCTTCCTCGTTGGTAAGTCAGTTTTGTCTAATCATTCCATGTCATTACAGAGTGTTTCTATCAATTCTCATACCAAACCGCCAATAATGCCACTCCGTGGCCATAGCCACATCAATCAAAGTCTTTGTTGGAATTATTTGTCACCATAGATACGGGCAACTGAAGAAATGAACATTGGATCTCATTCGATGCACTTTTCTTACAAGATGAATCCACACCAAAAAATCCTCCAGTTTATTTGCAACTCCTACTTAATGCAGCAGTAATATTAATACAATTACCTATGTAGTCTGTGCACGGTTTCTTCAAACCTTTTTAGTTTTAGTTAAACCTTTGAAAAATCACTCCATATATGATGTATTTGGTTGTTTCCCATATACTCCGTGTATCGGAAGCATTTTATAATTCTGTTAACATAGAGGTACCTTATTTTTGGAAAAAAATTATCTTTTACTTATAGTTTATCAATATATTACAATATTTCATTTATGATAAATTTGAATAAAACAGAGAGAAAAAATATCTGTTTATATCTAATGCCCAGTAAGAAATAGTTCTTATTAAAATAATTATTAGAATGAGTGCGCACTAATGCGGTGTGCTCTCACTTTGGTGTAATTTTCTAGACTCAGTCAAGCTTCGTTTGCATGTAGTGGGGGAATATCCTGGAAGTTGAACTTCAGAAGTTATTCCTAAAAGTTGGAAGAATCGTGAATTAACTATATATTGTATTAGCTGCGCTCTGGCATTTTATTTATGGATACATGTGTAAATATTTTAATAATAGAATTTTTCTGATTTTTTTTCAAAACATAATTTTATTCGGTATTTTTATGTTTCATTACTTTTACAAATATTTGCAACTTTCCTGTTTTTGACAAAGAAACAATGAGAAGCATACATATATAAAAAAAAAATCATCAGAGAATTGGCAACAGAACAGTTTTGTAATCTGGTTTCATAACAGCGGCAACCAAACTTTTTGCACCAGGAATATAATATTCTGTTAATTTATTACAATTCTGGTTGTTGTGGGAACAATCTAAATATTGCTGAAGTTGTGCTGTTGAAATAATTGCCTGTTCTGTAGGAGGAACATATTGATCTGCTGTAAAAACTGTGTTCAAAGTTGCAGATACAATCACAGAAAAGACCGTAGCATACAGTGCTGTAGCAAATAGTGTACGTTTTAATATTTATGTGGTACGAACAATAAAACCGACCTCTGTCTCAATGTAAAAAGTCCAGACGTGTTATACAGAAATTTGGTTCCTGTAACCATACATTTTTCTCAGTGTAGCCGTAGGCCTGCCTGGGCTTATTTTGCACCGAGAGAAAAGTTTGTTTCAGCCAACAAAATATTTGTTTATAAAGAGCCGAAAACAAATTCAGTTGCCCCAACAAAATATTTTATAAAGTTAACAACATTTGTAAAGCAACACATTTAATTTGGTTTAGCTAATATAACGAACGCTTGAATTATCAGCACCTCTGTGTTTTGCCAAAATAAATTAGAATTTAAACTAAAAATTTTGTTGAATAAACGGTATATATTTGTTTGGCCATTCATTTGATAGCTTTCTTTATAAAATACAGCTATAGAGTGTGTTTGTAATTTTCATGACAATGAGGATAGTAGCAGTGTTTGTCTGCACATTTATTGATTATTAATGGCATAAGCACAACCGGATAAAACAAGTTTAAGAGGAAGCCACAAGGTAGAGCTGTAAAACTTGAAATATATCTTTAAGCACGTCGTCCAGTATTCGGATTGTATATATTTTAAAAGATTTGTATTCGTCTGCAGACTCTTTAGCTGAGGCTGCGAGGAGGTAGCGGATAAATTTTTGAATCTTGATAGGGCTTGCAGACCTACCGTTTTATAATAACCGAAAATCTTTACTGTATGTTAAGCCAAACAATTATTTAGTTGCACTAACCAAATCTTTGTTTGGGCAAACCAAATAAGAAAAAAAATAATAATTTGGTTACAAAAACAAATTACTTTATTGCCCCTTCACAAGCAATTAATTTGGTTGCGCCATACAAAATTTGTTTCATTCAACAAAACATTTTTCTGAAAATAGCCTACCTAAAAAGTTTCATGTTATTTATGGTCTTTTTTTTTTCCGTGTGTTCTTTAAGTCAAATACATTAAATCACACTACAAGAAGTAGGTTGATTCAACTCGGACGTGATAACTAACAATATATAGGATGGGTCGAATTAACCGAAAAAGTTCGTGAAGTGATTCCTTAAACAAAATAAAGTTGGAAATATACGTACTCTTCCTACCTAATCTGAATACCAAGAGAGATATAAGCATTCCAACATAGAGTTTTTTTACTTTAATTTTGGCAAAATATTGGAATCTAAGTGAAATTAAATTTCGATTGTTCGAACATTATTTTATGCTATCGGGACTTTCCGCCTAAGATCAAACTCTCGTTAGTATCTTCCGCCATAATGAAAATAACAGGGGTTACTACCCTTTTATTCCATACAGTTTTTTTTCCGTCATGATTTAATAATATTTTATTCTTATTTATTGAGCATTGAACCAAATTGCCCTTTTGATGCAAATGTTCAGGAGTCACCGTTTCCGTGTAAAATGCCAATCAAACATTCGCCGTTATCAATATAGTTCCAAACGCGTAGCCAGTATCAACGATTCGTGCTGGCATTCACACGGCAACTGTCACCGTAAACAGGCAGCCTCTGTAATGTAATGTATATGTTGTTTACAATAATTGTTGAAAATGTTCTCCATTATCGTCTGTGCAGTAGGCACCTCTAGACACATGTAGGTGTTATTGCCTACTTGCTAGGCAATGAATCGCGGCAGCCGAAGTAAAGTATTTGTAGTACGTACAAACAATAAAGAAACATCTGTTTGTTCCATATGTTAGGGAAATATAACGACACACATTCTCGCCTTAACAAAACGTAGACTGATGCGTAGTTCATTTATAAGTGTCTTACCATGGATCGGGCCTGACTTATTGGTAAAGTAATTTACAAACCCATACGTTGTTCTTATACGTACAAAGGAAAATTCCTTTCTTCCACGTTACATAACCCCGTAATCTCCAAAATTTCATGAAAGCAATCACCATCTCTGATATGAGCATAGATGTGTCACACAGTAGATAACTAAACAGAGACGAATTGGAGAGGCGGTTCCCTTAACATGGGCGTATACTCATCTGCTGATTGGCTGCGCGACGCTCTGGATCGGGCTTTTTTTCTGATTCACTACTGCATGCTCCGAAATAATCTTTATTGGCTGGGTTGTTGGCTGGTAAGTAAGTTACTGAGCGCTTATTGGCCAACGGCTATCAACCCTGTTGCTGGCTAGTGGCGCCATTTTGCTAGCTTGTGCGGATGAAATTTTTCGGTAGAAGCGGATGTTTCACATCTGTATTCCTACGTATTCTGTGAGTGTGTAGTGCAAAATATGTTTTTATCATACATAATTTGTTGAGTTTTTTTTAATTAATAGGACAATGGAAAATTGTTCTCGATTGTCTGTAGGAATACCGAGTGCACGCTTAACTTATCTCCTTGAAGTTGGCAAACGGTAGCTGAAAAAAGCGTGTTTTTTCATTAGGTGCTCCCTGGGGAATGTTCGCATTATGCTATCAGAAAATTCAAAATATTCGTTTCCGACAAAGACATACTGTTAAGTAAGCGCCATCATCCCCACTCTGAGTTTGTTGGTTTTCAGAATGTTAAGAACTCTTTCATCAAATGCCTTGTAAAAACTAGACTGGCTGAATATTGCAGGGTCTGAATCCATCCCAGAAGTAGCGGTGTCAGCATATAAAAAAGTATAATTGCTGTTTTCTCTAGCTAATAGAAGTACAGAAAAAATTTAATGGTTGTACCACTGCAAATTCTAATGTCCCGGCTTCAAAACATGCACACGTTTACCGTCTAATACTCTTAGGAAAACCCCTCCTGAAATAAATTTTAATCGTTTGTGAATAATGAATCCATGGCAAAAGGAGGGCCATTTCACATACAACTCGTTGAAGAAGAAAACTGTGGCGGCAGCTGATGTATAAACGGAAAAAGTTTCAGTATATAACATNAACTGTGGCGGCAGCTGATGTATAAACGGAAAAAGTTTCAGTATATAACATACAGTGAGGTTTAACGGGCAGAATACTGAACTCACAAATATTTTTGTACTCTAATTTTTACAGGCTTTGAAGTGATCATTTCTGCTTCATCATTACATCATAGCAGTAGCCAGGCGGTCGTGACCATCTAGCAACTGTCTCAGAATACTGTACATGGGGCTTCTAAATGTAACCTATTCAGTGGGAAGTCGGTGCAGAAATATTACGTAGATTCAGTTCCAAATTATAAACAATTATGGTTTATCACTGATTTCGAACTTCGCCATGAAATTGGGGAATGTACTATCCAAGTAATTTACAAAAAATCGTTCTAGTCAATTTCAGTGCACGTTTTGGTACCCCAGCTAATCATCGAACTTACGATATCCGATCAGCGTCATTGCTAAATAAATGATTACAACCTAAACGGATAACTGCGTTCTTTTAGCTTCGAGATTATAACTGAAGTTCCTATAATTAATCACCACACAATTATTATTAATATTTCACTTTGGTTTTTCAGTTGAACTGATACCGCGTTTGGAAGAAATAAAATTATTATGACTGCTCTCGTTTCAGAAATTTATAATCTTGCGAGTAAAGGTTAAGTATGTAAATGTAAAATTTGGCACTTTAAGTTGCAAACCGGGAAAGAGCTAAACCTTGTTGTGTATAAACAAATAGAATAATTAAATATAATGTGATTTATAACAGAAATTATTTTATGAGTTTTTTCGGGTAACTCTTTTATTAGAAAGCCTTTATCAGTTCATTGCCTTCCTTTATATATACCCACAGTTTACAAACAAAGTTAAAACTACTGTCACAAAAAAGTTATTTATATATGTGTCAACAGTTGTTATAAATTTGATTTAAGCATTCCTATAAAACTTTCCTCAGGAAGAAATCAAAACACTTTTGGCAGGTAGCATAACTTTACGAGCGTGTGTGTATGTATGCATATACATACACTGAGCGAGTTCTCGTTAGTGCCTTTACAACATTTGGGAGTTTATTTAATGTGAAGTGTCTTCAAAAAAGATGCACAACAGGTAGACTATAGTGATTATTTCTTGTGTTTTTTACCCTCGAAGAAAGGAAAATAACAGGCACGTAGATAAAAATATCGGAAACTATTTAATATGCAATAAAACCAATTCGCACACTGTCTTAACAAACAAAGGTCATCCACATTTGAAAATTTCACTGTAAATAACTTCACCAGTCAGCAAAAAATAGGAGTTTAAACTCTCATATCGCAGTATCAGCTGTAGTCCTGAGTATTTTATAACATTACAATACGACTTATTAATCATCGTGTGCAAACACATAAAAATTGGCTTGGATTTAGTTTAATTTGGTACTAATTTGTGGGCTTAGGGTCGATTCAAGATCTATTGTAGATTTGATTAGCCAATATGGTTTTCGGAAAAGTCGACCTTCCGTGGCGCAGTAGGTTGGTGCGCCGCCGGTCTGAGATACGGGAGTGTCTGGGTTCGAATTCCAGGTAAGGCGTGGGTGTTAGTTTAAGTTGGGTCATAAGTTACTGTAAGCCATACCCTGATAAGCCTCCAGGCATTACAGCGGAGACGTTATTAAGCCCTATACAATATAATTTTCATAAAAATAAATCAGGGAACGTCCATTCTTCGAGTCCTAAATAATTCGAACATATCGCGAAACCCTATATAAATACCAATATTTTTGGTTGGTAGATGTAAATAAAAAAATTATATGTTAGTGAATATTCTTTGTACACAGTCAAAATGTAGTTAATAGCGCAAAATACTTATCTATTGGGCCTAAATCTTCCAGATCCACTTTAACTTGTGGTTTCAAGTGTTGATTTGGCAGGAGGGTTTTCTCGGTGCACTCCGGTCTCCCTATCATTTGTATTCTGGTGCTGCTCCGTCCTCATCTCACTTCACTCACTGGGGCTGAAGACCGCTGTTATAGCCGACCAAAACCTCTCAACTCTAAACTTATTTCGTTACCACAAGAACCAATGATCAGCAGGATCTGTGCTCGACGATAAAGGGCTGTTCAAGTTAAACTGCTTAAGATCTACTTGTGTGAACACAGTGTATTAATTCTCCACACGTCAAATGAACACCGTCATAGGCCTGGTCACTTTAGTCATGCGCCAGTCTAGTGAGACGGTGAAATTACTAGGGAAGTATACAATATCATATGCATTTACTAATAGTCACACTTATATGCTCTAAGAAAAAACAGAAAGCAAAGAAATAATGTTATTATTCGCAAGTGTTTCATAACCCTTTTTATTCAAAGTTAATACTTAGATGTATTTTCCCTCCGTCGCTAGTAACTGTACTGTTAGGTAGAGGCAGTGGTAGTTTTCAAAGGTTGATTTCAAAATCGCTTAAATGATTGTGAACAGCATATACCTAGTTGATTGAGCCAGTTGTAGCATATAACAGTAGAACGGGTTACGTATCACTCGTGGGGAAGATCATTGGACACTGAGCCTGAAAGTGTACGATAACTGCCAAAAATAAACTTCTTGTGAATTACGTACATAAGCGCCGACTTCTTGTTTCCACAGGAGGGAACTATCAAACCATATTATTATACCGTTCATTTTAATATTATTCCTCTCTGTCANACTTCTTGTTTCCACAGGAGGGAACTATCAAACCATATTATTATACCGTTCATTTTAATATTATTCCTCTCTGTCACTGTCTTTCTCTTGCTGTGAACATTGTAATCCTTTCAGAAACGATTTATTTCAAGGCTTCATGTATTGTCAATAAGTAAAATTCCGGCTGTACTTAATCCAAAACAGCTCTTCTTTCATTGTCATAATCATTGACTTTGATTCCTGCTAGGCTACAGTAATCTAAACCATTCATAACCTACACCAATAGCACGATGTACGAATCAGTTACTCGCAGCGTCTGAAGGGGTTAATTTAAAACTTTAATAAAGTAACGATTTCAATTGAAATATTATTTTTTTGGTTATCTAAATACGTCTGAGCAAGATATGCTATACATTAAAAAAACCGACCATTGTCTGCCAACGCAGGGTAGTGGTATCCCTTTTGGCTTAAAAGTGGAGGAGCGACCGCCCCCTCTGCTCCCCCCCCCTTTTTTTGGCAAAAATGTACTCGGCGCTAAGATTACGTACACAATAACCAATCTATTTAGATACCAAATTTCATGTCAGGTATGCGTAGAATAAATTTTCCCTGTACAGTGTAATGATTGCAATTTTTTATAAATGTTGTTAATGGAACTTAAAAATTGCAACGGCGTAAATTGTTTAGTCCTCTTATGCAGACATAATTTAATTATTATAATTTCCGTAATTACTATTAAACATTAGATGAATTAAAAATTGTACTGAAGTAAATGATTTCCGGTATAATGTAATGACTGTGATATCCAAGTTTTTTCATCTAAATCGTTACGGCTTACTTTGTCGTATTAGAAGAATTGTGAATTTTGAAAAAAATTTAAGTACTTTTTAGTGTGAAAAATGCATATGGGAAATGTACATTTGTTGACACATGCTTAAATATAGAAAAAACTGGATAAAAAAGACTTACCCAGAGAACTATAATGGAAATATATTAATATGGCTTTGTATTATTTTATTTTACCTGGGTGGAATTTGCTCCTATTACAAAATTTGAGTAACACAATAATATATTTTCTTAATTTCTTTCATTGTGTGTCGCATTAGGCAAATGTTTATAACGTCATGTGTGGAAGTGAGTGAGGGTGCCTTCGGGGTCTTTCTGTTGAAACCCTTTGTAGCACTCGGTCGCCGATACGATCAGAAATAGATTTTACGATGAAATAAAAATCCACAGACAGTACAGATAAATTACACATACTGAGATTTAAGACGAATGAGAAATTTATGCTCATATTTTCCTATTTATAACTCGTGCCGTTACAAAAAAAAAACATTAAATTTTATTAAAAATATAAACTTAACATGTAATAAAATTTTAAAAAAATAATTTTTCTTCACAATAGGTTAGTCAATATGTCTAGTTACTTGACTGGAAAATTTCCAATTAAGCAAATATTTTGCTAAAAAAGAAAAAAATACCTTGGAGTTCTAAAAAAATATAGAACCATTTTCTGTCTTACAGTTGACAATAAATTCTTGGCTAAGATATAGAACATCCACGTTAGAACTATAGAGGCAATATTGGGTTCAGTAACCTTGCACTGTAACTAACTCCGTATCCGAACGGTGAACGACTTTTTTCCCATCATAACTGACAAAANACTTCTTGTTTCCACAGGAGGGAACTATCAAACCATATTATTATACCGTTCATTTTAATATTATTCCTCTCTGTCCCTGTCTTTCTCTTGCTGTGAACATTTTAATCCTTTCAGAAACGATTTATTTCAAGGCTTCATGTATTGTCAATAAGTAAAATTCCGGCTGTACTTAATACAAAACAGCTCTTCTTTCATTGTCATAATCATTGACTTTGATTTCTGCTAGGCTACAGTAATCTAAACCATTCATAACCTACACCAATAGCACGATGTACGAATCATTTACTCGCAGCGTCTGAAGGGGTTAATTTAAAACTTTAATAAAGTAACGATTTCAATTGAAATATTATTTTTTTGGTTATCTAAATACGTCTGAGCAAGATATGCTATACATTAAAAAAACCGACCATTGTCTGCCAACGCAGGGTAGTGGTATCCCTTTTGGCTTAAAAGTGGAGGAGCGACCGCCCCCTCTGCTCCCCCCCCCTTTTTTTGGCAAAAATGTACTCGGCGCTAAGATTACGTACACAATAACCAATCTATTTAGATACCAAATTTCATGTCAGGTATGCGTAGAATAAATTTTTCCTGTATAGTGTAATGATTGCAATTTTTTATAAATGTTGTTAGTGGAACTTAAAAATTGCAATGGCGTAAATTGTTTAGTCCTCTTATGCAGACGTAATTTAATTATTATAATTTCCATAATTACTATTAAACATTAGATGAATTAAAAATTGTACTGAAGTAAATGATTTCCGGTATAATGTAATGACTGTGATATCCAAGTTTTTTCATTTAAATCGTTACGGCTTACTTTGTCGCATTAGAAGAATTGTGAATTTCTAAAAAATTTAAGTACTTTTTAGTGTAAAAAATGCATATGGGAAATGTACATTTGTTGACACATGCTTAGATATAGAAAAAACTGGATAAAAAAGACTTACCCAGAGAACTATAATGGAAATATATTACTATGGCTTTGTATTATTTTATTTTACCAGGGTGGAATTTGCTCCTATTACAAAATTTGAATAACACAATAATATATTTTCTTAATTTCTTTCATTGTGTGTCGCATTAGGCAAATGTTTATAACGTCATGTGTGGAAGTGAGTGAGGGTGCCTTCGGGGTCTTTCTGTTGAAACCCTTTGTAGCACTCGGTCGCCGATACGATCAGAAATCGATTTTACGATGAAATAAAAATCCACAGACAGTACAGATAAATTACACATACTGAGATTTAAGACGAATGAGATATTTATGCTCATATTTTCCTATTTATAACTCGTGCCGTTACAAAAAAAAACCATTAAATTGCAATTAAAAATATAAACTTAACTTGTAATAAAATTTAAAAAAAAAAAAATTTCTTCACAATAGGTTAGTCAATATGTCTTAGTTACTTGACTGGAAAAATTTCCAATCAAGCAAATATTTTGCTAAAAAAGAAAAAAATACCTAGGAGTTCTAAAAAAATATAGAACCATTTTCTGTCCTACAGTTTACAATAAATTCTTGGCTAAGATATAGAACATCCACGTTAGAACTATAGAGGCAATATGAGGTTCAGTAACCTTGCACTGTAACTAACTCCGTATCCGAACGGTGAACGACTTTTTTCCCATCATAACTGACAAAANGGTTCAGTAACCTTGCACTGTAACTAACTCCGTATCCGAACGGTGAACGACTTTTTTCCCATCATAACTGACAAAATCCACTTTGATTCGGCAGACATTCTCTTAGCGTTTACATAAGGTATGTGATTTGAGATGTAGATACACTTCTTCTGATAGTGTTGTAATGCCATTTGTAAGAAAATATATAGTAACTATGATTTATTTTCTTCATAAACACGTGGGTGAAACCAAATATAACTGTTACGGAAATACGCAGAAGACAAAAAATAGTTTACCTTCCTTTTAGTTAATGGTTTCTATAGGTTTTTTTTCTTCTAACTTGCTGCTATTCGAAAATTTCTAGCCCTTATTTTCATAGCGCCACTACAAGAAGATACTTTGCACAGGAAACACATTTGTTATACTTTTATAAACGGGAAAAATTCTAATCGCCTTCATGCGGTAAAGAAATTTGTGGCTGTAAACAGAAAATAATTGAGCTCGTTTATTTGGTGCCTCTGTGCAGAGGAAATTATTTTCTCTTAAAATAAATTACAAATGAGCAGGAATGACAGCGTATTGCATAACTTGTTATTCTTGAAATAATTATATTAATAGTGTTGCACTTTGATCTGATGCTGTGAAACTCGGGCAAAGAACGATTTACGGCAGACTTTGTTTATGGCAAATTATACTGTTTTTTGTCACCGCAGTCAAGTGGAAGTAAATCTCTGGGTGTTTTGCATCCTGTCACAACGCGCTGAACTTTTCTCTTAGCTGGTGGTTCTGAAAGTCGTGTGCAGTGCGTCAATGTACGTGCAGGAAAAGTAGCTTGTTAAACAATTTCAATACCATTATTTTTAAAAGTTCCAAAAAATATATTTTTGAAAATTTTATATTACATTATGTCACTTTCCTACATTGAGTTTTACATAAATCGACGCTCCGAAAATGTGTCAACTTAGACAACCGCTAAGACAGCAGTGTTATAAGTACGTTCTTGGCCGAGATCACACCTCAATTTATGACAATCTACTGTCACTTATCTCAGGCACAAGATACAATGTTCATCACAAACAAGTGGTGTACGAAAGCGTCATAAATGCGCAAATATATTTACAAGGGGAAAGCAATGAACTGCCCTCTGCGACAAACAAGTCAATAAATGAATTTGTAAATGACTGGGTCAGAAAAAAAAATAGTTCTTAAATAATAATCTTATGTGTAAGAAAACCCCAAACCTTCGGAATAGTATGTACCTGCTATTTGCACTAACACCAAGAACAATAGGTTCATCTGAAGGGTTGATGGAACTGTTGCCTACCACAAGGCACTATGATCACTGTTATTCCCGCGGCTTGACGTCAAGTATCCGTTTCGTTTTCCCCGTTGCGTATCAGCAGCCGGTCACGTGTCGCGCTGTTGGTGAGGTCGTCCGCCAGACTGACGCCGCGCGCATGCGCAGTGAGACGCGCCGCGCCGTCCAAGTGCTGCGCTCTCGCGGCGCCGCAACGCCACACAGCAGATAACTACACATAGGCGAAGTGGTGTGGCTGTTGCTTTGACGTGGACGTATGTGCCCGTCCTCTGGTTGGCTGCGCAAGCCTCTGGGTACGGACCGTGTGTCTGACTTACTACTGCGTGCTTTTTGCCTGGACTGCCGGCTGACGAGTACAGGTTGCAANACGTGGACGTATGTGCCCGTCCTCTGGTTGGCTGCGCAAGCCTCTGGGTACGGACCGTGTGTCTGACTTACTACTGGGTCCTTTTGGCTGGACTGCCGGCTGACGAGTACAGGTTGCCAAGCGCTAATCGGCGAACGGCGTCCCGACATGTTGCTGGTCAGAGACGCCCTTTTGCTGGCGTGTGCGGCTGGAGTNAAGCGCTAATCGGCGAACGGCGTCCCGACATGTTGCTGGTCAGAGACGCCCTTTTGCTGGCGTGTGCGGCTGGAGTTCGCGTTTTCACTTCTGTAAACTTTCCTACTCTATGGCCAGACCGTCCCACCCGTGGAATACACATAACTAGGGACACCCGATGTTCCATAACACTTTAGCTCAAATCCACCTCTGTGAGTTTAAGGGTTTTGGTTAGTTTCTTTTTATTTCTTTCCTTTCCTTATTATTATCTCACCGTTTCCCCCCGTAGTTTCCCTCCTTCCATCGCGTAGTAGAGCGTATTCTTGAGCTGGCATACATTCTCACTTTTACTCACCTTGTTGTTGTTTCGTACTTGCTGTAAAGTATAACCTAATTCATGTAAATAAACACATTTTCAATTCATTTAATTCATTCCACCTCTGTGACTGGGTGACAAGCGTGTAACGTGTCTTAGCGTGTGCGCGCGAATTACATACGTACAGTGTGGGAGTAGCCTAATTCCGATTGGCCAGTGAAGTATAAAACTGCCTTCCCCCAAACACGCGCCACCAATAAGCAAAATAAANGTAGCCTAATTCCGATTGGCCAGTGAAGTATAAAACTGCCTTCCCCCAAACACGCGCCACCAATAAGCAAAATAAAACTGCTGGTGTCCCCTTAGGTTATTGGAATCAAACAAGTACAGATTTTTTTTCGCGAAATTCGGATGTCCCTACACATAACTTATAGGATGATCACGTTAAAGTGAGCACTTTTGAAAACAACCTTCGGAAAATGTCACTGCCTGCATCTACATATATTTAAAAAGCAAACTGACTGACATACGACCAGTATAGTTGGTAACGACGTAGGAAAAGTAATTACATGTCTTAAAGTTGAAAATAAAACTGTAAAGTAACCATTTCTGAACAAAGACATAATTTATTTTGCTTTGTGTGTTTTTAATGTATATTAATTTAAAAACAGGAAAATTTGTAAGATATTTATTTTTCTAATAATTTCCCATTTCCATTTGGCCAACGCATGAATAAAGTAAGCAAGCCCATGGCGATGCTATTTTTACATATGGTGGAAGAATACATAATGTGGATACAAGCAGATCTTAAGTGGGGCTTTCAAATGTACTCATTTTACCGTCAAAATCATTTAGCCCGCTTTTCGTCTTGTTTGTGCATCCCCGGCACTGACTCTTCCATGTCAATGTAGCTGTTAAAATCACATGGCCAACAGCGATGAACATGTATGTTTCTGTTTGAATTTTGAACAGGCCTAACGTTTTGTAAGATTAAGATATTTTGGCTAATCAGAAGGTNCCAACAGCGATGAACATGTATGTTTCTGTTTGAATTTTGAACAGGCCTAACGTTTTGTAAGATTAAGATATTTTGGCTAATCAGAAGGTATTTTAGTTGCATTAAAACAAGGTAACAGGAAGTATATAAACATCTAAAAGCACTAATTTACTGGACAAGGTGGCAACTGTATTTTTTGCTTAAGCCGCTAGATGAACCTAGGCCTGGCCACTAGGTGGGGCGTGGCACCTACTGAGTGCCCAGGGTCTTTAGGGCCTGTAGCCAGACTCCAGCATGTGGAAATATTTTTTTTTTCGCAATCGCAGTTGACATAACAGTGTAAAACACAGAAGTGCCGTGGAAACTTAACTAGAAGCACGGGACGATCGGTAAACCCAACCAGAGATTGGCTGGAACTCCGCGTGCTGAAGGAGATCTTGAGAGGTAGCCCACGAATTGAAGGGTCGGTGCAGTGAGCGGCGAAGATGCGGCTGTACCGCCTCGGGCTGTCTCTGGTCAACTGTCGTGTTACTTGGAAGCCGTGAGCTGGCTGGGCACTGCTCGTTACGTTGTTGTCAAGAAGGTGGGACTTAACATCTCTTCTACATCGTGGTCATTAGAGAAGGAGCGAGTTTGTCAGCGAGGTAGTAATCGACCATGAGCTGTAATAATTTATCTCCCTAGCATTCGCCTGGAGTGATGCCGGTAAAACGTAGAAAACTGAGATCAGGATGGCTGGACCGATGACCGACCCCCTCTCCTTACTAAAGCGAATCCAAAATTTGACCATTGTGCCACCTCGCTCGGTTAGAATGCTGTTGAATGGGTGTTTTGACAGGGAGACGAATAGAGTGTTTTATTTTAAATTTTGTTACGCAGACGTGTTTTAGTGTCATTGACAATACTTTATGTGATATGAGCTAGGAACGTAAAAAATAGATTGAAACCACAATTAAAAAATAACGCAGTTTTGATTCACTAAGTAATATAATAATTTTCCGATTTTTACTCTTACAGATTTGGTTGGGAGAATTATTACTACCTTTTGTGGTCAATTCTCACTCAATAACATTCCACAATTATTCCGGCTGAATAGAAAAAAGAAAATTTAATGAAAATATGGATTTTTTTAATCTTAGATAAAACAAGAGCTGGTGCTTTTATTGCCGCTTATTTAAATGTTTGAAACGCATCGTTTTGTGAACTGGCCCATGTAAAGGTCCTGTCGGCTTATGTCTATTCTGCAGCTAGTAATAGATCTGGGAATGACTAAACTTCAAGCACCTGCACGGTTGGATTTCTCGAGAATTAATCTGCTCTGGAAGACTCTGAACTGTTTACAAATGTGCAGGAAAACGAAGACCCGCTAATTAAAAACCCTAACAGTGATTAAAACTGTAACTGCAGTGATTCCGCCACTTTATAAAGTTTGCAAAACATGGACAGCGAAAAGGTTTTCCGTTTTATATTTGGGACATTTATTACAATCCGTGAAATGGAGTTAATTTAATTTTAGTTTCTTTGTATCCTGTGGAGTTGCGAATTAGATGAGTGCGGTGGAAATTAGTAACTCTGCAGCTAGTATTCCCCGGGAGTCGTTAACAAACTGAACTCCGAGTCATTTACTGGCATTCGAGACTTCTTAGAGGTTAGTACTCTATAGCCGCAACTGTAGAAAAACTATAGTCGCGCCGGCCTAAGCACGGACTTGGCTCCGCCTACCCAAGTGAAAGAGAGAGGCAGAACAACTTGCAAAGCACCAACCACAGGTAGCTGGCAGGCGGGCAGACGAATCTGCAGGCACTCCCTCTCACCTGCCGTACCACCGTCGTCCAATTGACACCTTTCCTGGGGAGAAGTGGCCCGACATTGGCAGAGCTCCCAGTAGTGCTACTATAGTCCTGTTCATCTCGGTGTTCATTTGCCACTGACCTCGTTACCCAGATTATACTGAACTCGCTTAATTTACCTGTAGTTCACTATTCTGTNGGTGTTCATTTGCCACTGACCTCGTTACCCAGATTATACTGAACTCGCTTAATTTACCTGTAGTTCACTATTCTGTGGCTGTTCTAAAAGAGTGGTAAGTTAACTGTGGCACAACTGATGTCTTCGTATATGTAACGGAATTCACAAGCCATTCGTGTTCATTATGTCATGTTCCATTATAAAAACTCTTATGATTGCCAAGTCTTTTTAAGAATTGAGTTAATATAAATAATACTACGTTTTCTCATTGTAAAGCCATTTCTCTTAATTGCCTTAATTTTTTTTTTCTGTTTATTTGTAGTAATTTACACAAGTTCAAACTGTAAAGTGAAGCACGTCCCAATCCTTTCACTCCCAGGAGTAATACGATTTGAGAAATATTTTTATTTTAACGGTATTGTAACGCAATAACGCTCACAATGTCAGTAAACCAGTAAACGATATGTATTGTTCTCGAAATAACTGGCCAGTAGCATCTTATGAATTTCAAGCGCAGTCTCACAATGCTAACTTTCAAAGCGCTTGGCTACATGAAGATAATCTGCGCGCTTGAGTCATGGGAATAAAAAAAGCTCTAAGGTCTATGCTGGCACGCTCGTCAAGTGCTCCATTGCCTCTGCACGCAAGGCAGTAAAGGCGTCTGTATGTAGTTGTTCTTTTCGTAAGAAAACTTGCTGCGGATGGGTTGTGGATTCCGGATTTGTCACCCGTAAACGATGTCAGTTTTGTGATGTCTTAATCATATATATTCTACTTGGCGAGAATATCACATATGACAAAATTCTAGTGGAAAATGATTTGGGACTGGGAACAGTCACGAGTCCATGGTCCTGTAGGCTAGGTTCCAGCATAGACTAAATTTGAAGTAGACAGTGATGCTACTAGGCCACCTNACGAGTCCATGGTCCTGTAGGCTAGGTTCCAGCATAGACTAAATTTGAAGTAGACAGTGATGCTACTAGGCCACCTGAGTTATACAGGATGGTGGCTAGTGCGTTACATAGTTAAATTACTTTGGTGCAGACTAAGGGCACCTGTGGTTGTTGCGTTAGGGGTAAACAAATACTCGTANACGAGTCCATGGTCCTGTAGGCTAGGTTCCAGCATAGACTAAATTTGAAGTAGACAGTGATGCTACTAGGCCACCAGAGTTATACAGGATGGTGGCTAGTGCGTTACATAGTTAAATTACTTTGGTGCAGACTAAGGGCACCTGTGATTGTTGCGTTAGGGGTAAACAAATACTCGTTAAGAGTCAATAAATTGTGTGGTCATAAAATAACCAGACTTCCAGACATAGGTATTTACACACACTGGTGAGACTAAGCCCCCTACCAGTCGTAGGCCTAAAGGGCTGGTGGGCGGTATGCTATGCGTCGGGGAGGTTGTTGAAGGGATACGTTTCTCTACTTTTGTATGACTGCCGCTTCTGGTGAGTTGTCTTCGTTGGTAGATGAGGCATGGTGAGTTGGGTGGCCCATTGTCACCCCTCGGATTGACTCTCGTTGGCATGTTGTACTCAGCTGGCTTCTTCCTGGGTCTTTGACTGACTCTTTCGGAAGTCCGGGACTGACTGACTGCTTGCCTCGTCGCCATCCGGCGCACGACTATATCTGTTCGGAATGGCGCCTCACAGTATGGGGCTGCCACTCCTTTCCGGGAATTTACTGATATTCTCGTCACGATTCTCGTAACACGACTGATTACTCCCGTGTCTGATTCGCCTCCCGTTTCGGCGGAACACCTAACTTGTCTCGCGGCTGTACCACCGAACAACTCCTGTCTCGGCTGACGATAATTGACTCAGCCGGCATCCGAACCCGGCCTTCGTGATACGACTGCCTCTCGCACTAACTGCCTTCTCTGTCTCGCATCGCAGCTGCCAATAACTCCGTCCCATCTCGGCTCAAAAACTGACTGTCAACAACTGTTTCCGAACAACTGACTGCGAACAACTGATTGTACATTAATTCCTGGGCCAGGTGCGAACTCCGGCCTGGTGATACGACTGCCTCTCGCACTAACTGCCTTCTCTGCCTCGCATCGCGGCTGCCGAACAACCTCTTCCTGTCTCGGCTGAACAACTGCTCGTGAACAACTGATCACAACTGATCCGCTTCCTCGGCTGNCCGAACAACCTCTTCCTGTCTCGGCTGAACAACTGCTCGTGAACAACTGATCACAACTGATCCGCTTCCTCGGCTGTGCCTGAATTTAACCCGTCTCCTGCTTTATTCAAGTTAGCTGTCCGCAGTTTTTCGAGAGGGAAATCGGGAAATCCCCTGTGTACCTCGCGGGTTTTTTGTGTAGGATTTCGGGTCTTGTCAGCTGCTTGTGCGCTCCAACTAAGGTGGAGG
The DNA here is from genome assembly GCA_002778355.1 of Clitarchus hookeri. NCBI lineage: Eukaryota > Metazoa > Arthropoda > Insecta > Phasmatodea > Phasmatidae > Clitarchus > Clitarchus hookeri. The sequence goes on from NQII01002152.1 coordinate 53,835, forward strand.
AGGGGTTCGGCATGACATTTCGGGGATTCCTGTGAGCTGTGTCTGCATTTAGTCTCGGCGGGGGTCCCCTGATTCCTTCGTTGAGGGCTTATATCAGCTATTTCTAGGGACTTACCCTGTTTCTCTCAACTTCTGTTCTTTCACCCAGGGTGTGAATACAGCGCAATGCCTATCCCATTAACCCATTATGCGTCAACCGAATTTGATCTTCTACACATTTGCCCAACATTGACCTACCTCACACCCATAAAATTGCCAGAGTCACGTGGTCAACAGAGATTAGCGTGTTTGTTTGTGTATCTTAATTTTCAAAAGACAATCACTTTCATACAAATAAACTACTTTTACAGNACTTTTACTGATTTGAATTGAATCTAATAGTATTAAAAATTGGCTCGAATATCTTTACAATCATCTCAAAGCACTTGTTTACAAGAACATCGTTCTAGCCTTATATTCTGCCCACGTCGTTTACGATAGTCGTATTAGCAGGAAAGCAATCCTTGGTATACAACTCTGATGCTTCTGTCGTCGGAACGCAGTTTAGAAGGCATCCCGTGAAGAAAACTTAACAAGTAAACACATAGAATGACTGGTGTAGTGTTATAAGAAGCCCAGGTGTATTTTAATTCCCTGCAAAAATATTGTTACGCGGTCGCTTACCGTGACCTCTGCCGCGCGAACGAGCGGAAGAGAAGGATAGAGAGTCGTGATTTGATAACGCAAGGTAAGTAAACTGAATGTTTTGAATGGCAGGCGAACGATAAACCAAGAAGTGCGTATCTGTTACAAAAAGCATCCCACCGCGCATACTTCTGCGTTTATCTAAAGAAAGCTCTGGAATACTGACCTCGTTTCTCTCAGTATGACTCGGGATGTGTTGAACCTTCCAGATGATGATGAGGGCGACTGATATAAAAGTTCGACAGGCCCCCAAGCCAAAAGTTTTATGAAAGGCGGGAGTCTGGGTGATTGTGCGACGAAGGGAAACTAGTAGCGCCGGAAGTGACCAGCGGGAGGGAAAAATAGCGACCAAGAGCATCATACCCGTGAAGGTACGACTGGCAGGTTGGACTATTGGACTGGATGCTTCAGTGAGTTTTTATTATGTCATTACTTGAAGTATTTGTAAATTTGTTAAAACACGCATTGGATGAATCTGCACCAATAACAAAAGCTTATGTAACGCGGCGATCGAGCCGTACGCCCTCTGGATCAATTGTGGACATCTTAACGCGTCGTCGACTATGCTGCTTGTATTTATGTTGCGCTGTGGCGGACTATGTTGAACAAGAGGTTGGCGCATCACATTTATATTTGGTTTCATCGATTGGCTCAACTGCGGCTGAGACTGTCGTCTGTTTCGTTGTGGCGCTAGAGTCGCCTTACTCTATGTAATTGTGGAGGGGATAGAGGTGGTGCCCTGGTTTCGTCGGGGACGGAAAGAAGGGCTTTTTGTTTTCATCCTTCGAAAGATGGTTGGCTCAGATCGAAAATTATATAGTTATTCTGTAGCCGCCGTCGGTGACGGTTCGGAATTTTGAACCTCCACTTCGGAGTTGTGACGCCACCTTGTGTGTGTGCAGTTTGACGTTTTCACGAGTTTAATGGTCTTTCGATTGATGGCTTTTTCAAGTTTTTCGGATTTTGCTGCCGTGTTTAATCACGTATTTCGTTGTATTTGATGTTTCCTGTATTCGTAATTTGACCACGTGCTTTTGCACGATTTAGGTGAACATGAAGATGAAGATGCCTCCATCCTTCGAATGGTTCACTTGTTCGTGGAGCTCTGCTGAGCAGCTGCCGTTCGGGGACAAATATATGCGCCATGTTGGTCTTTTGAAATGTTAAAACACTTTGGGAAATTAGAGTTTGTTGAGTTATACTGGTCTGGGCTGTTCACTCTTTGCCAGCCCAGTATGTGCGTGGCATAGTGTTCCTCATTTTGCACATAGTATTTGTTCTTTTTTTATGTCATGCATTTTGTTGTTTGCCTTTGTTTTCAATCGGCTGCATGATGCGTCGTAACAGTTGTCGGTGTAGTTTGCAGTTTGCAGTAGGCTTGAAATTCAGTAAATTTAATTTACCCTACTCGGTGTGTGTGTGTAGTGGGCTAGGTTGTTGAACGCAATGCACACACCGGTGAATTCATTGAATTTTAAGTCAAGTCTCTTAAAGTGGTGCCCGTTACGCATATCGCCGCCTTTGCTCCCGACCGCTGGCGTTTAAATTTCATGCAATATAATTTCGTTCATCTAAAATTGTAAGATTTCTTTTTCTGTATACAATACTTTAAACTGCATTGGAATGCGCGTGTTTTAAAAGGAAAACTCCTTATTCAATTTAATCTTAACAACCTTCCAGCTGTCCATGTGCAATGGCCTTATTTATATATGTGAGACTTTGAGATTTGCCTGAGTTGGCACGGATACTTTTTGTAAAGGAGCGAAACTCATTCCAGGTATAATGCCAGTCAATGCCAATATTTAACTTAGGTTTTAATTCGTGTTACAGGTTTTTTTCTATTTTTATACCTTGTGATTTTGTAGTGTTTCGGGACTCATGTATGCTACGCTACATTGTCATACTATCAACGTTCTGCCAATTATATTCTAGTTTGATTGAAGCAGGTGTTTTCTTTATAATGGCGGAATAGTGCTTGCGTTCATTCTCCACACCCTAAACATCTCTTATCTATATTTTTTTTTACTACGCGAACTTCACATGACCTCCTCTCACACTTCAAAATGCCGTGAACGAACAGATGCTGGCCAGTCAAAAGGAAAACGGCATCACAACCGCCAGTGAACAAATTACAATTTTGAAATCACTTATTAAGTCATATGTAAACTTAACTTTTCCGTGGACCAGATTACTTTATTCATACTTTGGTCAAGGGAAATTGTAAAATTATTAAAAAAGTATATATTTGGCAATTTTACTAATTTTTACACTTGCTATGTACTTTTAAAAATATCAGCAAGCGAAAGAAACCATTTCAGTATTCACAAATGTTTAACTAATGCTTTTAATTCAACTTTAAGGCATGAAAATACTGTTCCTCCATAGTTACCAACTTTATTGGGCGCATGCCAGTCAGCTAACTCGTTTAAATACATGCAGGTAGCGGCAGTAAAATTTTTCAAAGGTTGATTTTAAAAGTGCTAATTTAAACATGCCTCCCTGAATCGCGGAAACATTTGTGAACCGTGGATTCAAGGGAGTACTGAAGACGGGTAGAGCTTTAGAACTTGGCCTTTTATTGAATAACTACTGAACGTCTTGCTGCGTGTTCTGGCTACAAATTACACGAGTATCAGTTAATATATCTCTCTCTTGGGTGTTCTGTACCTTCTCGAAAGTTAAAATGACAAAAACTGTTATTTTAAATATTAATTCAGATATAAACTTCGGTAAAGAAACGTTCGTTGGTAGTAGGATGCATGGCAAATAATTGTCTATATTTAGGAATAAAATTATTGAGTCAACGCTTCAAGCTCCATGGTTCCAAGGTTGCACGACATGCAAGATTGCACACACAGCCTTTCGCATAAAGGTGATGAGGTTTTCAACGATTCACTTGGAAATAGCGTAACCGAAATTGACCAGAACATGTTTCTGTTTCTGCCACTGTAGTTGTACGTGATATGGTGATTGAAAATTTGCATATCCTAGTTTACGGATTAACTTCTGAACTCTCAAATATGTTATTTTAGCCAGATCAGTGTAGCGTATTGCAGAATCACACAAGGATTACTCCAAATATGGACATAGTTTGCACATAAAAGTATTTATACACGGAAAAATTGCGGTGTTTAAAATAGTACGGTTATTCATATAAAATGTGGTGTACAAAGAGAAACGCTAGTCAACAGCACCAGGGAAATAATAAGTTGAGACTTGGAAACTTTACAAAACACTGACCCAACAAAATGTGCAAAGATGCATAGTCGTCTGTATACTCAAACAACTATGTTCATCTGCTGCTGTCCAATCGTTGATTTGGGAAACACGGGAAGGGGTGGTAGGTACCCTGAAATTGTTTACAGATGATTGGTCCCTTCTTTTGTTGCGGATTCATTATTGACTTAGAATATGAGATCTCGTGAAAAACAAGTAGTAATCCAATAGAGAAGAGAAAAAAATTGTATAAGTATTTGAAGTATAGCCTATTCCTATAGAAATCAGCAAAAGTTTCTTGTCTCCGCCAATAAAACAGCAACACAACGGTCCCGTTACATGAACATTTTGATCTTGTGTTACATTGCCGATAGATATTTGGAAAGTATCTTGTTAGACATTATTCAAATTTTGTTTATCACGAGCAAGCATTGAGAAACATCAATCTGTTAGCATTGGTTTTGCATTTTTAGTATTAATCTTGTATCTGTAGATTACCTATTATTTAATACCATGCTATGCGCTGTTCACTATAGGATACACGTGAGCTCATGAATCAATATTTTTCTTCTGCTAAAATACTAAATCAACCGATACTTTTGCTTACTTCTGCTACTCTTTTATTATCAATTTATTGTTTATCCAGCAGTGCCATCAAGTCGATTTCAACGTTTATTGTTAAATTATTTTAAGTCGAAAATTCCAGATACTTAAATAAAATGTTCATTTTGTTCATAACATCACACCAGCAAAGACATTTTATCACCGAGTACATATTTCCACCACCAGGTGTGCCACTTTGCATGAAATCGCCAATTATTTGGGATGAAAGTGTGCTATCTGAAAAATTTCCGGAGTTCTTGGTATTTTGAGGCTTTGTATAAGTACGCTGTAATTACACGACTGCTACTGCATAATAACCTCAATGACTATCTCACCAGACGTTAAACAAAATTCTCGATCTGTACTTCACAGTATTGATATCCTAAATTGCAACCTGTTGTTACGCATGGCCGCGCGGCCTCGTGTTCTTCTCCTATCCCTCCATATCACCACCAACTGTAGAAGGGAAGGCAGAGTTACAAACGGGCCACGGAACAATATCACGTGCCGCGATAAGGCTATCGAGACTGATGCCACTCACGACCCAGAATATTTAATGACTGTGTAGTCAATGCGCGAATTATATGGGCACCTCACACCCTCCTCTCATCACGACGTCGGTGCGAAGAATCTTCTAGTACAGCTCAGTTATATCAGCCACAGCGAGCCTCAGTGTACCATGAAGAGCATATGGAGCACTGTGCAGCCATTAACGCCAGGTTTGTGGCGCTATCGGAACGACGAGTGACCAGTGCAAGCAGTATTATCCAAGCATCGTTAGAATATATGTATTTATATTTACATACCGGTTGGACTGTGGGAAAGTTGTAATTGATGCGTAAGTGGCAAACATATAGAGTTATGTCGATGTATGGCACTGGACATTTAGAGCATGCCTGTGTAACTAATAAGTGGGGATTAAATGTTTTAAGATATCACAGACATTGATAAGGATCTTAATTGTAATTTACGTGGTTACTGAATATTGCACTCAGTAATAGTAATTTTAAGATTTTATGGGTGAGTTGTTGTAAATGATAGATCTGTACCCAAGTAGCAAATAACAAGCCGTTAACAGCTGGCCAACTGTTGGCAGTGGCGTCCAACGTTAGTATTTACGACTGCCAGCATTTCTTATTTGATTGACAATCAGGTCATGTAAATAAGTGACATTGCTTATTTTTTAAATAATCGTAATGTGGGTCACTGCTCTCACAGTTATTGTTAGAATTCAACAAAATCCCTTCAAGCAGATGGTAGACAAAAAAAAATATCTGATACGTACTACTGGGGACATAATAGCAGCAAGATAAGGATACATTTGAGAAACGTCAACTGTTGCTTACTACACGGGAAACATTAGCAGCGAGCTTATGTGCCATTCATGACATGCCAGCTGTTACTGCTGGAGACATATTTGCGACCATTTCATTGGCCATTTATAGTATGTCAACTATATGTTGTAAGGAAGTAGCATTTAGCATGTATCAAATACACATCATTACATATTTAATGCTAAGTTATACAACAACAGATCCTACAGCAAAATGTCGAAAAGGGGATTTTTATGGCTATCTGTTGGAAGCTATACAAACTATCAACAAAATAATTACAGAGGTATTTTTACAATGTACTCATCTCTATGATAATAATTAGTTTTTGCATACTTTTTTATGTTGTTTGGATTTTCAACAATAGACCAGAACTTAATTTTTTGTTGTAGAACTATGTTAAGCCTAGAAATTATTCAACAACAGACCAAGTAGTCATTTAGTATGTTGTAGCATTATTATTTCAGATACATTTTATCATTTTGGCTGGTAATCCCTGCATGGCTGATATTAAAATGTTTATGGTGTGTTAATAGAAACGTGCAGCATGCAATGATGTTATGAAAAAAGATTTGTTTATCGTCTTAGTGGCGTATTTACATAATGATAGTATGAAAATTTCATAGAGAAAAAAACGAATTTTAAGTACTGTCCAAGTTTGATGATAAAAACATAAGTGGATGTGTTTCAAGACCATGAGTTCTAAATGTACAGGTAAGGATAACATTTTGATTGCGAATGGTAGATTATAATATAAAATAATTTGTCTTGCCTTACGAAAATGATAATGTTACTGAATGTTTTTAAAATGTTATGTTGAAAATATGTACACTCACTTGAAAACCAAAATTATTGCTAGCAGAAATATATCATTTATTCATCAGTATCATTCTAGTAAAGACTCAAGTTTGTATTACGCCAAATTTGTATTGTGATGATGTAAATATTTTATCATAAATTACGTGTTTATCAATTCATATCAATTTTTTTTTTTGTTTTCTCATACTGATGATCGGGATGACAATGGAAAATTGGCAAAATCATCTCGGTGTTCACTACCTAAAGAAGTAACAAATCATTTTTATTTATTCTTCAATGAAGCCGTGGAATATGTACTTTCACAAGAAATTGGAAACATAGACACATATTCGTGTTGTGATGTTTTAAACAGCGAGTATGATACAAATGACAGTACTGGTTTGCACCAGATGGACGAACAAAACTTATACGAACTAGAAAAATTAAGTTGTAATTCCAATAGTACTGCTTTGTTATATCAAACGGAACAAAGCACTATCCACGGAATGGATAAGATTCATTATGAAGATAATTTTGATAGTCAGAAAATAAAATATATAGTATATATTACTGGTTCATCTCTACAGATAGAGCACGATATAACTGGTGTTATACATGAAGAAACTACGGGTGATAAAACTTGACCCAAGAAACATATCGAAGAAACAGAAATACATTCTATGCAGAACAAAACCAATTCAGATGAAGAAGAAATATAGGTGTAAGTGAGGCGAAACCAGGAGGCAATACTAATACAGACAGAAATGGAAACTTTAAAACCCGCCCAAGTGGGGGAAGACAAAAAAAATTATAGGAATCAAACAAGATCTTCAAGAAAAAAAAAATCAAATACAAACAAGGAATATATTAGTCCTAGAATAGTGCCAGTTGAAGCAAAAACCACTAGGGACAATGTAAACTGTGTGTGCTATTGCAGTGAACGAGTGTATATAGAGGAAAGATAGGCAATATATAATCATTATTGGTCACTAGGATATTATGAAGCAAGATGTTAAATTATAGCGAATATGTATCGCACGTAAATATCAAGATATAAAAACAGTAGCAGATGCTAAACAAAAATATTTTTCCAGAAAATATATTATTGGAAACGAAAATAAAACTGTGTGAAAGACATTCTTTCTTCAAACCGTCCGTATTGCAAGCTGCACGGTGCATACTTCTCTTTCCAATACTCAGGCACAAAGTCCTGTGAAAGATAACCGTGGGTGCCGGGGTGGCCACAACAAACTTGCAAAATAAAGGAAAACGAGGTGGCGAATCACATCAACAAGTATCCCAGATATATTTAACATTACTCAAGAGCTTGCAGCACAAGGCAGTTCCTGCCAACAGAGGCAACACTGCCAGTTATGCACGGCATGTGCAAAGAAGAAACTCATGATCCTGTTTCATTTGTACCATATAAAAATAATGTTTATAACAAGTTCAAACTCAAAGAAAAATCATTGATGAAAGATGCATGCATCACATGCGATACATACATTGCTAAATTAAATAGTGTACCTCCAAAGTACCAGAGAGAAGTAATTACAGAGGAACAAACTACACACCTTGTTGCAGCAGTGATAGCTCGTGTCTTGTTGGAAAAAAAACATGCTTGAAACTGATGAAAACACTCAATGCCTCACGTTCAAATAAAAATATAATATAGTATAATACAAGTGTCAGTTAATGCTTTACAACTGTGTAATACACTCTGGTTCTACCGATAAAGGGTTTGGTTTCTACTGGCTAGAAGGTGATGAGGACGTGGGGCACAGGAAGTAGGTTCTTGTTTGAAAAAACATCTACTCGAGTAAAACCCAAATGTAAAAGCACTTAACATTATGGTCCGTCTCATGTGGAGGTCAGAACCGTGACATTAAAAGGTTTTTTCTCCTGAAGAGTGTGAGGAACGAGCAGCGACTCTGCAATGTGCAACACAACGTTTCCTGATCTCCGGACATTCGTTTTTGCCCAACGGCTCTGACTTCGGAGACATAGAGTCAGCACCAACGCATGAACAGCGCTTAAAGGCCTACACTGCAGCAGATTACATTTATATAATGGCATCCTGCAGAAGAATAAAACCCCTATCTGCAAAGAAAATGCAGAAGAACGATTTAGTTAGAACTGAAAAGTTAGAAAATTTTATTGTCAACAGGAAGCACGATGTTGCAAAAAAGAAAAACAAATGCTTGCAGGTACGAGAAATCAATATTTTAAAATCAATACCATTTTCTACTTTCATCAAAACTGATCTGCAAGATAACTACCACACCAAAATAAACTTACAAAAGAAGCCAAAGCAGCCATGTGATCAATTTCAACACTTCCACAAGTATTTTATCCCACTTTGACCAAACGGCAAACCAGTATCAGAAGCCAAGTTACATGATTTAAGATCGATGGTGCATCTGATCTCAAATGACTTCAAAGAAAAGTACAAACATCTTGTTGCCAGTGCGGGAATTTGCGATACCATTGTAAGTTTTGGCGGGCAACCACACTTTGAAATTGAATATGCAGAATAAGGATCTCATTTATCTTTTTATATTTTAATCCTGTAACATGAGAGAATACATTATTTATGTGTGTTTCTATAAATGTTCATCCAGTGCTGAAATATTAATCTTATGTACTTTACGACGAAACATGTTTGATGTTTCTTNTGTTTCTATAAATGTTCATCCAGTGCTGAAATATTAATCTTATGTACTTTACGACGAAACATGTTTGATGTTTCTTGTATAATATCCATTTCATAATGTGTGTCTGAGAAGAAATAATTCTAAGAAAATAATTTTGATGTGGGAACATATTTTATTACCATATATATGTTAAAATTGTGTGGTCTGCTACTTAGTTGATTACCATCACCACACCTAAAATGCAACAATATACGAACCCTGCAATTATTAAGTTCGTCTTGAAAATTTATTTAATTTTAAATACTTAGTTGCACATCTGCATTTCATAAGAATTAATTCATTTTTGTGTACCATTATTTTCAGTAGTTAAGGTTTATACATGCCAGTTACGTGATATATTTATGATAAACTTCAATAGTTTATATCTCAGAAATCGATATTTGCTAGTTGATCTGTCGTTGAACAATTCAAATGATGTGAAATAAAATTATCACGTGATGTTATAATAGTAACACGAAAAAATTTTTCTAGATTGGAAACCTGCAGAGCATAATTTGTACAAATTATTCTTTACTTTGCATTTTAAATACCACCTAGAAACATTCCAAAATTAAAGAACTAATTTTTTAAACAATGCAGTCAGTATTTACGTGAGATACTAACACATAATGTGCTTATATAAAAGTTAATAATGCAACTTTACGTTTGAATAATATTACTATTCACTTATAACGTTTTCTAATGTTTCTCCATGAATACACTGTAGAGCAGCAGTTTTTTAGCATTATGTACCGTGAACTCAAGGATTGTGAATTCGATTCCATGTTCTTCTGAAGAAACTTTAGAATTTTGGAAAATTAATGAAAATGACAGGTATGAATTTTGGAAATATACAGTTTTTATTTGGGTGAAACATAATTATACTTTGGTTCTGAAAGTTGCTTTTTGCAAGATGCTTTTAATTAGGCCACAAGCTGGGCTACAAGTGGAAAATATGTGTGCCAAAAAGTGGCTTGCCAACAGTTGGCTGACGATAGTTGGTTAGCATACAACATATGATAGACCAGAAGGAATACGCTAATGGGCCACTGCTGCTATTACTCATGGGCCACTGATGGTGCCGGTATGCTTGGGGTACAGTTTGCTACGCAGAATCTGGCCACTGATGTGGCCCAGATGTGGCCAAGTGCACACAACAGTCAAGAGGTATCGTGCAAGCCTCTTACGATCTCGGATAAGCCGCAGGGGGTTTGTTACGCTATGTATATGACTGTTCATCGTCGTTGTAAGTTTTTACTATTCCCATGCTCATGACCAGGATCATTTAATGGATTATCAGGCCATGCATTACAAAAATTATTTCGCTTCCAGTTCAAAACACCGTACTTGCAAAATATTTAAATGGCAGCTGGTTTTGCGTGTATCGCAAGTGAAAAGAAGCTATACATGATAGAGTTCTGACGAACTTGCTGAGTTTCATTTCTTTACAGTACTCTTTGACGGGAAATGAAATTTTAGAAGTTTGACATTCTCTGCCCGAGATAGGTCCATGCCGTAGTGGTTTCAGGTTGCGGCTTCTGATGTCTCGACTCTTACTTGCCATCCAGAACGAAGGTTGCGCAAAGCGGTTTTCTCCAGATATGTTGGATTGACGTAGTTAAGGCGGAACTTCACACACGCCTACGCTCTTATCGCGTATATCAAAGAAAACATCCTTAGTATATGTAAAGACCAGTTGACTCAGGTGAAGTTGTCTAGGGGTCTTTCTGTATTCAAAATGTGATTTTAGAAATTGTGTGTAAATAAAAATGAACTTCATTTAAATACATGCTGTGAGGTAGCATTTATTATGTACTGTAAATTAGAATATATATTNTAAATAAAAATGAACTTCATTTAAATACATGCTGTGAGGTAGCATTTATTATGTACTGTAAATTAGAATATATATTTTAAAATAATATTTGGTTACTCGACTTGCTATAAACAGAGCCCAGTTTAAAATTTCTTAAGCCAAATATTTAAATTTTATTACTATATATAAAAGGGAAAAAAGGCCAGTAACTTGTGACTTAAGGGCTTGTGACTGAANTAAATAAAAATGAACTTCATTTAAATACATGCTGTGAGGTAGCATTTATTATGTACTGTAAATTAGAATATATATATTAAAATAATATTTGGTTACTCGACTTGCTATAAACAGAGCCCAGTTTAAAATTTCTTAAGCAAAATATTTAAATTTTATTACTATATATAAAAGGGAAAAAAGGCCAGTAACTTGTGACTTAAGGGCTTGTGACTGAACTCACATTAAATTTCGTAATACTTCGTATCGAAAATGTTCAACCTAATTTCATATGACGAAAGAAATTTTGAATATGTTTTGGAGTGGAATTACATCTTGTACTACAAACAGGTATTGTAATTTATGTAATGTTAATGCCCAGTTTAGTTCTATTGGTAATCTTAAGCGTGATTATTCAGTGCACAATTTACTGCAAGGCAATACAGGCGGGCATTTTAAAAAAATTGCTGGTTGTTTGTATTCTTTCGAAAGATCTTTTAAATAGCGCCATAAATTAATGACTTTTTTTTTTGTTTTTGTAAATTAAAATTTTATTGTTTAAAATTTACGTGTTCTATTATTTCGTTTAACTATCGTGGAATTTGTTCATGTAAATATCATGTCCCTCTATGGTTGGCACATACATAATTAAATAAATTAGTGTATATTGTATGGGGCAAAGTCGTCGGATTTTACATCTAATTGCAATTTTTCAGCAATTTTAATTATTATGAGAGAACCCGATATGGCTGTATCGAATACATGTGAATAAATAACAGTAACAAGTAACCCAGTATCAAATTCTGCAGATTAAAAAATCCGGAGAAAAATATAATACGTGAATACATTTTGCAGACACAACCGATGAGTAAAATTGACAATTAGCTGTGCGGTAGAAATTAACTTCGTTTTCCGACGTAAAAAATATTCAATTTAACTGGTAGGTATTATTTGCGCTTATGTGTACATTATTAACGAATTGTGTAACGTTCCAGGAGCGGACAACCATTTTTGGTATTCCCAGTTCTGATGTATAACAAGAGATTACCAGTATTGGACAAAACAAGTTTTCCTCCTGTAAGCAGGGTTTATGAAAAAAAACGCAAATCAACAACGACGTGAGACTCTAAATCGCCAGGTAATAATTCTGCGCTTTACTTTATTTTTTCCGGAATATCATTTACAAATATTCCCAGTAATATGAATATCGTAGAAATTAATATTTGGTCTAACCAACACTAATTATCAATGTACTAATTCTCAAGAACATCCAGAAATAGGTTGCTAGAGAACTAAGATAAAATATGTGTATACTATTTACTACCATTTATAAATACAAGGCCTTAAAAAATCGATTTATTGAAGTTATGCCCCATATATTAATGGTTATGTGTAGCGGAGTGCATTGAACAAATACTAAACATAAACCAACGCATTAAATCCGTTTACGCACAAATACTTTCTTGCAACGCAAAGTGAGGACACTGAGTAGATAAGTACCTACATATGGGCGAACTGGCGGGGGGTTCCTTTGATGTGGGCGTGCCCATTCTCTGATTGGCTGTGCGAGGCTCTGAGAACGGGCCGCGTGTCTGATTGGCTACTGCGTGTGCGAGAGGTACCTTATTGGCTGAGGTGCCATCTGGCAAGAAAGGTTAACAGACGCTGATTGGCGAGCGGTGTTCTGGCGTGTTGCTGGCCGTTTGCGTCGTTTTGCTGGAGTACGGCTTGAATTCATGGAATAAGAGGCTGTTTCACTTCTGCGTTCTGTAAATCCTGGTACAGAAGGACATATTTTGTGAACAATAACGTGAACACCCCCTTGTATCTCGGTCCCGTGCACATGCTGTACACACAGTGGTAGTACTTGAATGTTGCCGCGTGGCAGTCGCTCATTTCCACCACAACACAAAAACATTTTAAAAACCTAACAAACCACAAAAACAGAATTAAAATCATTTTTATACTCTCAAATTAACAATATCTGCACAAATAAATGTACGGTAACTACTTAACCTATAAAACGCAAATGTAAACAAACTTCTGCACAAGAAGGTGAACGAAAAGTATAACAGTCTAAATGGTTCCAGCTAGCACGCAAGTCACACGATGCAGGTTGCGTTGAACAAGAATGGTGTCCACCTTCTGGTACAAGAAACTGAACCGTGTGTAGCAGGCTTAATACACTGAAGAGCAAAAAAAAAAAAAAAAAAAAAAAAANCTGGTATAGGCGTGCGTATGTAAATAACAGAGGTATGGAACCAATCAGAGTAACGCGATGCGGTCGACATCTAGATCGGTTACTGCTGCTACAATGGCAGGTTATCACGATTTAAGTGAGTTTGAACGTGGTGTTATAGTCAGCGCACGAGAGATGGAACATAGCATCTCCGTGGTAGCGATAAAATTTGGATGTTCGCGTCGGACGATTTCACGAGTGTACCGTGAATATCGGGAATCCGGTAAAACATCGCATCTTCGACATCGCTATGGCCGGNAACTATCGTGGAATTTGTTCATGTAAATATCATGTCCCTCTATGGTTGGCACATACATAATTAAATAAATTAGTGAATATTGTATGGGGCAAAGTCGTCGGATTTTACATCTAATTGCAATTTTTCAGCAATTTTAATTATTCTGAGAGAACCCGATATGGCTGTATCGAATACATGTGAATAAATAACAGTAACAAGTAACCCAGTATCAAATTCTGCAGATTAAAAAATCCGGAGAAAAATATAATACGTGAATACATTTTGCAGACACAAGCGAAGAGTAAAATTGACAATTAGCTGTGCGGTAGAAATTAACTTCGTTTTCCGACGTAAAAAATATTCAATTTAACTGGTAGGTATTATTTGCGCTTATGTGTACATTATTAACGAATTGTGTAACGTTCCAGGAGCGGACAACAATTTTTGGTATTCCCAGTTCTGATGTACAACAAGAGATTACCAGTATTGGACAAAACAAGTTTTCCTCCTGTAAGCAGGGTTTATGAAAAAAAAAATACGGCAAATCAACAACCACGTGAGACTCTAAATCGCCAGGTAATAATTCTGCGCTTTACTTTATTTGTTCCGGAATATCATTTACAAATATTCCCAGTAATATGAATATTGTAGAAATTAATATTTGGTCTAACCAACACTAATTATCAATGTACTAATTCTCAAGAACATCCAGAAATAGGTTGCTAGAGAACTAAGATAAAATATGTGTATACTATTTACTACCATTTATAAATACAAGGCCTTAAAAAATCGGTTTATTGAAGTTATGCCCCATATATTAATGGTTATGTGTAGCGGAGTGCATTGAACAAATACTAAACATAAACCAACGCATAAAATCCGTTTACGCACAAATACTTTCTTGCAACGCAAAGTGAGGACACTGAGTAGATAAGTACCTACATATGGGCGAACTGGCGGGGGGGTCCTTTGATGTGGGCGTGCCCATTCTCTGATTGACTGTGCGAGGCTCTGAGAACGGGCCGCGTGTCTGATTGGCTACTGCGTGGTGCGAGAGGTACCTTATTGGCTGAGGGGCCATCTGGCAAGAAAGGTTAACAGACGCTGATTGGCGAGCGGTGTTCTGGCGTGTTGCTGGCAGTTTGCGTCGTTTTGCTTGAGTACGGCTCGAATTCATGGAATAAGCGGCTGTTTCACTTCTGCGTTCTGTAAATCCTGGTACAGACGGACATCTTTTGTGAACAATAACGTGAACACCCCCCTTGTACCTCGGTCCCATGCACATGCTGTACACACAGTGGTAGTACTTGAATGTTGCCGCGTGGCAGTCGCTCATTTCCACCACAACACAAAAACATTTTAAAAACCTAACAAACCACAAAAACAGAATTAAAATCATTTTTATACTCTCAAATTAANTAAAACAGAATTAAAATATTTTTTATACTCTCAAATTAACAATATTTGCACAAATAAATGTACGGTAACTACTTAACCTATAAAACTCAAATGTAAACAAACTAATTGGACAAGAAGGTGAACGAAAAGTATAACAGTCTAAATGATTCCAGCTAGCACGCAAGCCACTTGGCGGTCGACATCTAGATCGGTTACTGCTGCTACAATGGCAGGTTATCAAGATTTAAGTGTGTTTGAATGTGGTGTTATAGACGGCGCACCAGAGATAGGAAATAGCATCTCCGAGGTAGCGATAACATTTGGATGTTTGCATCGGACGATTTCACGAGTGTACCGTGAATATCGGGAATCCGGTAAAACATCGCATCTTCGACATCGCTATGGCCGGAAAAATATCGAGAAAGAACGGGACAAATGACGACTGACGAGAATCATTAAACTTGACAGACGTGCCACCCTTTCTAAAATTGGCACAGATTGGATTTGTGGACTACCCTGCAGGATTCATGGTGTGAATTGCCTCCTGCATACCTTCAGACATTAGTTGAGTCCATGCCACGTCGTCTTGCGGCACTTCTGCGAGTTCCCGGGGTTCTCTGGAGAGGGGAGGAGGGGGGCTACACGATATTAGGCAGGTGNGCGAGTTCCCGGGGTTCTCAGGAGTGGGGAGGAGGGGGGGCTACACGATATTAGGCAGGTGTAGCAGTTTTTTTTTGGCTCTTCAGTGTACTTTGTTCCTAAAATAAGCGTGAGGTTCTGCTTTTCGACTGGACTGTCCCAGTTTAACAATGGTCCCAGAGTAAGTAACAGCACTTAAACCTGTAACGTACTTTTGAAACTATTTTACGAAGACAGCATTTAGTAGGAATAATGGTTATGTGTGTTCTACGTACACGTGAATCTTTAGTAAAGCGATGTTCAACTGTCTAGTGTGTTCTATTGCGAAATTCATCACACGCGTAAATAATATTTTCCGTTTACCATAAAATATAAAAAAACTGTACATCTTTTGATTATGCAGTGAAAATATATCTTTTTCGTTACTTTCTAGGAGAGTTATAAGAGACTGTTCATTCCTTCGCCCATTTTACTTTCCTCTTTTGAGCGAGGACTCATACTAATTCTAAGAAGGGTTCTNTTCATTCCTTCGCCCATTTTACTTTCCTCTTTTGAGCGAGGACTCATACTGATTCTAAGAAGGGTTCTTATTGGTTGAAACAATTTATATTACCATGGTTAAATTTATTATTCGGTATTTGTGTTAAGAAAAAAATGATAGTAAAAAAATATTTTTAGCAACGACTAGGCAATTAAATTAAAACCATGATTTTTTATGTCAGCATACAATATTTTTTATGCCGCACCATTTTTTTTATAAGGGAAACCGCACACTTTCTATTTTTCGCTCTTATTTTTCTGATTTGCTGACGACTGTAGCGGTAGTTTGTCGCTAAGCCAAACCGTTTCTTTACAAGCCGACGTGTTCTGCTATATAAAAAAAGACCGGAAAATAACGAATAACAAAATTTCCTGTCAACTCTGCATTTTTGGTGCGGTTTATTTCAATAAAAAGTTCAGTTTCCTTTTTTTTTTTTTTTCGGTAGCTGTTAAACAGTTCGCCTCTAGTTTGGCTTGTATCACGGCTACACAAAGCGGCGTTTAACAAAGCGTTACCCTTTGTCAAAGAGCACCATTGGCATGCACCACACGAAGCTTACACCCTGTTGCAGAACGTCGAAATACACAGAAGCGGATCTGCTGCGTACATCCCGAACTCCATCCAGATGGGGTCGCGGTGGTGTAGTGGTTAAACTACCTGCCTCCCACCTAGGCGAACCGGATTCGATTCCCAGTGGGGTCGTTCCCGGACATTCGCCTGTAAGAATCGTGCTGGACGATGCCGCTGGTCGGCGGGTTTTCTCGGGGATCACCCGTTTCCACCGACCCTTCATTCGGTCGTTGCCCCATACTCACCTCGCTTCACCCTCATCGGCTCTCAAGACCTAAATGTTAAGAGCTGCCCATTTCTCTCCACTCCATCCAGATGGGCCAGAAAATTGGGGTCGCTCGCCGCTAGCAGGGCTAGATATCATTCACCTGCCTGTGCCTAAACTACGGCATTTCAGCTGACACCCTGGCCAATTGGGAGCATTCCTTCGAAGCAACTCACAGGCAATCAGAGGAGTGGGCACGCTTACCGCTACAGACACAACGTACTTAAGTATACAATGATATAAAAGCCTCTTATTCCCACACATGCCAGCAAAAAGGCGTCACTCACCAGCAACGAGTTGGGAAGCCGTTCGCCAATCAGCGTCTGCTGGTAAACTACTTGCGAGCCGGCAGCCCTGTCAATAGGGCAAACCTACTTTTCACTGTAAACATTAGCCAATCAGACACGAGGCTCTTTCTCAGAGTCTCGCGCAGCCAGTTAGAGAATGGGTACGCCTGCATCAAAATAGCCGCCACGTCATTTTGCCTCTGTGTACTTTGTACTTTAGACTTTACCGGCCTGTATTCCCATTTGTTTGATGTGATTATTGTATGTACGTGAAGGTAAGCTGCAAATAGGAATGTGAGGTGACTTGACCTATTTAGAAACAGCTTATGCAATTGTGTATATAAGCTATTCACGGTTACTTCACACTTTTCTGAAGCCCTGCTAAAATTCTACTTTTGCCTGCCGATTACGTGTCCTTCCCCTACATGTAAACATAAAAACTGCCATGTGACTTCTACGTTTTATCTGTCAAAGGATATCTTAAATTTTTTCAGCTGTTCAAAGAATTGTGTCATATTTCGTAAACCAATGCGTACGAATTGGTTTACGAAATAGTTAGCTTTTTACGTCAGTTTTATGACTTTTTACAATGTCTGTATTGACAATAGTGCTTACGGTTATTATTTTACACTGTTAACAAATTTGCTATAGTCGACATGGCACATTACACGTAATAAATGTTAATATTTTGCCGCAATTGTGTTTAACTCTGTTACAACTGCGAAGGAAAGAACTATAGTATTTAATATCTTATTATTGATATGTGTTCTAAATTTGTCATACACTAATGCAGTGCGTTTTCGCGTTGGGGTGATTTTCTAAACTTGGTTAAAATTTGTCTGCATGAAGCTGAGGAATAGCTTGAAAGCAGAACTTCAGCATGGTTTCAGGAAAGTTCGAAGAAACTATTAATGGACTGTATATAATCTATAGTAATGTTGTTTTTGGACAATAGTGTACACCGCAAGGCTTAGTGTCCAATAATTTTCTCTCCGGTTAACTGATTCACAAACAATGTTAGCATACTGTTTTACGATTTTATTACAATTTTATTATTTGTAACAATTGGAAATATAAATTAAATCGGCTATGAAAATGTTATTACATAAAGAATTTTATGTGCATGTGACAGGCGATCAGCTAGATACTTCAAAAGTTATTTTTAAAATGTGTATCAGGGATCTCCCGATTTCCCCCGCCCTTTCGTTCCGGCGCTGCCCCATACTCACCTCAATCACCCTCGTCGGCTCTCAAGACCTCGCTGTTAAGATCCGCCCAAATCTCTTCACTCACTCACTCTAAAATGCATAAATGTAAGGAAATTCTAAAAAAAAGTAAATTGTTTAGCTTATCATATTACTGAATATCTCCTAGCTGTAAAGTAGGGTTGCATTATTTTGAAAAGTAAAAAATGGAACTCATTTGCCGACGTCTGCATCTAGGCATGGACAGATATGATGAAATAGGTACATTTTCCCACCTAGACTAGCCGGGTTCGATTCCCGGCATGTAGGAATCGTGCCGGACGATGCCGCTGGTCGGTGGGTATTCTCGGTGTTCTCCCATTCCCCCCACCCTTTCATTCCGGCGCTGCCCCATACTCACTCGCGTCACCCTCATCGACTATCAATCAAGACCTCGATGTTAAGAACCGCTGAAATTTCTTCACTCATGTTATAATTATATTTAAAGACAAAGAACCGCTCAAATATCTTCACTCATGATATTCAGTATTCATTGTTGTAATTAATGGTAAATCAGGTGATTTTATTAGAAGAAATATCATTCACAAAAGGCAACGGTTACAGGTTTTATTTACAAAACCCTTGTAATACACAGTTCAATATACATAGGTAACTATGTTTGTTTAATGGTAAAATTAATACTTTTGTAAACGTTATTTTTAAGCTTATGTGTGAATATTTACATCGCCATACACCTAACAAATATAGTATACGTGCACTTATTTTTCAAGTTACACACTGAAATTATTAGAAGCACAGGCATGTGTATTACACGACTTACTCTGACCTGCCAAAAAATTATATCAAGGAACTACTTCTCAGTTACAATTATTTGAAAAATTAGACTTTTAAACATGGAACTAATATTCGTTGTTTGCTATCAACATTTGAGTAAGTACTATATAACAGTAATTGTTTACATAACAAGTTTTACAGTTAGGGGTAAAAATTTCGTAAAGACTGCTTTCAAAAGCTATCAGTAAAGGTGTAATCAGCTGTATTAGAGTTGTGTATCTTTTTCCATTTTCATGCATATACTAAAATCTTTTGTTATTTAGTTGACCCAACGATTGTTTTTTTGCTTCTGAAGAACTTTCAATTATAAATAGGTCTAGTGGAATTTAATTGTTAGTAGTATCCAATTTCAATGTGTATGTACCAAAAAAAATCCAGTAATGCTGTTCGCCAGCTTATCATTACGGTTAACTTAAATTTCATGATTTTTTGGTGATTACATGTCAATTCCACGCTAAAAGGCACATATTTACAATTCACTCCGTTTATTTTTCATTCGGTTTGGAACGTTAAGGGAATATAGGGCACTTCTAACTTTTCAGAAGCTCTGCATAAGTTGTACATCCAGGATAATCCTCCGTTTCATACAAACAAATCTTAACTATGTCTGTTAATCTACAACAAAAGGACAACGCAAAGCATTCTTGCGCGTTCAGTGTAGTATCATTTTGCATAAGAACAATTTCTTACTAGGCATTACCAACACGCCTTTTTTCTCCTTATTTTTTTATCATATTAATTACAAACAAAATATTATTATTAATAAACATAATGTAAAAAAAAGTTCATTTTAACTAAAAAGTAAAAGTTGTTATGTCAACAGAAGTTGTTAACAGAAATTGTGATACGTGGGATATTTAGGAAACCACCAAACACGTCACCATGGGGAGATTTCTCAAAGGTTTGATACAAAAAGTGTGAAGAAACCGCAAATGCATTGTACCAACTGCGTGGTAATCAATATCTGAGATGCAACTGCAGAAAAAGTAAGTACACAGAGGCGAAACCACCGTTTATACGGCGAAAACCAGACGCACACGCCAGCAAAATGGCGTCACTGACCAGCAATACGTCGGGACGCCGTTCGCCAATCAGCGTCTGGCAACAGACTTGCCAGCTGGCAGCCCAGCCAAGATACAATACTTCGCGGCACCCAGTAGCCTGTCAGACACAAGGCCTGTCAGAGAGACTCCCACCATTAAACAACATTTTGCCAAAATACTCGTCGAAACCATTTGGCGTTGCCTTTTAGAGAGCACCAATTTTTACTTACGTACGCACTTTGAAAGTTTTATTACACTTCCTCCCACCAACATTCAGTGTAACGAAGATGCACAAAACTTCGCAAAATAATTTTTGTAATAAAATTACGAATATTTAAGAAAACTAAATATAAACAAACCTCACGTCATAGAGTAGATATATACATATAGACAAAATGGCGTGGTGGCTTCTCGTTGACGTAACAAATTTCTAATTTGCTACGTGAGTCTCTAGGAACGACCGTTGTGTCTGATGGGCTACTGCGTACTGTGAAAGGTTCCCTATTGGCTAGGCTACCAGCTTGCAAATGGGTTATCAGATGCTGATTGGCGAACAACGTTCCTACATGTCGTTAGCTAGCGACGCCATTTTGTTGGCGTTCACGGCTGGAGTTCGCGGATTAAGTGGCTGTTTACCTCTGTATTTTTACCTTCTCTGTGATCACGTCATTGTTAAAAAATATGGTTTTAATATTTCTGTTGGCAGATCGTGTACCAATTTTCCGGATTATTGGCAGAATACGACCATAAGCGTGCCTCACATTTAGCTAACTGTTAGGAGTAAATGGAGTGACATTTTGGTGAGGAGAGTTTCACAGGTTGAAATATTTAATTGAATTTTAGAGCGAAGAGTGTCACATTCCTCCAAATTTGTTGACATTCCTAAATACTTGGAAATGTTATGAGTTGTGACACCAGTAAGCTAGAATTCATAGCCCTCCATTCTCTAATGTTTGTTCAATGGCTGCTGTCACGCTAAAAATCCCCCATTCCCAACTGTTTGTTGCTGGCTCAGAATTTTTCGGTCAGAGCCGAACAAGCTATCTGATGGCAGCAGCGTCTNCCATTCCCAACTGTTTGTTGCTGGCTCAGAATTTTTCGGTCAGAGCCGAACAAGCTATCTGATGGCAGCAGCGTCTCACTAGTAGATTATTTTAACTCGTTCAGTCACGCATTAATTGGTTAGCCGAAGTGTTGCAAAAGTGTAATCATTTTATGTGAACTGTACTTGTGTGCTTAGTGCACTTTTTGCAACCAGTGAACTACATGCTGCATGCTCACAGACGTTAACATCAGCCACTTATAAACTAAAAACGTAGTAACTTAAAGAAATCAGATTACCACCGGGAAGTCTCTTGAGTCACTGGGTACTGATTCTTCGCTATGTAAGATACTGGCCACAAGTATCCTTCATTGCAGTATGTCCACGACCATGGACACCTNGGTACTGATTCTTCGCTATGTAAGATACTGGCCACAAGTATCCTTCATTGCAGTATGTCCACGACCATGGACACCTTGGCTGAACTGGTGAAGGGCGCAGGTTATAAAACATATTTATTATTACATATTGCTACGAAATAATGTGTAACACGNTGGCTGAACTGGTGAAGGGCGCAGGTTATAAAACATATTTATTATTACATATTGCTACGAAATAATGTGTAACACGTAGACGTTATGTACAAGTACTATTTCACCGCCCAAACAATTTTTACCGCACAATGTTTGCACAAAACCATCTCAAAATCACAACTTTAATTTTTTTGGGACGTGATAATAATAAAAACAATCTCGCTTACTAAAATGACGTAATTCACATTCAAATATTTAAGAAAGATTTAAAATCACTTAATGTTTTCGCAATTTATTTTAAAAAATCCTCAAAATAAGGACATTTGTGCATATTTTAGAAGTGTAGTAGTGTATATATTTTTGTAAAAAAAAAAAATCTAAGAATACGTTAGAGTTAACTAAAACGTGATTTTTCATTTCTCCTTGTAAAATGTTAGTAAAACGTTGGACTATATTTAATTTTTACGTCGCAAAAACATAAAAATTTTGATTTCGACATGCAATGATGACAATTAATGAGATATAATTTTTTTATATGAGGAAAGAATAATTCCAAGTATTGTCTACAAGTTACACGATATTTCATACAAACGTCAAATAATGACATATTTGGCGACCAGCAGCGACTTTAAGGCGCCTGCTTACCTGGAGCTTTTTTCCCCGGTGTTTGAGGCCGACAAGTGCGAGAGCGATAAGGGCGACTCTTCCACATGCATAAAGTGCGCCATCGCTTATAATCGAAAGGCTCTGAACTGACGTGCGGTGTTCTCATCGTGCGTCGTGTACATAAGGGACTTGACGGCAACCCTCTCATTATATTGGTGGAAATTCTGTTACATGTTTCAATGCAGGATCCTTGGGTGTATTGGAACCTCATTTTAACATAAACACGTTTAACCGGGACACCGATTAACCGAAACGGGCTTACAATATTATTATAACATATACAATTANTTTAACATAAACACGTTTAACCGGGACACCGATTAACCGAAACGGGCTTACAATATTATTATAACATATACAATTTAAAAATGTGTAGTTTAATGATATTGCGGCCAGAAAACGATGTGAAGGGAAAGTACAAACGAAAAAGTTCCTAAAATTCCATTGTTTACATGTAGTTCTTCTACCGCTCAAGTTAATTTCTCGTAAAATATTGAATTGGCTTAAGTAGTTAAACCCACAAATATATATAGAGGATGTGAAATGTTTGNGTTAATTTCTCGTAAAATATTGAATTGGCTTAAGTAGTTAAACCCACAAATATATATAGAGGATGTGAAATGTTTGTGTACTTGATTGTTTTCTACCTTTGAATCCGAAAACCCGCAGCGCTTTAAAAAAGCAGATTTATTCCCACGTCGGAGTGCTCTGAAATTGTGTTTCTAATTTGCGTGACGTGTGAAGTGTGTGCTCTTTTCGTAAATCAGAACATTCGACGCAAGTTTAAAAGGAATTCACTGCTCCCCTTTCCCCGTCCTGCTAGCGAAAACGAAGGAATATTTGAAGGTAAGTCGAGCTATAATCCAAGAAGTGCGTACCTTCTTACAAAAAGCATCCCACCGCGCATACCTCTGCATGCCACCGCGATAAACTTTTTACGGCGGGCGCGCTCCTGGCCTTCAGCTGATTGCATTTTTGCGTTTATTTTAAGGAATGTTCAGGGTAATAACCTAGTTTCTCTCAGCGTTAATCGGGGTGCGACGAACCTCCCAGGTCAGGGCCAGAGGTATTATTAAGTGCGACGGTCCTCCGAGCCGTAAGTTTATGACACTCGAGAGTTTTGACGATCGTGCAATATTAAGCAATAAAGGACGAACCAGAAGAGCAACGAGTGGCGACAGGGGTGACCAGCGGGAGTTAAATATGTGACTGAGAGCATCGGTGCAGTGTAGGTGTGACTGGCAGGTGCGACTATTGAACTGGATGCGTGAGAGTAAGACGTTTCAAATGATGGCTGGCCACAGACAGGCTAAACATGTGATAATGATGAGTGTGAGTTAATTGACTATAACCAAACAGAAGCATTGATGAGGTCTTTAATTAGTGTTGAGATAAATGTTAAATATGTCGCTCACTGAGAAATGAAAAGAGCAATATTGGAGACAGATAACTTAACGTCGTAAATAATAGATGTGTGNAATATGTCGCTCACTGAGAAATGAAAAGAGCAATATTGGAGACAGATAACTTAACGTCGTAAATAATAGATGTGTGAATAAATTTAAAATAATAAATTTTTCTTTTATTTTTATTAAGACCTCCATGCCTCGCGAACTCATATACGCCCCACTGGCGTATTGTAGCATACGTTACGTAGGGAAGCGTAGTATATTTCAAACACTTTCCAACGCACTTAAAGTACCAGGCAAGNGTATTGTAGCATACGTTACGTAGGGAAGCGTAGTATATTTCAAACACTTTCCAACGCACTTAAAGTACCAGGCAAGCGGGAGCCTGAGAGTCTATCGCTACCCTAAAAATCAATCAGCAAAATGTCCGGGTTGTTTGGACGTAAATTTTTCACCAGCTTAATTTAATTCAATGATATGAAACAGTAACTTTTGAGTCGATGTGAACTGATTGTATTGCAGCGTCTCACAGACAAACCAGCGGAATACATATAAACCAGTTACTCGGAGACGAATTCACTATGAATGAGAATTACTTACTCGTAAACCAAAGAAACTGATCTAGTGAAACAATTCGCAGGCCTTGATCCATTCACTCTCAGTGCGCGTAATTTAGTACGTAAACACACATGAAGGTTATTNGATTGTATTGCAGCGTCTCACAGACAAACCAGCGGAATACATATAAACCAGTTACTCGGAGACGAATTCACTATGGATGAGAATTACTTACTCGTAAACCAAAGAAACTGATCTACTGAAACAATTCGCAGGCCTTGATCCATTCACTCTCAGTGCGCGTAATTTAGTACGTAAACACACATGAAGGTTATTTTAGTCTCGTACTTAATTTTCTCGTGAGGAACTGAATCGCATGCCGTGTGATTGATCTAGTTCATGATCGGTTCCTATTACTATAGCCAAGCATAAAGCATACAGACCGGTAGTCGTGGTAACGAAAATGTGTTGCACCGATGTAACTACAACACGCTTCATAAAATTTATTTTTTGCAATACCTGTAACCGTAAATAAAAGTGAGCATGAAACGATTAAGTGTCTAAGTTTTAATCGAAATGGTTTATTTTTCAATAATATAGATTAAAAACCCTTTTTCCACTAGCGCGGAAGTAATTGGATATATATTCTACCATATTCCTGGGAATGATTAAT
The DNA here is from genome assembly GCA_002778355.1 of Clitarchus hookeri. Taxonomy (NCBI): domain Eukaryota; kingdom Metazoa; phylum Arthropoda; class Insecta; order Phasmatodea; family Phasmatidae; genus Clitarchus; species Clitarchus hookeri. The sequence continues at coordinate 79,329 of NQII01002152.1, forward strand.
CTTCCCTTCGTGCTCAGGACCACTGAAAGGTCTCTTTGCTGTTAGGTTATGCTGACAGTTATCAGTAAAGCATGCAAGTTGTGGCAACAGCTTACGTGTGACGCCAACCATCAACGAAAGGTGTACATCCAAGCTTACATTATTTTGTTTTTGTAGTGACTGGCTGTTGTTTCATGTCGACACCATGAATGAGTGAGAGAAGAACTCTTAAACTCGAGGTCTTGAGAGCCGAAGAAAATCCATCGACTAGCGGCATCGTCCGGCACGATTCCCACTTGCGAAAATCCGGAGTGAACCGGCCGAGTAATTGAACCCGGTTCGCCTTGGTGTGAGGCGAGAAGTCTAACCGCTCAGCCACCGCGGCCCCTGACACCAAGAAGTTTCTTGCATTGAACACTAGTGTAAACAAGTGACGAAAGACGTAATAACCGTCGCTGGTTGCCCGCGTGTTACTGACGTACAAAGCTGGACGAATTCTCAAGTAATGAAGAGCCAGCTGGCGCGTCGTTGGCTCGAGGATTCGCCCTATATTTTATTACATTTCCCCCCCCCCCCTCTCTTGCATTGCTGATATTGTTCCCGGTGGTGATATAACGGCGCTTTATCATTCGCGAGTTTATATTGAGATTAATAATCGGTAATCTGGCAGAGGGCCTCGTAATTGAATGTATGACTGATATGCTTCCGCGCTACGCGAGGCAATTCCACTTGCTGACTGTGCGCTAATGATATGAAACAGTAGCTGCGAATTAATCACGAAATTTATGGACGCCAGAGACGCATTCGTGCCGTATAAATTTTGATTCAAATGTCGAGCTAGAGGGCAGTGATAATATTTAAAAACTCGGTGTGCGCGTTCGGGAAATATAAAGTGGTTATGTCGCTGCTTTGAAAAGTGTTTCGTAGGAAAACCGGATGTGTTGACCTTTACTTCGGCTAATTTATTGTTAAAACATAATTACAAGTTTGAATATGAGCTTCTAATTCATGTTTAATAATACAGTGCTATTGCTAATTAGTATGGGCTGTTCATGGAGAAGTGAGCACTTTTGAAAGCCCTGCTTAACATAAACTTGTATACACGTTGTGTATTTTTCCGCGTTATGTATAATTATTATTGCCCTGGACTACATCGCTTTATTCATGCGTCGTACAAGTAAAACTATGAAGTTATTACAAATGTAAATATTTTACAAATCTGTGTTTTTACATTTCGATGCATTAAAAAATAAAGCAGAAGAAATAACAAATATAACTCTTTCCGACCCACTTATACTTGATGTTTAAAGTGTTGCAAACGAAAAATTGCATGATGCATATTCAACTAAGTCGACACGACACTTATTCGTTGTCACAGCCAATAAACTGTAGGCTATATGTTCGGCTACAGTTTTACGAACCAATTATGACCTAGACCAGTGAGACGGTTCACGGATATTTTACCCACGGGTAAGTCCATTGGCCATTGTGCTTCGCAGTGTGCTATAGAGACCAAAAATTACCTACACGTGCGTAATGTGCACAATTGTGTACACTGGGTCCGAAAGCCTAAAGCTATCAGCAGAATGAGAAAGGAAAGTTTGGCACAAGGGGTTGGGGGATAGGAGCGTCGGAGCTTTCCATGCTGTGACATTCCAGTCCCCCAGTGGCCATATTGTCACCATATTGGATGTCATTGACCTTGATTGCCTATTGCTCTTAACCCCGGTGACCTTTCACGTTGAAATACACAAAAAACAAAGGTCCCAAAAATGTATTACAGAATTAGTAAAAAAATTATTATAAAAATTTTATTATTAGAAATTATTGAATAATTTACTATTGAAAATTTGATATGTAAAATAATAAAAACATTTATTTTTTTAAAAATTATTTTTAAAAACTTAAATTTTCGGAGGCTTCCACAGCACCACATTCAGCAGACGACTAACCCCCAATACTCCCTCATTCCATCATTCCAATTTAATTAATTGCCCAATCGCCTTACCTCCACCACCAATTACTCTACTTCGATCGACCAATTAGTCGACATACCTCCACCAATTACTTATATTGGTTTGAAACCCCCTCTTCCTCATATGCGAATATTCCCTTGCCGTTGTTTATTCTGTCGAATGCAGCCATCTTAATGGGTCTTTCCTCTGTCATTTGTTTCCATTTTCACAAGCTAGATGGCGTTAATAACCTATTTCGTTACCAAGCGAGCTGCATATTTAGCCACCAGGAGGCAGCCTTATTTATTTTCATATTTTTGAACTATAGGTAGTGCTGTCTGCGCCGTCCATATTGGATTATATTTTCAGCTACATTTCATGATTCAGCCACCCGATGAGCTGTTGGCAGTTGTAGTTATAGTCATAAAAAGTTTTGCAATTTTTCATCTTATTTAAAAAAAATTCTAATCAGCCGTATACTTAATTGCATAATTGATTAAAAACGTAATTTTTGTTTTAAAAAAACTAATTTATACCGATTATAAAAAATAATTTTTTTCTTTTAATGCTAATTAAAATACCATCGAATTTTATGATTTATTCTGTTACCCCTCACCACACCTCCTAAGTCCGGCCAATTATTAACCCTAGATTAATACCTTTCCACTACCGCTCTTGTTTCCAGAATTGCCCGTCAGAGCGTGCTGGTGTGGGGAAAGTTATATACTGACAATAATGTCGACCCGATCGTCATTTAGCATTTTGACCGGCCAGTTCAGATGTTTAATTCCATTAGGTCGCAGGAACTTATGAAGCGTGCACGTAATAAGCATTTATTTTCCCGCTAAATTAGAAATCTGCTCAAATCTAAAGTATCTGTTCGCGCCAGCTAGTCTCTGGAGGAATATGCAATCTCAAAAAATACGGTACCACAAATACGTATTTTTTTTTAAATATATGTAATTACCAAATATTTAAATTGTAAAGGCGTTACTTCAGTACCCGTGCCGCCAGTGTAACACTTCGTATGAATTCACCAAATGTGTTCGAAGACACGAAAAGTGTGGATGTTCGAGTAATGCAGATCGAGTGACATATAAATGTGGAACACCATTTGTTAGGCGCGATATCTTACAGCGGCATGCTAAAACCTTTGTAGCTGTAGAACCCTCACCTGCCAAAATCCATTGTGTACAATCTTCTTCGCCACAGCGTACGAGTGAATTTTATCATAAAAACAAGAGTTCAGGATGAGCATCCACCACCGTGCCAGCCACCATCACGCCCAAAAAACGTGACAAGGTCTGGGGTGGTTAATGACGATGGTTTCGTGGAGGCCCAAACTGCATTCCATCACTGTCTAAAGACTTGTACCTCCACAACGAGAGCCGGTATTCGAAGGATATTTGCACATGTTTAGCTCGAATGGGGAAGACATAGGTGTTGGCTCTCCATATAAACACACCATCAATAAAATTTAAGGGATGCCTCGAACGCAGCATTGCAAAACTGACCCCATTCAACGAAAGGAAGTTATCCGAATATATAGGAAAGATATCGAAAATACTGTGAAATCTCATACTGGAAATATACGTCACGATAAAGACGCATACAAAGAGTGCGTTTTGTGGTAAATATTAACCAAAATTAATCACCGAGTGTCCCTTCCCCTCCAAATGACATGCTTGCCCCCACCAGCAAAACATTCATTTAAAATTTATGAAGGAAAATCATGTGTTCTAAACGGATGCGTTTTGCAGTTTTCTATTAAATAATCATTATTCGAAAAACCTAAACACAGTGTTGAAACCACTTCGCTACCCCCGCGGTATGCGATATGCACAGTAAAGGATCCCATGCGTTCCCCTTCACTAAGGCATAGACGCTCATCATTAAAAGACAGTTCCTCCCAAGTTTAAAATCAGCACAATAGGAAATGTAGGCAGCGGAAAAAAAAATCCATGAGTTTACTTTATGTGTGGAGATATTTCTAGCTCCCAGCGTTCAGATACAAAACTCTTTATCCGCGCAAATAATGTAAGTTTGAAATCTTGCAGGGATAATACGTTTATATACCTTGAGGAGACACTAGAGTAAAGGTTCACCCACATCAAGTACAAAATCATGAAAAACTGTTACCTTCGGCAGACTAAATTTCTGTACTTTCATACATTTGCGTGCGCTCGCTCCATTAAGATATATATTTGATCCGAGCTAAAAAAAAACACCGCCCTCCCACTCCAGAGTAAAAAACACACACGTACGTGACTTTATCCGAATTAGAAAAGATATGCGAACATACTTGTATATATATATATATATATATATATATATATATATATATATGTGTGTGTGTGTGTATGCGGCGTCTAATCCAGCAGGCGTCAATATTATTTACTTTTTATGAGTTATGCTAATTAAAACATAGTTTTATTCCCAAGTCTACAATGCAGATTTATACCAAAATACGAATTCCAGCAAAGACACACATACAGCTTTCATTCACCAACTTTCAACTTCGTCGTGAAATGTAAATAAATACTTCACAAGTGCGGAAACATTACAGCGTATTGCAGCCATAAGAATTAGAGTTTTGTTACAATCTAGAAAAAAAATTCAATTTACTAATTTTTTGCGAATAAATGCTGGCTCGATTAAAACCTTTTTTTTCATATAAAAAAAACGAATGTGAAATTTTTTGTTAGTAACAATGAAACCAAAGATAATAATATATGATTTTGTGAAACTAACAAATAAGAAAAAAAAAAAGGTACATTATCCACTTGCTCATAAGTCAAACACACACACACACACACACACACGCACACAGAGCCCAATATATCACAATTACAGGCAATGCTGAAGGAAGCATTAAAAAATTTAAAAGATAAAAATCACATTTAAAGAGGTGGATACGAGTCCCATTACAATATACAGGCTGAGTATGAAAAAATACCCCAAATTTGAAGGTCTATAATATTGAAACCAAATAACTTACAATCTTGGTTGACCAATCACATGAACCGCGGAACTGTTATGTATGATTATATCATCATAAAAGTTCAATATAACCACGAGCGGCCCGAACGACAACTACGCGATGTCAGCATGTCCGGTGTTATGGTTTGGATGGCGTCCGTAATTCTCATTTTGAGGTCGTCAATGTTAGTCAGCAATGGTGGACGAAACACTTGATCATTTATGTACTCCCATAGAAAATAATCACAGGGGGTAAGATGAGGGCTTCTTGGGGGCCTGTAATAAAGAGCCTGGTCACCAACTGCTCCTCGACCAATCCAGCGTTGCGGCAACGTCTCGTTCAGGTGTCCACGAACAGATAGGTGCCAATGGGGTGGTGCACTATCCTGCTGGAAAATGAAATCCCCCACCGCCTCTTCTAACTGAGGAAACAACCACTCTGTAAGCATGTCCAAATAAGGGATTCCAGTAAGAGTGGGCTCGTGAAAAAAAAAGGGCCGAAAACAGCGTCTATTGATGCAGCGCAAAGCACGTTCACTTTGAGGGAAGCGCGCTCGTGTTCGGTGGTTTCATGCGCCGGTTCACCTTACCATTTGTATGGAACGTCGTTTCATCGGTAAAAACCAGATTAGACATGAAGGCATCGTCTACCTCGTTCTGGGAACATAAAGGAAACATCAGACCGGCTCCTTCACATTGACGTGTCGAATGCTAGCTCACTTCCCCGTCGCCACCTCAAACCGAGAGTTAGAAACGCCATCAAAACCTTAACACGGGACATGCTGACAAGAGTGTGGAACGAGCTTAATTATCGCGTAGATGTTGTTCGAGCCGCTCATGATGGTCATATTCAACATTTATGATTGTATGGTAAACAAACTTCATGGTTCCACAGTCCATTTGATTTGTCAATCAAGGTTGTAGGTTATTTGGTTTTGATATTATAGGCCTTCAAAATTGGGGTCTTCTTTTATACTCAACCTGTATATTGCAAATACAAAGTGCCTCTCAGCCTTCGTACTTTTGTATATTTACTATTTACGTAGCGCTCTTAGCAGTTAGGTCATCCCGCACTACTACCAACCAATCGTTGAGGGGGGGAGGGGGAGGGATCACGCCCTCTCATCGCAGGTGGCCCAGCTACGCACCTGAAGTAACCAAATCCAAAACCCCAACCTGATTCAAAAATACTACTAATAACACCCTACCACAAGTTACTGAGACCCACGCCCTCAGACACCAAGCGTGTGGTCTGGCCGGGGTTCTATCCATACCCCTAGTGTCTCTCCAGGACACAACCAGAGCGGGTTGCCGCTCACCGCCCGGCCTTTATTTTAGACGGGGAATCTCTCCATACCTCCTCCAGCATACAGAGTTAACCACTGCCAGCAGGAGTCCAACCTCTAGTGATCGGTACACCAGAGAAAACCTCTGGTGGGGCTAACCCGATCAGCCCGTGCTCACACTTATTTGCCATGGCACTAGAGGGTTTTCAATGCCCCACCAAGTACACCCACCAGTAGAGACAGGCAGCGTGCGATAGACTCTGAATGGAAGATTTCCGTCCTTATCAAATTTCGTACGTCTGGACAAGTAGGTTCCAGAGTTCTTCCATGTATCATCACCGTCTCCATGCCATCGCCACCCATCCATCCACCAGCAGTGCAGCCGGATGAGCTGTCATCTGACACTGATCGTTTCCAGACTTGAGAATTTATGCACTATGAAATTCCTGTATTGGGCCCTATCGGCCTGAATGCCAAGTTGTCCAACACCCCGCCAAGTGGTCCGGCCTCGGTACCAACTATAGGCCCAAGACATCACGGCAGATACCCCTGATCAGCCGCGAGGGGACTGGTTCCCATAAGGAGACGGGTAGCGGAGCAAAATTTACGGAATCAGGGCTATCATGAGGAACTTTGTGTCGCCATGAGTGGAAAGAGGATATAAGAGACGCGTCATCAACCATTTCTCGTGTCAAATGCGGTAACCGGGCTCGACTTATTGCATGGTACTGCCACCAAAACCTCAAACGCCCAGAAACATTCCTCCCGAGGGAGTTACAGACCCATATCCCTCCACTAGTCTCATTACAGAAGTAAACAAGAGACACATGCAGTCGTAATCTGGGCTCGCGCACACGTCCAACCGCGCTGCATCAGGTGACGAATTGGACCGTGCCATGGCGCACTGACCTATGGAGAGCCTACAGGCGGCCGCGTGGGGCTTGTCGCTCTAGAAGCATGTTTTATTTCTCACACACGCTAACTTTAATTCATAGGATAATAGACACAGATATCTGCACATACAAGTCAAAACCAGAGACGACCCATATTCAGGGGGACCAGGGTTCGATTCTCTACTCGTTCGGCCAAATTAAGTTTTTGAAAATCATTCCAGGTGAATGCTGAAATGTTTTCTTGGTCGAGTCCTTACTTGTTCATGTTTGCCCTAACAACTCGCTCCGTCTCAAAAGGGGGAAACTTTTTTTAAATTATATTGTTTGCTTGCACACCACTTAGAAAATGTAAGCGCATACTACTATTTTACAAGAATCGAGTAGACATTACAAGTAAAATATTTTTTAATCTGTTCATTATAAGAGGAAAGGGGTTGCACCTTTTTCCCTCGTATCGAATCCGCGACATCGGGATTCCAGAACCACGAGTCATCATCGTTTCCAGGACTACAAACTAAAAAAAAAAATCGTTAAATCGTAACATGCAATTTAGGTAAACATGTACGTATTAGTTTTTTTTTTAAAATATTGATATATTGAGCACCAAAATATATTTGGTCTCACCAATTACTTGCATTTTTCAGGCATACTGAAGTACCATTTTGCATTTTGCAAGAATTTAAAGCTATTTTTTTGCATACGATTCGGTGTTGGCCAATCTGATAATGCTAGGAATATGTACCGAATCGGGTCATTATTATTTTCTTCGTAACTCAATGAACGAGTCCTTTCAACCGCTGATGCATATACTTATAAATATTTTCACGCCCAGATACATAGTGATCAATTAGCGTTAACCGTTGGGAAGGGGGGGGGGTATCTAACCGGATGTTCGATCCAGTCACTTCCACAAATACGAGTGTATACCTTCTTTCTTGAATAAAAGATTTAACTCTTGTTCCATCGGGAAAACCTTAGGCATTTTGGCACATTATATATACAGACACACACACACACACACACACTCTCTTTCTTATAAAACCAGATTTATATAAGAGAGAACAGGCCACCAATTACAGAAAAAGTGGAAAAAAATTTACCATTAACGAACTTAAGATACACTTCATGGCCCGAACAATACTACATATTTATGTTTCCGAATCGACGCAAAATTCCGGGGTGAAAAAAGTTTGTATTTTAAATTGCATTAATCTTGCACCTTTATAGGAAACGTCTAGGTTTACACACCAAGGACCTAACCATTGAAAAAAAAAATTACGGACCATTCCCCTAATATTATGTATTTAAATTTACACATTATGATACGTTATATAAGAGCTGANATTTCCGAATCGACGCAAAATTCCGGGGTGAAAAAAGTTTGTATTTTAAATTGCATTAATCTTGCACCTTTATAGGAAACGTCTAGGTTTACACACCAAGGACCTAACCATTGAAAAAAAAAAAATTACGGACCATTCCCCTAATATTATGTATTTAAATTTACACATTATGATACGTTATATAAGAGCTGAATACCGATTCTAAAATAGTCCTCAGTTCATTATTAACCTGCAGAGATACATACTCACGGTGTCAATGTTTCGATTTGGGCATGCAAAAGTATCATAGATATACGAACGATAAATTTTAAAAGGCCAGAAGCGAGAGCTAAATCATCCATTATCGGTGTTAATTTTGCGACAAACTTCGTGCACCGCCAACATGCCCAGAAAGAGTTCTGAAGCTTGCTAACATACTTGCACTCTATCATCTCCCCACGATGCCACGAAGATACAAAAGTTAACATCTTATCTATAAATTCGCAAAAACAAAATGTTATACATACTCATGTTTACGCACATGAGGTTTACTACCCATGCAAAATTAAAGAATATCAGACTGCATTAGAGATTGCGCAGGCTAGAAGGCCTATCGCAATCTGCGAAATTATGAAGATTTGGATACACATGCTCCGCATCGGAAAGAGCACCCCAGGCCCATTCCGCAACGATGACCTGTTCTACGATGTAACATAAGAGCGGACCGCAGCGACGCAGCGGCTAGATCTCTCGTTTCCCATAACGAGTACGCCCACATCATACTTTATTTTCTGCACACGTTTTCGTACAGGACGTCCACTTCCACTCCAACCCATTCTTCACTCGGCCACTTCGCCCCGACACAACGATTCAGGTTCGAATCCCAGCAGGGTCGCTCCCAGATTTTTGCCCTTGCATTCCCCATTCCTAAAAACATTTCTCAAATCATTTCTCATCCCTAAAAACATTCCTCAAACACATTCCTCATTCCTATCAATATTCCTCAAAAGCATTCCTCATTCCTCAAAAACATTCCTTCCTGAGTTCGTATGTTTGTCAAACAACACTCAGGCGACTTAAAACAGCTCGAGTAAAACATAATATTTCGAATTGAACCATATTCCCCCTAGCGCACTTTCTCTCCCAAATGTTTCTTAAAACAGGCTCTCGCATTCGATTTGATACAGCACTGAACTAATACGTTTTTCAGAAAATCAGTAAGGTAATGTTCAATAAATTAAATGTGCACAACTAAGAGCACATGAATGTATTATTTTCCTTTTTCCATACATTCAGACTTTTCCATTCTTTGATGTTTGCAGATAATGGATTGGTAGTACACAATGGTTTCGATGTAGCCCCCTTTCCTTAATTTCACCGGTAATTGAAGATATCTTCTCACTGTGCAAGGCAGACAAATGTCTGAGTCTATCAACAAGTTCCTTGGGGTCTTCAGGAAATATGTAGTCGGTGTTCTTGTCGTCTTCTACATTCTTCATGTTACTTTTTTCAGCAAATCCGATGGGGAGATGTGCGAGGACGTCGAAGAAATCTCCACTGTGTTTACCATTCACACTGTCTTCATTATCGTGTCCATGGCCCTTCCCTTTTTCTGCAGAGGTATCACCCACGTCTTCGTCAGATCATACATCAACAAGTATCCTTTCCTTTGAAGGAGGAGTAAAGTTGGCAACATTAGTCTTCGAAGTTATTGGTGCTAGTTTATTTTTTAGAAGATCCATAAGTTCACGTGTCAGTTTAGAAAGTGTATATTACATACGAACTGATTGTATGGCACACTGTTCGTTGCTTGTATTGACCATAGTTCCTTCGCCTTCTGTGAACATATTATGCAGCGTATTGTTAACAGGAAGAAGCGAAGTTATCACATGCCGTTTCTCGGTAAGAGAAGGAATGCTATATTTACAGACCTTGGCATGTCTATTCAAGTTATCACCTCGTGCGAACTGCCTAGGACAGTTTTTGCAGCTAGAAATTATTGATATGGGTAGTTAGGACATTCGCTCTTCTCATGTCGCCGCGCATTGTAGTCAAACACATAAATTTTGTTGCAGTATAGGCGCTGTCAGTGATTCGACGTTGAAGGCGTTGTCCCAAACTCCATTTTCATCATTGCCAGTCGTACGCGCGAATAATCTTCTGTATAAGGAGAGTGTTCACTTTCAAATCAGTGTTGAAACCACGATGTCAGAAAGTCAACCGAGCTGCTGCTGACTTTCATTATTCTATATAAACCCAATAATTTTTATCAGTGAATATAATATCGGAAGTTCGGCCGCATTTGGTAAATTTAGCACTGATTTGAATAGCCCTAGAGTAAGTTTTTATTGCCATCCGTTATGAGTAAATGGAGAATGTACCATTTTTTTCTTATTTCTTAGTTTCACAGCATCACAAAGTATCTTTGGTTTCACCGGAATTAATAAAATATTTCACATTTGATTTTTATACGAAAAATAAAGGAGCATGTATTTATGCATATAATTAATTTTCTACATTCCAAAGGGATAAACATTATTCTAAAATCTCATGACCTCCGTAATGCACCGGCTGCAATATGCTCAAATTTTTTTTCGTAATTTTGAAGTCTTTCCTTATATGTTTCGACGAGGTTGAAGGGTTGTGAATGAGAACTGTATGTGCATGTCTTTGCTGGAATTAGTATTGCGGTATAATTCTGGAAGGGGGTCCAGCTTTTCGGGAATAGAACTGCGTTTTAGTTGGTGTAATTCATAATGAGTGAATACTACTGACTACTGACACTTGCTGGAATATGGACAGTAATATTTTGTTTATCAGATTCGTCGCCCGGAGTTTAAACAGCGTGCTTTCGATTGGCTGTAAATAACCCAGACACTCCCTCCCCTGTCGCTCTAGCTGTTACCCCTACCCCTCCTTCTGCCACGGATTTCTCATACTTCCCCTCTTTATCCTGCGCGGTAGGTCGGACGTCTGGTCAGCGTCCTAGCTAACTGTGTCGACTTGTTCACTTCGCTGTCTGATATTCTCCTGTGTAGTCGCACAGTCCTCTTTGTATTTCTGTTGGGAGGCAACTCCTTGATGTGGCAGGCGTCGTGGACAGTTAGGTTTAAGTAACTTGTTTTCCAAATCTGTTTCGGCCCCTGCCATCTAAATTACGTATGGCTTTATGAATTCCAGGGTATGTTCCTTGTATGTGTAGCTGTAATGTAATTTTGACAAACCTTTCTGATAACATGTAATCTGTTTGGATCTTTTGGGCCTTCAAATTTTGTGAAATGACTTAAATTTGTCAGTAAGAAATAAACATAGTAGCCTTCTTTTACTTTTCAATGCGGCACCTTTTGTGTCGTGATTGCCAACGATAATGTCTGCATGGTAACCACCATGGTAGTGACTCAGCCCGATTTGCCCACAGCATTTGACTTACTGACTGCACTGCAGTATTTGCCAGTATTCTGTCTTAGGGTCGTCCCTTAACCTAAATGTTTTTTTCTGAACATTAACCTGTTTTCTATGCTTTTGGCTTGTAAGGCATTATTTTTGCATAATGAATGTCATTACCTATTTCAGTGTTAGTTTCGTTATTGTCTCCTATCTATGTACCAATGGCACGGCCCTATTTAACGACGTAACACTTGGGTCGTATGATTGAAGGACCAGTAGTCCGTATCGATCAATTGGGTATCAATTAAATTATTATTCTGCAGCATAGTTTATAGTATTTGCAATTGATAAACCGGCGAATCCTTTGTATATCTTTTTCATTGAATGTGACTTGTGGACTTTCTACCATGTTTTGCTAACAAGTACATAGTCTTAGGAACCCTGCATAACAGTTTTTTTATGAGACATGAAATCCCCAGACACGCTATTAGGGCAAAAATTGGCCTTGTTTTGAATTATTTAGCTTGCTTTTTGTTTATTTTCTATTTCCAGTGACACGAAGGCTGTTATTACACTGCTTTATGAGGCACGATGCAAATAGAGGCAAAACAAACACAAATATAAATACAAATGTTCGCATTTCCCTTTTCATTCTGTTAAAGTTACGTAGGTGTGTTTTTGAATGTGGAGGGAGAGGGCGGTTATTTTTTTTTTTTTAGCTTGTATCAAATATATCTTTTAAGAGAGCAAGCGCACGCAAATATATGAAACTACAGAAATTTAGTCTGCCGAAGGTAACAGTTTTTCATGATTTTGTACTTGATGTGGGTGAACCTTTACTCTAGTGTCTCCTCAAGGTATATAAACGTATTATCCCTGCAAGATTTCAAACTTACATTATTTGCGCGGATAAAGAGTTTTGTATCTGAACGCTGGGAGCTAGAAATATCTCCACACATAAAGTAAACTCATGGATTTTTTTTTCCGCTGCCTACATTTCCTATCGTGCTGATTTTAAACTTGGGAGGAACTGTCTTTTAATGATGAGCGTCTATGCCTTAGTGAAGGGGAACGCATGGGATCCTTTGCTGTGCATATCGCATACCGCGGGGGTAGCGAAGTGGTTTCAACACTGTGTTTAGGTTTTTCGAATAATGATTATTTAATAGAAAACTGCAAAACGCATCCGTTTAGAACACATGATTTTCCTTCATAAATTTTAAATGAATGTTTTGCTGGTGGGGGCAAGCATGTCATTTGGAGGGGAAGGGACACTCGGTGATTAATTTTGGTTAATATTTACCACAAAACGCACTCTTTGTATGCGTCTTTATCGTGACGTATATTTCCAGTATGAGATTTCACAGTATTTTCGATATCTTTCCTATATATTCGGATAACTTCCTTTCGTTGAATGGGGTCAGTTTTGCAATGCTGCGTTCGAGGCATCCCTAAAATTTTATTGATGGTGTGTTTATATGGAGAGCCAACACCTATGTCTTCCCCCATTCGAGTTAAACATGTGCAATTATCCTTCGAATACCCGCTCTCGTTGTGCTCGTTGTGGAGGTACAAGTCTTTAGACAGTGATGGAATGCAGTTTGGGCCTCCACAAAACCATTGTCATTAACCACCCCAGACCTTGTCACGTTTTTTGGGCGTGATGGTGGCTGGCACGGTGGTGGATGCTCATCCTGAACTCTTGGTTTTATGATAAAATTCACTCGTACGCTTTGGCGAAGAAGATTGTACACGATGGATTTTGGAAGGTGAGGGTTCTACAGCTACAAAGGTTTTAGCATGCCGCTGTAAGATATCACGCCTAACAAAATAATACGATTTTTTTGAGGTTGCATATTCCTCCAGAGACTAGCTGGCCAGAACTGATACTTTAGATTTAAGCAGATTTTTAATTTCGCGGTAAAATAAATGCGTATTACGTGCACGCTTCATACAATCCTGCGACCTGATGGAATTAAATATCTGTACCTACCAGGCTTCTTGATAATACCAGGCACTCTGAAATTCGGTATTCAAATCCTCACTGAACTTGCGTCTTTTTCAGGTTTCACAGCGTAACCCCTCCGCCCTATTCCTTCGGTGGAACTTAGAAAACTTCTACTTTCTTCCTTCGTATCAGCGTATCACTATTTGCAAGCCAGCCGGTCAGGGATTGCTGTAGGGACGAAGCATGGTTTCCCTATGAGTGGAAGAAAATATTCAGGGAACTTCAGGTGTCGGGGCAGTACCATACCCCAGTATCTGGGTGTGGTAGGCCGCGAATCACTCCGGAAGAGCTGGATAATGTGTTATATATACGTTGCCGCTCTCCAACCACCGACTCTCAGTCTCCTCAAGCTGTGCTTCAGCACCCGCACCCCTAGGGTTTAAACAAATGCGAGTTACGCCCGGTGACGCCTCGTACCACCTGGGATCTTCGCTACCAGGGAGGTATATATCTGACTTGTTTGGCTTCGTCAGCATGATAGTACCTAACCTTAACCTCTATGTGCGATGTGCTTATGGCCGGTAGTACCCAAAGGCAGAACTCCAAGTGAAGAAATTATTTTTAGGGCCTGGCGATGTAATCAGCGATGTTTAACCCACAAGTGCCATGGAAATTTAATCAGGACCACAAGACGATCGGTAGGGTCATCAGATTTTTACCCTCGTAACTTCTCAATTGAGGGTGGATTCATTTTGGCAGTGGCTGGATATCTGCATTCTCCAAAATACGGTATGTGTGTTCCCCACCTACTGCGGTTTGACGCAGTGAGTGGCGACACAGTTCTTGTACCGTCGTGGACAGGCCGTAGAGGCGAGCGTAGCACCTCCGTCGAACCATGGGTGGACCTTGATGCGAGGGTCTCAGATATGATGCCAGAGTGTGCTGGAGGCGTACAGAAGCACCAGCTTTGGATTTGTGTCTGGTCAACTTTTGAGTTAGATATGTGTGTGTGTCCCTATGCTGATTGAACGTATCTCGAACTCCTCACGCTGTTTATGTTCTCTTCGTTATTACAGTTACAATTTTGAGAGTGTCTTACAGCCGTTGTAAATGTTAGTTTTTTTTGTGGATGTATTTTAAGAGTTGTTATTAAAAACGGGCGAAGTCCATAAATTCATATTCGGAGAAGAGCACATTACGTCGGCCTCCTCGTCAAGCCGCATCCACTGATACAAAAATCATTCCACATGAATTTCGTGTTCGAAAAATGTACAATTTCTGCAAGAACAGGATTGGCCCATCGGCTATGAAGCAAAAACCGGGAATGTCGAACACTAGCACGGTTATCGCTAGGAAATTGACACAGATTGCATCAGTGTCGTAGTCTGTTTCGTCAGTTTCCAGTAGCAGATGTGTGTCGGGCATGTTGTCGATGTATGTTAGTACTGTCCTTCAAATTGAATCGATACGAAAATGAAATTAATGTAAATGTGTAATGGTCAAAGAAAAGAAATAAGACAGAATAATAAATGCCAAACGTAAAGGTGAGGAACATACCCATCATGCTTGGAAACTGATTACAAGACATATGTTACTGTTGATGATTGCAGGTATGTTAACATATATTTTTGTATTTTTGTAATTATATCGTATGTCATAAATATAATAATCCTGTGAATAATATAACAATAGAGTTATTTAGAACAGTGGGATTATAACAGTTTTTTAATCTAGATAAGTAATCATAACGTAAATGTGGATGTTCGAAATCCTCTGCTAAGTTCTTTGCTATATGCTTGAAATGTTATGTATCAGAATAAATGGGCATATTTATGTGCATGCCTTAAGAGAGAATAGTTTATTGTCGTCTAGTAATATATCTTATTGTTAAAGATGTTTCCGAATTCACTGTTTCGATAAGATACCAGGACAAAATAGAGGGAAATTGCTTGCGGATTTAACATAATAATAAGCAAGGATGACGAGGATCCACATTTGTGTGGATTGATTGCAATGCATATGATACATTGAAGGTGACCACGGACTCCATTCGTACAAACCTATAATTGCAGGTAAGGAGGTCGCAGACTGTCAGAAGGCTTCCATCAGCATTCATGGGATTACAAAACACAAGCTCAATTGACTCCATCGAAGTTTGGTAACGACCGTTCAGTCATCAAAAGACAAGCATGGCCGTCATAATAACCGGCCATCCAAACTCCCAGAAGAAATATCCCTACTTGTAGAACATCACATAAACTCATTTCAAGCTAGAAAATCCCATTATTATTTGTGAGACAATCCACACAGGAAAGACCTCCCTGAATATTTAAACATTGCTACCACGCACCAAAATTGTATTGAACAATATCAAATAAACATCCCTTATAAATCATACTGGTCAATGTGTAAGACCTTGAACACTAAATTTGGCTATCCAAGAACGGATACATTTTCGTTTTGTGATTATATGGCTCAATAACTAATATCAACAGAAACACAAGAGGAAAGACATTGGTTATAAGTAGAAAAGGAAGTTCATCTAAGAAAAGCAGATGCTTTCCGAACTCAGAAGAAGAAATACACAATCAGGGCCAAACAAGGGAACATAATCTGTCATTCGAATACATTCAGAACTTCCCATTGCCACACATGCAAACAAATGCTGTATTTTATGCAAGTCAACTTTGGTACAATGTTTCAGGCATTCACTATATAGAGGATGATTCTGTTTCAATTTATCGTAATTGAGAACATGAGGTGAGAAAAGGACACATCGAGGTTAATTCCATGTTTTGCACTACATCAACAATATCCCATAAAAAACAGGTCTGATGAACGATTTCTGATTAGTGACAGATGTCCTGGTCAGAATAAAAATAAAACAATGGTGCACTTAATATACTGTTTGGTCAATATTCTCAAGATTTTCAAGAAAGTGACATGTTTGTTCCCTATAAAACGCAATAGTTACCTTCCTAATGACCAGAATTTTGCCCTAATAACCAATAAAAAGAACACCATAATATCTGCAGCTATTCCTGAGGTGCGGGATGATGTCATTATCAGTGGTCGCAAGCATCCTACTGCATATGATCCACATATTATGAAGTGTGGTCATATGGAGGACGTAAAACCGGCTACTGAAATTTTATTTATAAAAATGCTTAGACCACCTCTCAAATTGAAGGAAGAGAGAATTAAACCCATATCAGATGATGGCTGTAAAGGGACACTGAAACACATTTACTTTGGAATTTGGCAAACTCATCATATTAAGACATAAACACCAATATCGAACACATTGGATCTTACTGCACTATACCACGAGAACCCAGGAATTCAGCCTGTCAAAGAACAGTCCTACGCCATCTTTGGCCATACTTGGGTGAACCTTCTAACCGAGCATTCTATGAAGACATCTTTTCCAAAGATCCACAACCTGAAGTAACATGCCCCATAATGAAGAGAATGTTGAGTTGTACGATGATGACAACAGCAGTGGGTGTGATGATTAAAATGTCATTGAACACTGACTGAACACTGTTAATTATTTAAAATACGTAAAATTTTTCTTTACGTGATGTAAGTTGTTTTGACACAGTTGTGTTATTATAACGGGTTGAAGACAGAATGTCCAACTGCAGTCAGTTATACAAACATTATTTAATATGTAATTGTTTTCATGTATTAGATATAAGAATAATTAGGATGTTCATTATTTTCTTCTGGATCACTGTTGTAACAAATTATATTTTCTGCAAAACCCAGACATGTCCAAATTAAATTATTTTTTTTTTTTTCAAGAAACTTATTTTTCAATGTTGGTAGACACAACAGCTACCTCTAGAAATATACTTAGTTTGTTACATTGTAATAAACATGTGTGAGACACTTTTTTTGTTTCCTGACAAAGCAACGTTCTGAAATTTTCTGGTTCTTGCAACATTTAAATTTTGAAATATTTATTTATTTTTTCTTATTTACTAATTAAAGTTTTTTGAGCTGTTTATTAATGACTGTGATAATATTGCAGTGCTTTACAATAGTACAGCGGACGTCTTTTTTGTAATCTAAGTTGCACTGTATAGATAATTAGTTTTCTCTTGAAAAACAACCGTAATTAATAAATACGAGAAAAAAATCTTTCAAAATTATATTAATTGAAAAAGCAAAAAACTGTGACGGCTATATGACTCATACTCACAAACTCATATTACTAGCCTAATGCCATTTACAAAATGGCCACTTGGTCTTACTGTGTTCAGATTGCTTTTGATACATCAGGTAGTAGCATGGGCCATACATAATATGTCACCTCTTGTGAAACAGTGAAATTAGTGAGTGAGTGAGTGAAAGAAGAGATTTGGGTGGTTCGTAAAATCGAGGTCTTGAGAGCCGATGAGGGTGAAGTGATATGAGTATAGAGCAACACCATAATGAAGGGGCGGGGGGAAACGGGAGATCCCCGAGACAACCCGGCGTCTAGCGCTATCGTCCGGCACGATTCCCACATGCGAAAATCCGGAGTCACCCGTCATGGGATTGAAACCGGTTCGCCTTGGTGGGAGGCGAGCAATCTAACTGCGCAGCCACCGCGGTCCCTCCCCCATGTGATTTCCATAATTTGTTGCCTACGTGTACCCGTTTATAAGGATTTATTTTTGTTTGGTATTTCACCCTGTCTGCCAAAAAAGCAATAAAAGCATTTAAACAGAAAATTTATATGTAAATTG
The DNA here is from genome assembly GCA_002778355.1 of Clitarchus hookeri. Lineage (NCBI taxonomy): Eukaryota > Metazoa > Arthropoda > Insecta > Phasmatodea > Phasmatidae > Clitarchus > Clitarchus hookeri. The sequence continues at coordinate 97,814 of NQII01002152.1, forward strand.
TCGGAGTAAAGCGTTGCCTGTCGGCAGGGTTTTCGTAAAGTACCGTAATAATGCTTAAATAAATAAGGAATCTGTACCTTAAATTCATTTTTTTTTGTCATCTAAGACCCCGCAAACAGAAATAATCAGAACATTCACTGAGAAATAAATATGGCCGTAGGAACCAGCTAGAATGATTAAATAGTGACATTTATCTTAGGGGATGTAGTTTCCATCTAAACATTGTTAAAATATATAGTAATACCAACATATATGTTTGTTGTATTCTTGTCTGTGATTGTATCTACTACTCTACGTATGGTTGCTACAGAAAAGCACTGCGTTCCTAGTATCAAACAGGTACTGTGCGACCAAATTAACAAACAACCCCGTGAGGGGAAGGTGCAGCCCTTCCACTCCTCGCGCAACGCACGGCGGGGAAGACAGGTACTCTCAGTAGAAACTACTACGGACTGTCTGCGACACATTCGGGAATGTCAAAGACCGTACTGTGGTTTCCCTATCATTTATCAAATGGCATACGGGTTTTCAATGGTTTGATGCTCCCAGAATATACACATACATCACAGCGACACTTGTTGTAATGTGCGTCCAATGCGAATAAGAATGCTATATCAAAATACCAATTTAAAATTTCAGTAAATTAAAGACAGATTTGTTGGAGTGACAGGAAAACATCTTCTTGGTGTTAAGCAATAAATACGAGAGAAGACAAGCTACACATCTAGAGTATCATTAATAATATGCACAGTAAACATGAATTTGAAATTATTTCACAAACCTACAAAAATTATTCGCAGTAAAATGATCTCGTATTAACAATAAATTGCGTTTAAAGTGTACACAATATCTATTTTTTCAGGTTTTGTTATAATATTTTCATTTCTATTTTATGCTGTTTTAAAATTCATAAATTACAATTCATACAAATATGATTTACAATATTTCCTGAAAATGGTACAAACAATTATAAGGGCTAAAATAATATATAGGAATAAAACTGGAATCACAAAAACATTATTGAAACTGTTACCACAAGAAAGATAATAATAATAATAATAATAAAGGCATGCCTCTTCAGAAATGATGCGTAGAATTCGTCTCCCCAAAGAGCAAATTCTTTAACCTAAAAAAATCTCAAAAGACGAAACTTGATAACATGCATATTACGTTACACACCACCCGAAACATAAGTAAAACTTTAAATGTTCACTTTTAATCAAATTCACCTGTCGTTTAAAATATGCTTTTTCTTTACCAGTTCTCCGAATCCTAAAAGTGCACAGTAAGTTTTTTACTGCAATTGCTACCACTATAAAATTCATCATGGTGAATATCCCTTTCGCTGTCACTACTGCTGTCACCACCCGCATTGTTCAAAATTTCTCTGTCTCCTTCCACGCTTTTCGCTGGTTGCTATTTGCGATACATTTTTATCAGCCACACGAGTCTAGACAGTGTTCCAGATATATTCTATGGCATTCAAGTTACAGTGACATGATGGCCGACGGCCGCTTCAAGAAGTTCGAAATATCTGGGAGCTGGGCGTTGGCATTTAACAAAGGAAAGTAATTATGCTTCAGAAACTTTTTCTTCGTAAGCAATATTGTTTACCTTGAGCCATTATTGTATCTTCGTAGTACAGACACTAGCTTTCTTAAAGTAGGTACTCCTTATCTGCGTGCATGAAAATTTTCGATTGTGCTTCGAACAACGCACAAATCAAAATCACCCCAAACTATTTTTCTGGTACTTGTCCTGTTAGTTTTGATAGACTCATTTCCTTGAGTATTTTACATATTTGCGCAAATGATTTCAATGTCGCAGCTGCCGCTCGTTTCGTTGCATTTTCAATGGGATAAGCACTCTAAATTCGAATCAGTGAAAAACAACTGATTCGCAGTGAAATTCAACTACTCGAATCAGCGAAAATGGCTCCACTTAGGATCAGTGGAAAACCACTGATTCTTTCAGTAAAAAATCTCACTGATTTAATAAGAGACGGCCGACTGCAACGGCGAATTAATAATTTTATTAATTTTTACAGTAGGTATCGGTGACACCGTTACTTCCCTGTGATTGGCTCGCCTCCGTCCCATCTCCTTGAGGAAGATCAAGACCAGCGACCGTATTCTTTCCAGATATTTTGTTGGCGTTGCAGAGTTATACTGTAGTAATTTCAACAGAACAAACTCAGCAATGTCTGGATATTTTCCTTGACAATTAGAAATTTTATAACCAAACAGAATGTTCTGTTGGTAGTACTAAAATTTGTGTAATCGGGCTTAAGGGCAGCAGCAACAGAATATTATGCTAGGTCATTACAACCTATGTTATTGTGGGAACAATCAAAAAAATTTTGAAATTTTTCTGTTACTGTTTGCATATTATATAAAAAGAAAGAAATATGTTCTAGGCAGGTAATGGATAATGTTTTACTATCATCCTCTCCTGCTATCTGAACTCCAATTGCAGGCCGCTCAATTATATATCTGCGAAATGTATGAAACTCTTGAGTCACTTAACGAACGAGTTTACATACATATCTTAAACTTTTGCCTCTTGTACAGTTACTTATCGTTGTGGATAAGCTATCATGACTGACACTTTTGAAATTTGGCTTCCCGCAGTTTTACACGAAATGCGTGTTTCACTAATTCATCAATGAATTGGGTTTCTACAACATAGCTTGGCAAATCTGAATAAAATGACAAATTTACTATCGTACTGATACTGAAATTAAACTATAACTTTACATTCTTGGGAACGGCTTTCTTTACTGTATCTTCTGAACAGCATTGTTTTTTTGTAATACAACTGCCACAAGTAGACCAAAAAATGTTTATAAACTACAAACAACAATACTGTTGCAAAAAGATAAGCCAGGAAGTTGACAACACAATCAGGAGTACTGACATTCTCTGTTGCAAAGACCTCAGTCACATTCCATGGAGAAACGGCATTAGTGTAAGACAGATGTATTTTCAACAAGGAATAGGTACCGATTGAAGCATATATCCAGACGACGCTTTGTCTTACATCGGGACCAAAATCTATCTGTACTTTATGTTACTGGCAGCAGTTGTTTATGAGGCTACGGAACATAGTCTCGGCAGCCAATGATGTCTCCCACACCTAGATAACTTTTTTCATTGGACGGAATGTTCTGCTGTATACAGTGCCGACCATTCAAACCACTTCATATGCAACGTCCCAGACAGAAGACACACTTTTTGAAAGGGTTAAGGGGCCAAAATAGAACTCGCCAGTTTTACATACTTTATTTTTAAAAACGTGACGCGAAAAAATACATCAGCCAACCTAAAGAGTTAAATTTTCTCATGTAATTCATTGCAGGAAAACGAAAAATTCAAAACCAAACGCGTTTAACATTTTACCAGCTGATGACAGCATTCTCCTCACACTCTGTCCAGATAGATCGATCATAACATGCAAACGTCCGCAAATGTCTATGGTCAAATTACCGTTCGATTCTCCACAAATGCGTGTGACTAAGCCAATAACAGTGAAATATACACCGCGGGCCACAATAATCGAGACCATTGGAATAGGATCTCTGAAGAAAAAAAAAACAGATATTCACCGTCTGCAAATCCCAGTTTAATGTGGCCCCCGGGAATCAAATTTCCAATTTGATCGGCCACAAATTCCGCCATACCTCGCTTTCTGATACGTTCGTACGTCCCCAGGAAGTTTCACAGGGCAGCGAAATTATCTACCTTTTAGTGTGGTTCCAGCGCGGTCGTTTATGTTTAATGGAGCGCCATAAATACCCGGAACATCTGAACATATTTTATCACTGTTTTAATTTGCAATACAAGATTGAAGTTTATTTAAAATTACAAGTTCCCAACCAAACTCAAAGGCTGCAAAATATGTGAAAGGGTGAGTGAGTGGAGAGATTTGGGCGGCTTTTGACATCGAGGTCTTGAGAGCCGATGAGGATGAAGTGAGGTAATTATGGAGCAGCGCCGGAATACGGGAGTGGGGGAAACTGGAGATCCCCGAGNTTCACAGGGCAGCGAAATTATCTACCTTTTAGTGTGGTTCCAGCGCGGTCGTTTATGTTTAATGGAGCGCCATAAGTACCCGGAACATCTGAACATATTTTATCACTGTTTTAATTTGCAATACAAGATTGAAGTTTATTTAAAATTACAAGTTCCCAACCAAACTCAAAGGCTGCAAAATATGTGAAAGGGTGAGTGAGTGGAGAGATTTGGGCGGCTTTTGACATCGAGGTCTTGATAGCCGATGAGGATGAAGTGAGGTAATTATGGAGCAGCGCCGGAATACGGGAGTGGGGGAAACTGGAGATCCCCGAGNAGCCGATGAGGATGAAGTGAGGTAATTATGGAGCAGCGCCGGAATACGGGAGTGGGGGAAACTGGAGATCCCCGAGAAAACGCGCCAACCAGTGGCATCGTCCGGCACGATTTCCACTTGCGAAAATCCGGAGTGAACCGGCCGGAGATTGAACCCGGTCCACCTTGGAACTTCTTGGAGAAATATTACATTTTCCATACTGAGACTGATCATAGAACCACCTTTATTAAGCGATGCTCAGTGTCAATCAAGAAAATTGCAAAGGTTTTAACACCATCCTTGATACGTTGTCGAACCATTATTCCAGTCTGTCAGGAGGAGTCAGTGTCTTTCAAAGAGTAAGTCTTGACCAAGGTTCGTTTTACAAGCAGTGGAGATGGACGATTCTGTTTGAGTGATATACCCACAAGGGAATGCCGCTCCATCATTATTTACCCACTTCGGCAACAGAGCAGGGTCCTGCTCAAGCATGCAGAGATCAAGCAGCCGAAATNCGCTCCATCATTATTTACCCACTTCGGCAACAGAGCAGGGTCCTGCTCAAGCATGCAGAGATCAAGCAGCCGAAAATAAACTCGAGCTGCACACGCCAGCAAAATGGCGTTACTGGCCAGCAACATGTTGGAACGCCGTTCGCAGATCAACGCCTTGTAAGATATTTGGAGCCGGCAGCCCAGCCAACAGACTGCCTTCCTCAGCACACAGTAGCGAAATAGGCATAAGGTCTTTTCCCGGAGCCTCGCGAAGCCAATTAGAAAAAAAGTATGTCCACATGAAAAGAACCGCCGCGTAATTTTGTCTANCGCTCCATCATTATTTACCCACTTCGGCAACAGAGCAGGGTCCTGCTCAAGCATGCAGAGATCAAGCAGCCGAAATTAAACTCGAGCTGCACACGCCAGCAAAATGGCGTTACTGGCCAGCAACATGTTGGAACGCCGTTCGCAGATCAACGCCTTGTAAGATATTTGGAGCCGGCAGCCCAGCCAACAGACTGCCTTCCTCAGCACACATTAGCGAAATAGGCATAAGGTATTTTCCCGGAGCCTCGCGAAGCCAATTAGAAAAAAAGTATGTCCACATGAAAAGAACCGCCGCGTAATTTTGTCTANTTTTCCCGGAGCCTCGCGAAGCCAATTAGAAAAAAAGTATGTCCACATGAAAAGAACCGCCGCGTAATTTTGTCTACGTGTACTAATCCATCCTGTCGTTAGTGACAGACAGAGATTCATACTGTGGCAGTCTGCGATGAAAGGGCGTGATCGCTTTCCCCACCGAGCGGGCGGTCGTACCGGCAGTGTGCCCAAAATACTAAAAAAATACGTAAGAATACAAAAGCATGTCTTCAAAGCTGTGTAATCATGTGTGTGTGAGTGTAGCATATATGTGTGTGAGAGTAGGTGTGTGTGGCAGTAGCCAATAAACCTATGAGAGTGGCATGAGTTTACAGACGACTGTAAAGACTTGCGTTCAGGTCACAGTTTAACCAAATTTATTCAATCTTCAGGCATAGTTAAATACAGATTTACGCACAATCTCAAACTCATATGGTAGGGAACATTAGGTAACGCTGACAAATAAAAATCAAATGTTCACTTTAAACACGTGTATAGGCCTTCCAGTTTTAGACACGCGTTTACAGAAACTTAAGTCGATAAGGTATTATTTTGGTACTCCACGTATGAGTTGGCTTATGTTCCATGATGATTACCTACGGTCACTTGTCAAATATTTGCTTAAGACTTTGGGATTTCGTTTATTGTAATGTCTGCAGTTCGGAGCAGTAAGCTGACTAAACACTACCGACGTGTTGGTGTTGCGACACAAATTAATATCATTATTCCACTTTATGATCGTCTGCTAGCTGTATCACTGCAAATTCAAGGTAGCGTAGTTATTANCAAATTAATATCATTATTCCACTTTATGATCGTCTGCTAGCTGTATCACTGCAAATTCAAGGTAGCGTAGTTATTTCAATATAATGTACGTTATTAAATATAATAAGTTTTATGGAAAAACTGGTTATCTTGATTCACAGCATCATTAGATAATGTATGGAGATTAGAAAAGAATGGCAAGGCTAATGATTTGAAGGCCAGAATTCTCTGTACATTGTATATCAATTTGACTGGCATTTGTTGCTTTGCTGCAGTTTAAGTGAAGATCCACGGCTATTTCCAACTTGGTTGCCTGTGATTCAGCAGTTCTTTTACTTTTACAGGTTTATTTGTGCCATTATTTTAAGGCATGCCAAAAAATTTGTTCGAAAATGAGAAAGTAACACGGATATACAAGCGTTTGAAATATAACCGGTTCTCAAAGGAACTCAGAAACTTTTTCTAGAAGCTGTTTATTGTAAAGTGAGCATTTTGAAACAAACACTTAAAAAATAATTCCCCACGACTACATAATTATATACTAATTTACAATTTGGAATGTAAGCTCCAAGTTAAGTCGGCAAGGAGTTGCTAAAATTTTTTCTTATATTGTGAGAGTAATTCCTTAATTTGTCGTAATTGAAGACAGTATTTCTTTTTTCATACGCATTAGAGCATGAACTTGCACATTAGCAAAACATTTACATTCGTAACAATTCACTTGGATGACGAATGAACAATGTGATCATGCCCATATCAATGTTGATTTCACATATGGCATGAGGATACGAAATGATATGGAAGAATGATATATTAATAAGGGCTTTCAAAAGCGCTTAAGTAACCGTGAGTAGGCCATAACAGTTTAGTTCACCGCTAACTGTAGGTGGAGCTCAGTTCATCATTCCTCCAACGCGGGACCTCTCCTCCCCTTCAAATCTTGCTCGTAAGTCACGTGATGTTCGACCAATGAGATCACCCCGCAGAGCCCCGCACAGTCGACTATGATTAATGGTATGGCGAAGCGGGGCACATTTGTCTTGCCAGGAGCCACCGCCTGGGAATATGTCTGTCTCCGTCTTCTGTTATCTGGCCGGAGAAACCTTTTACGAGCACACGCCTAGAGTTTAGCAGGATACAAGAATAAGNTCTTCTGTTATCTGGCCGGAGAAACCTTTTACGAGCACACGCCTAGAGTTTAGCAGGATACAAGAATAAGGTTCCTGCCTACCTAGAGCATTTTACCGCGTTTGAAACCGAGAAGCGCGGGAGAGATAAGGGTGACACTGCCACGCGTATCAAGTGCCCCATCACTGATAAGCGCAAGGCACTGAACTGGTGTGCATTGTTCTCGTCGCAATGAGTGTACCTATTGGATTTTCAGTGGTGAAACTTATTTTTATTGATGGAGAGTCTGTAGGAAGTTTCAGTTTAGGACCCTTTAGTGGTTTGGTATGGGATTTAAGCGTTTATTTTGAGATATAGCAGCGCTTTCAAAAAGCATTTTTTTTTTTTTAGCGATTTAGTCCTTTGTCTGACAACACTTCTGTGTGCAAGTGTATGTAAAGAGAAAATGCTTTCTTCACTAGTTACTTAAGTGTACAAGAAGGAAAAAAAACAAATGGGGGCTACATCCCCCCCCCCGACGTTTTCACAGTATGATGTAATTCAAGATGGTCGACATCACTGTACTCTTAAGCGAGAATGGAAATATTTATCGAAACAGTTTTTAGACTAAAATATTTGAAAATTAAATTGTATATAAATTTTTTTCCAATACTTTATATAACTCAAATATTTAGTTTCGTAAAGTAAAATTTTAATATTATTTGTATGCGAAGATTCTCTTAATGTAATATATATAATTTACAGCAAAAAAATAATTTTTATAAAACAAACCATTTTTGTAAATTTCACTTAATTTTGTTGGTATTGCGTAAATACGCCCTTTGAAGTCCTTAAAGTTATTTTTTCGTAATTGGTTTCAAGACGAAGCAGTGCCAATTTTAAACCATTTAAACTGCGATGTTTATAAATGAAGAAGGCCATCTTCAGAATTGTTTTAAGTTAAAGGTTTTTAATATATTTCTTTAGCACATAGCATTTAAATGGGTTCCTAAAATCAATGTAATCAATTTCAATACTGTTGCATTTCGGAACATCACTATTAACATCTGGCCACTTTGCTGGCTTATTATAAGCCTGCAAATACTGGCAGGGCAGTGTGTGCTGTAACCTCTATGCTTCTCTCCAACTCCACTTTCTTTCACACGAGGCGTTTTCTTATACAGTGCGTATGCTTGTCTTGAAAGAGCACACACACACACACACACACACACAGAGTCTCATGTGTACTCACAAGGCTAGAAAACGTTGCTTCAGTATGATCAAAATTGTTAAATGCTTTAATTGTGTACATATCAGGACTGAAATGGCTAGGTGAAGGAACATCTTCACTTCGTGTCAAAGTAAACTGGGCCAGGGCACTGTGATAACGTAAAAATTCATCATAGCTAACACACAGTCCTAAGTGGTTGAAGTTTGTAATAATGTACGCGTGCCGCGTAAATAGCTTCTCCATTCATTATGTGTAAAAGGGTTTTATTTTTTTCACGATGTAACAGGTAATACATTATTTGCAGTAACGATTGTGCTTTCATGGCCCAAGTACTACAAGTAGTTCCTTTTTCTTTATATTCATAGTTTTGAACAAGATCTATTTCAGTTTGATCAATATTAAACAGAGAACAAATCCGAGTGAGTGAAGAGATTCGAGCGGCTCTTAAAAACGAGGACTTGAGAGCCGATGAGGGTGATTGAGGTGAGTGTGAAGCAGCGCTGGAATGAAAAGGGGGTGGAACCGTATATCCCCGAGAAAACCCGCTGATCAGCGGTATCGTCCGGCAAGATTCCCACATGCGAAAATCAAAGCGTGGCCCAGCCGGAGATTGAACCTGGTTCGCCTTATGGGGAGGCGAGCAAGCTAACCACTCAGCCACCGTGTCCCCTCAAGGAGCAAAAGAACTCTGAAAAAGTAGGAGGCATTTCTATGTTACACCATGAATCTGTTAGAACATTGCTATCACAGAGCCCATCAGATAAATAAATCATAATATAGTTTCTTCATGCTCTCTCTCAACACATTTGCACATTTTTTGATCAGGTTGTGGCTTCGAATAACATCTGCTATAAATTCTGGCGTTAATCTGGCGGAGAGAAACATAGTCACCTTGTTGTTTCCAACAGGATTGGAAGATTTTATTGTCTCACTAAAATGGTTGAAAAGAAAAACTTTGATTTCCCGGTTATTGAATTGGATTTCACTTTTTCACGGACATAGTTAAGGGTGTATCCAAGCTCTTTATTAAGTCCTTTCTCAAGTCCTTAATTTTGTTCAACAACTGCAGTTTTACACTTTGTGAAACTTGCGGCAAAGTTTCAGACTGTTTTTGTTCACGTCTATAGCGTAGGATGTACGTCAAAAGGCAACTCCCATAGTACAAAATGTCTGCACCAAATAATCTTGTTGCGTCTGTGAGGTAACATGTCCGAAGAAATACATCATCTTGAAAACGTGCAGTGGCTTGTAAAAAACTTTCAGCTCGCGGATATTCACATTTTCTAACTTTCTCATTCTTTCCATTTGTGTCATTTGTTGTCGCATATCACACATATACAGTCTCTTGACATCTGTAATACTTCTAGGACTTTGCCTTCTCTCGCTCTCTTCCTGCATGACTTGTCAAGAGTCTTTATTATTGTATTCGTCTGTTGTGTTCACGCACTTGTAGACTGAGAGCTTGTTATTTGTAATATAAAGTTTAGCGCATTCCTATGGCAATAATCTAATATATAAAATTCTCCCGTCACAGTGTTAGTCACTGAACTCCTCCGAAACGGCTGGACCGATTTTTNCAAATTAATATCATTATTCCACTTTATGATCGTCTGCTAGCTGTATCACTGCAAATTCAAGGTAGCGTAGTTATTAGAATATAATGTACGTTATTAAATATAATATGTTTTATGGAAAAACTGGTTATCTTGATTCACAGCATCATTAGATAATGTATGGAGATTAGAAAAGAACGGCAAGGCTAATGATTTGAAGGCCAGAATTCTCTGTACATTGTATATCAATTTGACTGGCATTTGTTGCTTTGCTGCAGTTTAAGTGAAGATCCACGGCTATTGCCAACTTGGTTGCCTGTGATTCAGCAGTTCTTTTACTTTTACAGGTTTATTTGTGCCATTATTTGAAGGCATGCCAAAAAATTTGTTCGAAAATGAGAAAGTAACACGGATATACAAGCGTTTGAAATATAACCGGTTCTCAAAGGAACTCAGAAACTTTTTCTANCAAACTTTTTATAGAAGCTGTTTATTGTAAAGTGAGCATTTTGAAACAAACACTTAAAAAATAATTGCCCACAACTACATAATTATATAATAATTTACAATTTGGAATGTAAGCTCCCAGTTAAGTCGGCAAGGAGTTGCTAAAAATTTTTTCTTATATTGTGAGAGAAATTCCTTAATTTGTCGTAATTGAAGACAGTATTTCTTTTTTCATACGCATTAGAGCATGAACTTGCACATTAGCAAAACATTTACATTCGTAACAATTCACTTGGATGACGAATGAACAATGTGATCATGCCCATATCAATGTTGATTTCACATATGGCATGAGGATACGAAATGATATGGAAGAATGATATATTAATAAGGGCTTTCAAAAGCGCTTAAGTAACCGTGAGTAGGCCATAATAGTTTAGTTCACCGCTAACTGTAGGTGGAGCTCAGTTCATCATTCCTCCAACGCGGGACCTCTCCTCCCCTTCAAATCTTGCTCGTAAGTCACGTGATGCTCGACCAATGAGATCACCCCGCAGAGCCCCGCACAGTCGACTATGATTAATGGTATGGCGAAGCGGGGCACATTTGTCTTGCCAGGAGCCACCGCCTGGGAATATGTCTCTCTCCGTCTTCTGTTATCTGGCCGGAGAAACCTTTTACGAGCACACGCCTAGAGTTTAGCAGGATACAAGAATAAGGTTCCCGCCTACCTAGAGCATTTTACCGCGTTTGAAACCGAGAAGCGCGGGAGCGATAAGGGTGACACTGCCACGCGTATCAAGTGCCCCATCACTGATAAGCGCAAGGCACTGAACTGGTGTGCATTGTTCTCGTCGCAATGAGTGTACCTATTTGATTTTCAGTGGTGAAACTTATTTTTATTGATGGAGAGTCTGTAGGAAGTTTCAGTTTAGGACCCTTTAGTGGTTTGGTATGGGGTTTAAGCGTTTATTTTGAGATATAGCAGCGCTTTCAAAAAGCATTTTTTTTTTTTTAGCGATTTAGTCCTTTGTCTGACAACACTTCTGTGTGCAAGTGTATGTAAAGAGAAAATGCTTTCTTCACTAGTTACTTAAGTGTACAAGAAGGAAAAAAAACAAATGGGGGCTACATCCCCCCCCCCGACGTTTTCACAGTATGATGTAATTCAAGATGGTCGACATCACTGTACTCTTAAGCGAGAATGGAAATATTTATCGAAACAGTTTTTAGACTAAAATATTTGAAAATTAAATTGTATATAAATTTTTCTCCAATAATTTATATATCTCAAATATTTAGTTTCGTAAAGTAAAATTTTAATATTGTTTGTATGCGAAGATTCTCTTAATGTTATATATATCATTTACAGCAAAAAAATAATTTTTATAAAACAAACCATTTTTGTAAATTTCACTTAATTTTGTTGGTATTGCGTAAATACGCCCTTTGAAGTCCTTAAAGTTATTTTTTCGTAATTGGTTTCAAGACGAAGCAGTACCAATTTTAAACCATTTAAACTGCGATGTTTATAAATGAAGAAGGCCATCTTCAGAATTGTTTTAAGTTAAAGGTTTTTAATATATTTCTTTAGCACATAGCATTTAAATGGATTCCTAAAATCAATGTAATCAATTTCAATACTGTTGCATTTCGGAACATCACTATTAACATCTGGCCACTTTGCTGGCTTATTATAAGCCTGCAAATACTGGCAGGGCAGTGTGTGCTGTAACCTCTATGCTTCTCTCCAACTCCACTTTCTTTCACACGAGGCGTTTTCTTATACAGTGCGTATGCTTGTCTTGAAAGAGCACACACACACACACACACACACACAGAGTCTCATGTGTACTCACAAGGCTAGAAAACGTTGCTTCAGTATGATCAAAATTGTTAAATGCTTTAATTGTGTACATATCAGGACTGAAATGGCTAGGTGAAGGAACATCTTCACTTCGTGTCAAAGTAAACTGGGCCAGGGCACTGTGATAACGTAAAAATTCATCATAGCTAACACACAGTCCTAAGTGGTTGAAGTTTGTAATAATGTACGCGTGCCGCGTAAATAGCTTCTCCATTTATTATGTGTAAAAGGGTTTTATTTTTTTCACGATGTAACAGGTAATACATTATTTGCAGTAACGATTGTGCTTTCATGGCCCAAGTACTACAAGTAGTTCCTTTTTCTTTATATTCATAGTTTTGAACAAGATCTATTTCAGTTTGATCAATATTAAACAGAGAACAAATCCGAGTGAGTGAAGAGATTCGAGCGGCTCTTAAAAACGAGGACTTGAGAGCCGATGAGGGTGATTGAGGTGAGTGTGAAGCAGCGCTGGAATGAAAAGGGGGTGGAACCGTATATCCCCGAGAAAACCCGCTGATCAGCGGTATCGTCCGGCAAGATTCCCACATGCGAAAATCAAAGCGTGGCCCAGCCGGAGATTGAACCTGGTTCGCCTTATGGGGAGGCGAGCAAGCTAACCACTCAGCCACCGTGTCCCCTCAAGGAGCAAAAGAACTCTGAAAAAGTAGGAGGCATTTCTATGTTACACCATGAATCTGTTAGAACATTGCTATCACAGAGCCCATCAGATAAATAAATCATAATATAGTTTCTTCATGCTCTCTCTCAACACATTTGCACATTTTTTGATCAGGTTGTGGCTTCGAATAACATCTGCTATAAATTCTGGCGTTAATCTGGAGGAGAGAAACATAGTCACCTTGTTGTTTCCAACAGGATTGGAAGATTTTATTGTCTCACTAAAATGGTTGAAAAGAAAAACTTTGATTTCCCGGTTATTGAATTGGATTTCACTTGATTGAGAGGTGAGTTTTTCACGGACATAGTTAAGGGTGTATCCAAGCTCTTTATTAAGTCCTTTCTCAAGTCCTTAATTTTGTTCAACAACTGCAGTTTTACACTTTGTGAAACTTGCGGCAAAGTTTCAGACTGTTTTTGTTCACGTCTATAGCGTAGGATGTACGTCAAAAGGCAACTCCCATAGTACAAAATGTCTGCACCAAATAATCTTGTTGCATCTGTGAGGTAACATGTCCGAAAAAATACATCATCTTGAAAACGTGCAGTGGCTTGTAAAAAACTTTCAGCACATTTTCTAACTTTCTCATTTTTTCCATTTGTGTCATTTGTTGTCGCATATCACACATATACAGTCTCTTGACATCTGTAATACTTCTAGGACTTTGCCTTCTCTCGCTCTCTTCCTGCATGACTTGTCAAGAGTCTTTATTATTGTATTCGTCTGTTGTGTTAACGCACTTGTAGACTGAGAGCTTGTTATTTGTAATATAAAGTTTAGCGCATTCCTATGGCAATAATGTAATATATAAAATTCTCCCGTCACAGTATTAGTCACTGAACTCCTCCGAAACGGCTTGACCGATTTTTATGAAATTTTTTATGTGTACTCGGTAGGTCTGAGAATAGATTTATATATATTTTTTACACCCCTAAATAATAAGGGTGGCCACCCCCAAACAATTTTTTTTTATTGTTTGAACAAAATTTTTATTTTTATTTTTTTATGATGTGGCATCAAAAAATGCGTACCCTCCTAAATTTTCACCCTTCTACCACCAACCCTTATTTTTTATAGCGATATTAGTAATTTAATAAATTTTAGCCTAGGTCGATAACTGATCAATTATCATCAATCATTTATCGATCTAGGTTACAATTTATTCCCACCAGGTGTCTCACAGTGACACAGCAAAACAACGTTTGCCGGGTCAGTTAGTTTTATATAACATTCTTTGGTCACATTATAATAAAATGGATAATCAATTTTAAAACATGATAACTGCTCCCATACCCGGTCCTTTCTTACTGTGGCTGCATCCCTTATTTCCTTCCTTCCATTTTCGTTGATAGTGGTATTGTCATCACCTTTGTTACAAATTATCGATTTGTATATTGAACGTGTCTTAGAATCTGGATGATCTTCAGCCGTAATCCACTTATGATTGGCTCAATGCTTGTGCATTTCAGTCAATAATCTTGTGAACAATGAGATATTAATATGTAAATACTATTATATAACAACAAAATGAATAANTTGTGAACAATGAGATATTAATATGTAAATACTATTATATAACAACAAAATGAATAAAAGTAAAAAAAAAAACTATCTTACAATTAAAATAAATGTACAATTCAAACAAGGTGAAAGGTAAACTCGCAAGCAATATGAAACCCATTTGATAAATTAATAATTTATTGCAAAATTTGTTTTTATAACTCAAAAATACACAAGCCTTTAACATTCCATTTTTAAATATTCAAAGANTAATTTATTGCAAAATTTGTTTTTATAACTCAAAAATACACAAGCCTTTAACATTCCATTTTTAAATATTCAAAGATTTTTGGTGATGGACGAACGGATGGACCGTCAAACGTGTGTGTGTGTGTGAACACACCCAATACAAGATAAAAATTGGTGACACTGAATATCAGAATAAATAAACTTGGGAGAAACATAGCATAACATTGTACAAATATAATATATAACCAAGAAAACGCTTTAGAGCTACATTAGTTAAAACCAAGTTCACTGATACCGTTTATAGCTGCTTTCGCTAACATTTATAGTAATAAATAAGAGCAATATCAAAAAATTCTAATTTTATTTTTACATAAAAATTGTTACCAAATGTACATAAAACAACTAAAGCCACCAAATAATATCAGTCACTTGGCATGACAGCTTCTATAGTTCCTATTACCAATATTTACTTTGTTAATTAGTATTACAAGCTTACCCGCCTGAAAAGTAAATTCTCTTTACTTTTTGCTCATAAAAAAAATATTTACAATATAAAATGTTTTATTTGTTTGTTTTCGAAGAAAATGCAAAGCAGCAACTGAAGCAGTCAAATGTCCAATTAATTAATTGTTTTTATAAAATTTTTTATTTAATTTACTCGTTTTTTAAATGTTTTTTTTATTATTTACACTGTAATGTTAAAAATATAACAAAGCAAAATTAAATACCTTTTGTTTCCTTTTGGAAATACATTTTATTTTAAAAATAACATTAGCTATAACTCAGAGAATATTGAATACAACAGTACATACACTAATGTTTCCCTTACTAAATGAGAAAAATGGGACTTTACACTCCTAACAATTTGAGATGCAAAAAAACCGTTAAATATAAGCTTGCAAACAATTAAATGTTCAATAATTTCATCTAAAAATGTATCCGATAAATATTAGCATTCTTGCTAAAAAGCTTACTTTAGAAGAAGGTTGAGTGATGACTGTCGTCTTAAATTACGTCATACTGTGATANCTCAGAGAATATTGAATACAACAGTACATACACTAATGTTTCCCTTACTAAATGAGAAAAATGGGACTTTACACTGCTAACAATTTGAGATGCAAAAAAACCGTTAAATATAAGCTTGCAAACAATTAAATGCTCAATAATTTCATCTAAAAATGTATCCGATAAATATTAGCATCCTTGTTAAAAAGCTTACTTTAGAAGAAGGTGAGTTGAGTGATGACTGTCGTCTTAAATTACGTCATACTGTGATAACTGGNGGGTTGTAAACCCAACATTTTTGCTTCGTATACACCCAAGTAACTAGAGTAGAAAGAATTTTCTCTATACATACATGCACACAGAAGGTCTTTCAGCTGCTGGATTAATTTTGGAGTACCTAAAAAGGGTGTTTCTAATGTGCGTGGCGTCTTGAAAGCACTCAACAGCCCTTGTCTGAAGCGTGTGTTCTTTTCGTATATCAGCACGTTGCACGTACGTGTAACAGTTTCGTGGAAAAACGAGTACTTCGAACACTCTCCAACGCAGTTCAATTGCCGTGTAGGCAGGAGCCTTAAGGTACAGCTCAGTAACAAGCGAGAAGAGACTTATCGCAAAAACAACCAAAGCTAGCACACACACTGAACAATCGTTTTTGGCATTCTCGTTNCAAGCGAGAAGAGACTTATCGCAAAAACAACCAAAGCTAGCACACACACTGAACAATCGTTTTTGGCATTCTCGTTTTTGTTACCACAGTCATAATGTCCTGTCTCTTAGACGAGTGTATATTTTTTTATCGTAATCGTACGTTTCAAAATTTGTGTTTGATTACTGTTAGCCTAGTTCATAGAGACCAGGAAATTTGGTAAGTTCATTAGGCTGTATACTAGAATTCGCAGCCCTTTACATATCGACGCGACCTTAATTTGCTCATTGACCGCTGCCGCATTAACCAGTTCAGTCCCTGTATCCATGATCTAGGACCTGTTGCATATGAAGGAAATTTATGTTTGGCACTGTACACAAGGAATAGGCGGACGTTGTTTTCAGCGTCTTACTTGTAATAAATATGATTTGTTGAAATTCCTGCGTCTTGTTTGTGAATGGTTTATGTAGACATCAGCGAACACGCAGAACGTTGTTCATTAGTTGCGAAAAGCACGTTTGATAAAAATACAGGGAACATCAAAAAAATTGAACCATTGCAACACTTGAGCTCATAAATTATTCGGGTCTCAAAGGGTAAACAATGATTTTTTATTTATTTACGCCCTAGTTCTGCATGATTGTAGCACTGTGTTTTCAGCTCGGGCTGATACTGTATCAGTATTCCAGGACGTGTCAAATAAATTCTCATTCAATGAAAAAATTAGCATCATTTATAGTGGTTTGAAGTTTCACGTAGTACGAAATAAACCCACGTAATTTCCGGGACTCTACTCATTACTCGTGTTATGGTATGCCTGGAGTGTATCGATACTGGGAAATAAACGATAAAATATGTCAAGAAAATGCTTATCGCAATAAACGCCGAGCAAACCAATAGTTGTAAAAACCCGCCATGTTCATGTCACCTAACACTGATAATGGTTTGGATGTATTAATGAAAGAAATGNCTGATAATGGTTTGGATGTATTAATGAAAGAAATGTGTCCACAATAATGTTCCATATTCAGTACAGGCACTTAATTGTCATTATCTTCTGCCACTACGATTATATTTTCGTTTGTCAAACATTCTTCTGTGCTTTATTCACTCATTTTATCTGTTTCGACACACGTCGAGTTCTCAACTTGTGTGTAAAATACAGGCGTACTGAAATTAACATGAATAATTTTTAGGATAGATGCAAATCAATTTCTAGCGTGTTTCATTAAATAAGAGTTGCCCCGGCCTAAGAACGGACTTGGCTGCACCTACTCAACTGAAAGAGAGAGACAGAACGACTGGCCAAACACTAACCACAGGAAGTTGGCAGGAGGGCAGACGAATCTGCAGGCACTCTCTCCCANAGACAGAACGACTGGCCAAACACTAACCACAGGAAGTTGGCAGGAGGGCAGACGAATCTGCAGGCACTCTCTCCCACATGTCGTATCACTCGTCCAATTGTTTCCTTTCATGGGGACAAGTGTTCTGACATTGGCAGAGCTCTCTAGTCGTACGTTACAGTGGAGCTACTAGAGATCACTATAAAATGCCTGGATTACAAAAAATTCCCCAATGCATTTTCATAAAAGTCTTCAGACCGGTCAATTTTTCTTAATTAAATTTGCACAATTTCTAAATTATGTTCAATCACCACTTTACTTGCAATTCCTTGCTCTTAAGCAAGATGTCTTATAATCAGAATTTTAAGATAGTAATTATTTTATCTGTGTATTAATTTATTTAGACTATAAAACCAGTACATCGTGTTACATAGGCAAGTAATTGCTTTTCTTTATTCGAATTGTAGGGACCAGACCAGAAATAATAATCACTCCGCCGGTAATCTTGTTGGTTACTCTTCTANTCATGTCGTATCACTCGTCCAATTGTTTCCTTTCATGGGGAGAAGTGTTCTGACATTGGCAGAGCTCTCTAGTCGTACGTTACAGTGGAGCTACTAGAGATCACTATCAAATGCCTGGATTACAAAAAATTCCCCAATGCATTTTCATAAAAGTCTTCAGACCGGTCAATTTTTCTTAATTAAATTTGCACAATTTCTAAATTATGTTCAATCACCACTTTACTTGCAATTCCTTGCTCTTAAGCAAGATGTCTTATAATCAGAATTTTAAGATAGTAATTATTTTATCTGTGTATTAATTTATTTAGACTATAAAACCAGTACATCGTGTTACATAGGCAAGTAATTGCTTTTCTTTATTCGAATTGTAGGGACCAGACCAGAAATAATAATCACTCCGCCGGTAATCTTGTTGGTTACTCTTCTATGCGGTCTTAAACGCGCTTGACTCGTTGCACCGATCTGTGATTCTTAACCCTGTTTGGGCCTCGCAGTACTTCAGACTGTTATGACCGGTTAACTGTTTGCGTGCAGGAAGGAAGTTTACTCGCTGGCTTATAAGGCAAAAGTTCGGAAACAAGGAATTCACAACAGCTTGTTGCTTTTGCCCGACACTCTTAGTAGTATGGAAGGTAAAGGGTGCACAAAGTCACCGCAGTTCGCAGTGCGGGATAAGAAATAAGACCGTCGGAGGGTTTTAGCACTGAAATAAACACATTTTTAAGGTGGCAAACCGTATTCGCAGCTGAAAAATGTCTATATACTGGTGTAACATTTAATGGCCCATAGGTAGGGCCAGTGACTTTTCGCGTAAAAATCGGAGCACACAGTAGACTTCAATACTATATACACACCTCAGCTGTTCTTATACCTCCATTGGCTGCTGGTCCTGTGTCCGTCTTTGATCAAGCCATTCAGGACTAAGTAACCCAGACACTGAACCTTCGTGATTCGTGCGCAAACGGTTAACACGGGCCAGAACATTTTTTAGCCTATCAAAGAAGCTGGACTACCCTACAGTGCTTTGCACTGTATCTTGTCTCGAAATCTTTTCGAGAAATATTACTGCCCTTACCCATAAGGAATCGACCTTTTCCCAACAAGTACAAACATTTTCAATTTATCACAAACTTCATGGAAAGAAATTTTTCACGTGAATGGAGATGTGTACATTTTTTACGTACGTAATCGGAACAGTAAAAGCTACAATACTACAAGTACTTCTAAATTAAATTAAAACGAGAAGCTACTTTTCTTTTTTAAACACCACTAACTCGAACCAAACAAAATCTGTTTTCGCACCACTGAAATAGAATTCATTACACATTTTTGTATGTATTCCTCTTAGATTGTTTCCTCTTTAAAATAAAATAAAATAATTTCGAACTTCTGCATTGATTAGTCAGTTATTACTGCACGATAAATTGAAACCATTTGCAGAATCTAAGAAGTTGATCAAATTTCGTAATTAACGCTTGAAATGATACTGCTTGCAAACTGGTAGGAATAAATAAGGGCGAGGCTACATCATTTAAAATTAATTTGGTGAAATTTTAATACTGATGTGATTAACGTTAGGTATGGGTGTCAGAATTTGGTGTTATTATTTATTTCACCAAAAACTTAAACGTACTATTAAATACCAGTTAACGCGGTTCGTAAAACCTTACAGATACGGAATCAGAAAAAGATGTTCACTACAGCAAAGACAGATTGCAAATAATTAAATCCAAAAAAAATTTTTATGAAATAATTTACATAGATTTTTAACCTATCCGTCATCTTAAGGCATCGTTTCTCTGTGATCTCCAGCGACTTCCAAGTTGGTAGCTAGTAAACAACTCAAAATTTTTAACTCGTTTCATATTCAGTTTAATACTTAACACACTATCAATTTTACTGGCATTCAAAAGATGATATTGCCACAGAATAGTTTTTGCATTTTATTGCGTGTATATTATTGAGGTTTCACCAGCAGGTGTCAAATTACAAGTACGAAAATACAATTGCGAAAGTAATAAAACATACGAGTTTTGAAAACTAGCTTGCCCTACATAAACTCGAAAAATGTTAAGGTCTTTACTGATTTATATAGGCGGCCAAGCAATATCACAGAGTAGGTACGAGTAAAGATGTTAAACACACCGTCTTATACCGCTAACCCAAGCCACACACACCAGCAAAATGGTGTCGCTGTCCAGTAACGTGTTAGAACGCCGCCAATCGCCAACCAGCGACTGGTAATCTACTCGCTAGCTGGCACCCCAGCCAACAGAAAACCTTTCGCATCACGGAGAAGTAAATCAGACACAAGTCCCGTTATCAGAGACTGGCGCAGCCAATCAGAGAAAGAGTACTCTCACATAAAGGTAACCGTCGCGCCATTTCACCCCTGTGCCCTTATTTACTATTTGTAGAGATAATGCAAACCCCCAAATTATTTGAACCAACATACCTTCTATAATACTCTAAAGAGTTCAATCTTTTATGATTGGAACAAGGTGACTCGTCTAAGTTGTGTATAGACCAATCTGCCTTATAGAATCAGAATCCTCATTGGCTCAGTGAAATGGGGTAGTAGATTCGTACATGCATATCAGCCAATAAGGAAAGAAAACTGTCGGACATGTATGCAGTACGTTGAATCCTAAAAAAAACAGTCAACTTTTCCCGCGACAAACCATCATCTCTAGCTATTTGGCATAATAGCGTTTTCCGAGCTTAACTCGATCTAAATGTTTGAAATGTAGCACTTTTGCACAGGTATTAATATAAACATTTGGAAGTTTACATTATGATCGCAGTCAAACACGACTTTTTTTACCACAATCTGGGAGACTGTAAGCCAGTTATAAAACTGCAACGAAACAGGGACCCTAATCATGGAGGGGCCGCGGTGGTGCAGTGGTCAGACTACTCGCCTCCCACCAGGTGAACCAGGTTCAATTCCCGGCAGGGTCGCTCCCAGATTTTCGCATGTGGGAAACGTGCTGGGTAATGCCGCTGGTCGGCGGGTTTTTTTTAAATGTGATATCCCGTTTTTCCTGTCCTTGCATTCCTGCGCTGCTCCATACTCACCTCACTTCACCCTCATCGCTTCTCAAGATCTCCATGTCAAGAGCCGCCCAAATATTTCCACTCCTCTCCTAGTCTAGGACAACTCAGTTCAGGATAAACCTGGCTCACCGTTGTTACCAATTCATGGTAGCAGTTAGAGAATACAAACGAAAATAACATTAAGACTACAAGCCACTGAAGGATTAAAATCCCTAGTATCTTGTGATTCAGTATTTTGAGTACTGGATCGTGAGATCTCTCTCGCTACTTGCGGAGGAAATTTAAGGTTTATTATTAGATAAACGAACTCATCGTAAGGCTCTACTTAGCTATTTTGTTTCCGTCTGTTGTGTTTATTTCCATCGATGTAAAATTGTTGCCAAGTGGCTAATAATTTGTTTCCACACCCTCTCTCAAGTAGAATTCTCCATTTTTTATAAACACATGTTATTAAATTTACGTTAGTTGTTCTTCGAATGTAAACAAAACCAATAATAATCGGAGTGTATAGCACAGAGTAGATATATACTCAGATACGAAATGGTATGGCTGTTATTTTGATGTGGGCGTACTCATTTACTTTACTAAAGTAAAAACCAAACAATTTTTTTTAGTGCCATATATATATATATATATATAGTTGCCCCAACGAAATGTTTTGTTGAGTATACAAAACTTGAAAAGCCACAAAGTTAATAGGGTTAATTTAACAAAATACTAGCATGAATTAAAAATAAAAGTCTGCGTTGTGCCAAAATAAATTAGACTGTCAACAGAATATAAACTTGAATTAATTGCATATATTTGTTTTGGCCAGGCGCCCGTTGAATTGCCTCCACTCTAAAATACGTCTAGAGAGTTTATTTGTATTATTTGTGACAATTAGGACAGTAACAGTGCTTGTTACTGAATCTATTGATTCATAATAATGATATACACATTCTTTTAAAACAAGTTCAAATTGAAACTAAAATGTAAATCTGTAAAACTTTAAATACATATTTGCACACGTCCTCCAATGTTTGAAATTTTTCTACTTAAAAAACTTTCCTCTGCGGTCAGAAGTCAGTTTAGCTTAAGTCGCTAGGGCGTAGCTATCGGCCGCAAACGAGCTGGATTCGAATCTTGGCTGGGCTTAAATCTATTTTTTATATTAACCGAAACTATTTCATTTACGTAGAGCCAAAAAAATCTTTAGATGCGCCAACCAAATCGTTGCTTGATTCAACAAAACCTTTTTCTTGGAGTGATACGCTGCACGAGGCTCCTAAAACTAACCTTGTGTCTGATTTGCTACTACGTGCTGGGAAATGTACCCTGCTGTTGGCTGACAAGTAGGTTACCAGCCACTGATTGGCGAACGGCGTTCCGACACGTCGCAGGTCAGTGTTGCCATTTTACTGGCGTGTGCGGCGAGAGTTCTCGAGACAAGTTGCTGTTTCACCTTTGACTTTTTAAATACTCTGTGGTGTGGGTGTGCCAAAAACACGCCTGTGGGTTTTACGTGAATATGTCTGCATTATACAGTTATATTTAGAGACGCGGAAATTTCGCGGGTTTATTCGGATGCATGTTAGACTCCACAATATTTTGTGTACTCGTGCCTTAGTTAGTAATTCATTGGTTGTTGGTCCAATTTAACTCCAGAGCACGTAACACCGTATTCGTGTCTTGTTTCCCTTGTAAGTTCGTTATTGGTCGAAAGCGGTCAGCGACGTGCCTAACAAACCGTGGTCCAATACAGACACGAACTCAGATGTACAAGTTGTTGAAGTTTAACTTGTCCTCAAATGAATTCGCCAAATTTTAGAGGTTTATTATTTTTTTATTTGGGATACGGAAATGAAATAAAATTAACGAATTGGATGCTTGGTTTGACAGATATAGACGAGGCCTTTCTTTTGACACCCAAATCATCACACTATCTCGTCGGAGTAGCAAGATATATTGCCAGGAATTGCCCTCTCTCAAAGTTGCCGCCAGTCGCCGGGGGTTTCCACCTGCGTCTTGCGACTGAGCGGCGGCAACTCAAGATATCGCTCGCATACACTGATAGCACAGCCAACAAAATATTTTTTGTTTAGAGCCACAGACATATTTAGTTGCCCCAACAAAATATTCCGTTTAGTAAACAAAACTTGAAAATCAACAAAATTAATTTTATTCGTGTAACAAATTAAACGCTTGAATGAAAAAAAATGTGCTTTTGCCTTAAATAAATTGGACTGTCCACAAAGTACTTGGTCGAATCAACTTTATATATTTGTTGGGCTACCCATATTATTTCCTACGTTCGAAAATACTGCTCGAGAGATTTTTTTGCATTTTGTTGTGATAATTAGGAAAGTGACAGTGTTTGTTAGTGCAGTTATTGATGCTTCGTAATGGAACAATCATCCTAATAAAACAATTCCAAAAGGAAACTAAAAAGTAGAGCTGTAAAATATGAAATAATTATCTGCGCATGTTGTCGAGTATTGGAAATTAGTCACTATAGCTGAGATTGCTAAGGCATGGCGATCGAGCACAGCTCATATAGGTTTAATATCAGTCGAGCTTCAAATTTTTTTCGTAATAACAGAAATTTTTTTTTATGTACGTAAAACCAAACAGACCTTTAGCTGCACCAACAAAAAAATTTTTGGGGCTACCAAATAAGAACAAAAATATATATATATTTATTATAACAGAGTATTTCATTGCCTCTATACAAACAAGTGATTTGGTTCCGCCAAACAATTTTTTTTTAATCGACAAAATATTTTTATCATGCAGTTGTCGTATACCCGATCTAACGAATTCACATTTACTTCAGTCTTGTTATTGATCTTACTAAAAAAAGTTGCATTGTCAGTTCCGCCGTAGTACCCCATGTGACAGTCTGAATTTAAATATTTGTTCAGACTATAAAACGTGATTACCATCAAAACATCCAATCTAATTTTGAATGTAGTGATGAGAAATCCCGTGGATTTATTTAATGACGTTACGAATGTCAAGCAAATTACCGAGGTTGCAGCCAGAGAACCAGCTAAGATGTCAGATACTACCAGAGGCATTCGGCGAATTTCCGCATCACTGACAACACGTTAACATATCATTTTTGTCAGCATAGCGTTAGATGATTCAGTCATAATTTACGCGTGACTATAAGCAGTTATAGTAGGGAAATTGTTTTAATGCTTGTTTTTAGAAGTGTTCATATAATTTTTTTTTCTAATTATCCAGAAAAAAGCATTTTTAATTGAAGGCGAGTCTTTTGTTTCCCTGTACACAGTTGGAAAACACAGCTCCATATAAGGAACTGCCCTTTCACGTGAGAGATGCTTTATTTGTTGAGAACCTTTACTTAGTCTCTCGAATAGTTACTGCTAACAATACCATCATCAGGAAAGGTTTTTTATTGGCTTCTTTGTGCGTGCGAGCGTAACAGAGATACAAGAACTTTTACCGACAGAACGTAGCCATAGACTAAAGATGAGGTAGAACGATCATCGTCTTCTGTGCATGTACCAATTTTTTTACCTTCCGCAAATCAACAGAATCGTCAAAGTCGCATGGTCAACAGTAATGAACGTATTTATTTATACCTTGATTTTCAAAAGACAATCGCTTTTATAGGAATAAAATATTTCGAAGAGTTTGAATTTCATTTAACTGCATTAAAAACTACTTAGAGGGAGTATAAAAACTTATCAAATCACTTCTTTATGTAAACAGTGTTGTTATCTGAAATCCTGTCCACGTCGTTTTTGAGAGTCGTGTTGGCAGAAAGTCAGTCCAGTGTTGGAACACGGAGTGGCTACTGCGCATCTTGGGTGAGGACCCTCCCCTATTCGCCCTCTCCGGCTACAGCCCTTGAAATGATAATTCTACATGGTAAATAAAGGGTTAGCCGAGTTAGTTGCAGAGGGATAGCGTGCGGGTTTGCAATAGGGAAACACGCTCACGTGTTGCGCTACGTGAGCTACGGTTTTCCAACGAGCGTAAATGAGCAGCTCGCGATGAGCTCGCCGCGCCACCTGCTCGCGACCGGCATGCGAGGTGAGGTCTATGTGCGAGGACTTTGTCCCGCAATTCGTCGCGAGGGTGTCGTTTCACACTCCCACCCCCCTCCCGCTTCCAACCAGATATATAGGATTGTGCGCGTAACAACACCCCGCGGTTATCGCGAACCGTGTACTGGTTATGAAGAGCACGGGGGACGCTGGGCCGGTAGCCATTCAGGACCACCCCGGCGCTGAATTCTGTGAGCGACCGTGCATCACAATCGAAGTTCGTTCTCCCCACTCCGCACTCCCCTGCGTTTGTTCGCTGCTGAGCATTGTTAGCGCGCTGTCGCGTACACGCTTTTCTTAACAATACAATTCGCAAGGGGTAACAAAAATAAAGCTATTCGTTTGATCTGTCAACATAATTTCAATTGATTAATCTAAAACAACGTCANGCAAGGGGTAACAAAAATAAAGCTATTCGTTTGATCTGTCAACATAATTTCAATTGATTAATCTAAAACAACGTCCCTTATCTATTTCACTAGTGGTGGTATAAAAAAGAATACGTGTTGCAATGGCACTTGACATTTTCGGAAATCACCCTCAGATGCTCCAGGAACATGTCAAATGACCCAAGTCACGTGTTGATTGTTGATGTCAAAACCAAACTTTTGCCGCACCTCAGCTTCTTTAATGGTTAATAATTANCCCAAGTCACGTGTTGATTGTTGATGTCAAAACCAAACTTTTGCCGCACCTCAGCTTCTTTAATGGTTAATAATTATGTTTCACCGACTTCGATCAAAACCTGAAAACAAGACAATTTTAATAAGAGGGCTTATTATATTTGTAATGAGTTTTTATCATGCCTACAATTTTTAGCACTGGTATCCAAAATACGAATATCGACGCTATCACCTAAGTACTTATGGTATTTATGATTTCGTATTTCCGCTCTTTAATACTTCGCATTTCTTCCAGCTTGTATGACTTCACTATTCTACATACATAATAAATTCGCGGAAATATTTAACGATAAAAATGCTGTAGCTCCATTTATGATTACACAATGTATTTTTGACGTGGCTTAAATGTAAAAACAAGAAGTTATCGATATGACTGATGAGCCTAATTTCCTCTATAATGATGTAAATAAATTTAATGGAGTTCTTAAAAGGTTGTATGGTAGGCGAGTCTTAATATCTCGTTGATAGCGATATCATTAAAGATGGAAATAGAAAAAAATGCAGTACTAGTGAGACAATTACCAATGCACATAAGACTGACTTCACCTAAAACTACCTCTACCCAAGAATAACCCCGCTCAAGACTAACTCCACCAATACATACTCCACCCAATACTTACTCCATNAAACTACCTCTACCCAAGAATAACCCCGCTCAAGACTAACTCCACCAATACATACTCCACCCAATACTTACTCCATCCAATACTTACTCCACCCAATACTTACTCCACCCAGGGTAGGAAAGGGGTGCTGCCACCTAGTCATGATCACAATCNCCAATACTTACTCCACCCAATACTTACTCCACCCAGGGTAGGAAAGGGGTGCTGCCACCTAGTCATGATCACAATCCCGGTGGCCATAGGCACTCAGGAAACAAACGAACGGTGAAATTAACAACTCGTATCCCAGTGCTACACCTCTTAACCTATATATGCTTCACTACAATTACACATGATACGATAATCTACATGAGGCTGGGCACTGTGCAGCAACTGTGCCTTGCCTGGGACTCGAACATAGAAGGAATCGTACCGCAAACTGGCGTGCAACCAACTACATTATGGAGGTAGTATTTGGAGCATAAGCTTCGGTAGCAATCTGTCTAAAGATTTAGGCGAATGGGTTTACCAGCTTCAAATATTTATAGGGCATCATTTTGTTAACAGGTGTGTAAGCCACTTATATCTTGTAAGTTTACATGGCCTACCATAGCACTAATTGTGCGCAGAATTGTGTGGAAATATGTTGACTGGTTCTAGTGTGACAAATATTAACGACGAAGCCACAATTGTATAATTATTATTTTATAAAAAATATGAGATTTTGGGTAATGTTAATTAGCTATTTACAGTAATTCCCCAGAGAACAATATGCAATATTCATTAAGAAAATAAATTTGTGCCCGCGGGAAGGATTACAGACGGAGTAGGCGGGGCTTAGAGGGCCCGTCTCTCTGGTTGGCTCCGAGAGACACCCGTCGGCTATCCAGGTCTACCCAAGCGGTTAGGATGTACAGTGTAAAAATTTGTCTTGTAAACTTCCTAAACTGTAATGGAAGTTTTTATGCTATACAGTGTATGGAAATAATACTACATGTCAGGCGGAAAATATAGGAATGTTTAGCACTGCTACTATACAAAGTTGGGAACATCCCTATGCATTTGACTCTTTCCTGAGCAACTGTAAGAACATTACCATGCATGTATTGGAAAATAACTTACCATTCACGCATTGTCACTGTACGTTTACATTGATCTGTTAAATTTACTAATTATTTCTTAGAGCGTAGCTGTGGTCGCCAGGACGTGGCAGACAGTAGAAAGACGGGGTTGGGAGTGCAGCCCTTCGAAAGCCTGTACGTAATGTTTTGTTAACTTCAAACGTGAGTGCCGAACACTCGCGGGAGGCCAGATAAACTTTTACACACTGAAGGCCTAGTGTGGGGCGCTTGCGTGATGCAATCAAACGCTCGGAAATAAATCAGAACATCTTGGCAATAATTCCTCGCGGGCACTTAAAAATAACTGTAGTGACGTTTAATTATGGCAGTAACCTCGTTAGATTCCTCATCACTCTCCCTGAACTAGCTGGAGTTGTGTAATTTATAGCGTTTTATTGGAATGCAACATGAAGTTGTAATGATCAGCGAGTTACATATGGCGCCAACGATAGGACGGGAAACCGCACGTGCTTGAGAGAGAGCCTGGTTAGCAGGGATTAAAATACGATTAGTAGTGATAAAACTACATTCTCCAGCGGCCGAGGGTGTACACGCCCGGAACGGAAACGCAGGACAACATCCGAGTCCCAAGAGAGACATGAATGACGCTTTCTTCCACACCAGATAGCAGACGCTGGCGACGGAAGGCGGTGGATCGCTACTGGCAGAGCCCAGCCATTCCAGGCCAGCAGACGCCAGCGACGGAAGGCAGCAGGCAACGATCAACGTGGCATATTGGTGAGCCCGTTTCAGTATTTGTTCCAGCAGCCGAGATAGCGCCGATAACAGAGCAGAGCAGCAGAAGAAATTTTGTTGTGTTTAGTAAGTTGCAGGGTAGTTAGTGCATGCCACACCAGGGGGAAGCTGTTCAGAATGCTGACATGCAGTCGCAGCTTTTCGAAAGTCAGCGAGGCGTCAGCCTTGTGGTCTACTGGAACCCAGCCAGGAAACTCCGGTCAACTAGGTAAGATAACTGAGCCTGAGGGTTTTAATGTAAACAGAAGGGGGTGGGAGGGAGAGAGAGAGAGAGAGAGAGAGAGAGAGAGAGAGGCGATTGCAAACGACAATCCTTCAAATGATAGACGAGAGGTTGATGTGTACGCAGAGCAGCAACAATCGGCAGACGTACATCCGGTAGGAGAAAGTGACGAACGAATTTTTGGGAAATACTAGCAATAGTAACAATGACGCGAGAGCAAAAGTTTTTCCCCGTTTTGCTAGCAAGGGGTTTGAGGGAGGCACTTTAAACTTAGTAAATGCGGGCAGGTCAAGGTCGATGGGCGATTCTAGGATGAATGAAACAATGATCATGGAAGGGTTGAGACAAATGAAAAAGGAAATAAAAAAGAACTGTTAACGATCAGGCATAGGCGTCGAGGGAAGAAAGGTGCCAGATGCGTTTTTGTTTTGAAGCTGCTACGATTGAAATAAATAAGACTAAGGATAAACGTCACTCGCAAAACAAGGAATTGAATGAAAACGTAGGGGCAGCGGTTCAGCACAAAGAGTAGATATGTTGTGTAATATATGACTGTCAAAACAAGATAGCAGACTGTGTGGTGAATTCCGAAAATAGGGTAGACCGGATTGGAGTAGGTTGTGTAGTAGCTCATTCGCACTTTGCCCCGAGTGGTAATATAGCCCAAAACTTTTACCCCACCCACGAAAGACCGAGAGGCACCGTTTTTTAGTGGAATGACCGATACCCGGGAGGTGTGGGGGGAGCTAAATTTATAAGAGAAGATGGATCGTTACGTCAAGAACGTCACATGTGGTAATGGCGTTAAAAGAGAGCTATTTTTGTCTCGTCTGTTGGAACCATCAGAATCGTGGTTACGGATGGAGAACCACAATTATCAGGATGTATGCGGGCCAGAAAAAATACTCACTGATAATGCTACTGTCTTCGTCAGGAACACCTGGAAGGAAGACATGGCATGTATAGGGATAACTGAATATATATATAGCACAAACTAGCTATATGTGAACGAAACCGTACACCCCACTATTCAGTTAACGCCTCATGAGTTTGTAAAGGGAATACCTTCTCATTGTACACAACAGGTGACTAAATTTCCGTCTCCCTTACGTGGAACCGAGAAGAGACACGCCCGTTTGCGCTTAAAAAAAAAATGCTCGCCGCAAAGCGCTAGAAAGAAAGTTAAAGAGACATGGTATTCGTTATTGCAACACATCAACTGCTGGGAATATAGTTTTCGCGAGGATATATTACGTTCTTCAAAGTGTAAACATCGTAAGGCAAAACTAACGGCTTTGTGCGAGGGTCCCTTTCTTGTCAAACGGAAACTGGAAATTTCTGCGTGCGAGATGTTTGAGCTCACAACAAAGAAACGCCGCGTGATTTTAAACATAGGCAGGTTGAAGAAGTGCCATTGTGGACAAACCTTAAGAAGCGTAAAAAGAGAGGACAATGCAATTCCTACTAATTGAGAGAAACGCTTTTCTGGACAGCAGGTAGAAGTAGATTTCTGTGGCGAAGATAATGGTGCTCGTTAGAGGGAAACATGGATGTTATTCTAGCATGGTGACCAATATGGAAAATATTTGGCTAACTTAAACCGGAAAGGATTTCTTTGCCATTGCCACATCTGTAGATGTCTTGTGTTCATGATGTTTGTGGTATTAAGATTAATGATGGCTACTTAAAAGCAGAAAGATTCCAGGCTCGAGGAAAAGGCGGTTGGTGTCAGATATACTTACCATTGTAATTAGTTTAAGGAGTGCCTGAGGCAGGTGTGCAAGCTTCGAAGTGGGCGACTAATTAAAGAAAAAATTGTGGCAAGACTTTACCAGTACTTTTTAATAGACTTTTCCTATAAGGCTATTAGATCAGTAGTGTGTACCAAAATTTAGCATTTGAAAGAAGTACTGAGACAGGATGGTCAGCGGCCGTAGATTACGAGGTCATCTCCGTTCGAGAACTGGTGATAACATCCTCACCGCCGAGGGTTATGTGACAAGCGTAAATGGCAAAGTCACAATTGAATAATTATTATTTAAAAAAGTTATGGCATTTTCGGTAATGATAATTAATTCTTTAGAGTAATTCCTCAGAGAACAATATGTAATATTCATAAAGAAAATACATTTGTGTCCACGGGAAGGATCACATACAGTGTAGGCGGGGTTTAGAGGGCCCGCTTCTCTAATTGGCTCCGAGAGATACTTGTCGGCTATCCTCGAGTCAACCCGAGCGGCGAGGTGGTAGCTGTGGTCGCCAGGACGTGGCAGACATTAGAGAGACGGGGTTGGGGGTGCAGTCCTTCGAAAGCCTGTACTTATTGTTTTGTTTACCTCGGAAACTTTTTACATAATGAAGGCCAAGTGTGGAGAGCTTGAGTGAAGCAAAATTCTCGGAAATAAATCAGAACACCTCCACGATAATTCCTCGCGTGCACTTCAAATATCTGTGGTAACTTTGAATTATGGTAGTATCTTCGTTAGATTCCTCATCACTCTCCCTGNTCGCGTGCACTTCAAATATCTGTGGTAACTTTGAATTATGGTAGTATCTTCGTTAGATTCCTCATCACTCTCCCTGAGCCAGCTGGCGCTGGGTAATTTATAGTGATTTATTGGAATGCAGCATGAAGTTGTACTGATCGACGAGTTACACTATAGACATGGCATAAAAGCCTCAGTTTCTCATTTGGAACTGTAGTACAAAAAGGCCTAACAATAGGCTCTGTATTGGAATATCTGTTGCTTCCAATAGATAATGCTAGCATAAAAAGTTTGATCGAAATTTGTAAAATTGTTTAATAGATATGACAAAACTTATCGAAATAATTTACATTACAACATTTTGAAATAAACTGTCTGGCGCACTTAATTAATGTCCTACTTGTGGGAAAAATTTGGTGGGGCTTAAATTTTTGGTTCCAAAGTTATTACATTAATGTTGTATTATCACCTAACACTATCTCACAAAAAGGCAGCAAAAGATGATCTATATAAGCATACTTGATTTATTATATTTGATGCTCTCAGCATACCAAGTTTAATTGAAATTGGTTAAGTGGTTTTGTAGAAATAATAAACTTATATAATTTATTTTTCTGGGAGCCATACTGCAAATAAAGCCAGATACTTAACATATAGTTAACTGTAGCATTAGCTGTTTACAAAGTTTGATAGATCCCAGAAATATGGCATAAATGCTACATTTTCTCATTTATTGCTGTCTTCATTACTGGGGAACAAAACGGTCATGCATTTGCACATTCTATGCTTGTTATAGATACTGCTACATATAAAAGTCGGTTGAAATTAAATAGCACCTATGGCATACATATATTTATTTACATAGCTATTATTTTGAAAATATATGACTACCTCATTAAGTAAAATTTATTAAGATGGACTCAAAAGTATAACACCTTGCCTGATTTTGATGGGTATCAGTTAATTTTTACCCGAGATAGGACATAAAAGCTTAATTTAACATGTGGTGATATCCTGCAAAAAGGTGGCTGCATGAGTTTATATATACTGTTTCATGTTATGCTATCACAAACACTTCCAGCATCCAAAGTTATGTTGAAATTGGTAACACAGTTCCGTAGATATAGTGTATGATGCTAAAATCATCACATGATCGCTATTTTGTAAATAAGTGTCNTAGATATAGTGTATGATGCTAAAATCATCATATGATCGCTATTTTGTAAATAAGTGTCTGGTCCTCTCAAAACATAGCCTGTCAATTTACATGTGATGTCACAGTACAAGTTGGAATCCATTTATTGTTTCTCTAGATATAACAAAACAGTGTACAAAATTTTCATATAATACTATTGTATTAAATGGTGGACAAGAGAGACCCTGTGTAGAAACATTTGATTGCTATAATAGATAATGCCAGCATACAANCGCGTGCACTTCAAATATCTGTGGTAACTTTGAATTATGGTAGTATCTTCGTTAGATTCCTCATCACTCTCCCTGCGCCAGCTGGCGCTGTGTAATTTATAGTGACTTATTGGAATGCAGCATGAAGTTGTACTGATCGACGAGTTACACTATAGACATGGCATAAAAGCCTCAGTTTCTCATTTGGCACTGTAGTACAAAAAGGCCTAACAATAGGCTCTGTATTGGAATATCTGTTGCTTCCAATAGATAATGCTAGCATAAAAAGTTTGATCGAAATTTGTAAAATTGTTTAATAGATATGACAAAACTTATCGAAATAATTTACATTACAACATTTTGAAATAAACTGTCTGGCGCACTTAATTTATGTCCTACTTGTGGGAAAAATTTGGTGGGGCTTAAATTTTTGGTTCCAAAGTTATTACATTAATGTTGTATTATCACCTAACACTATCTCACAAAAAGGCAGCAAAAGATGATCTATATAAGCATACTTGATTTATTATATTTGATGCTCTCAGCATACCAAGTTTAATTGAAATTGGTTAAGTGGTTTTGTAGAAATAATAAACTTATATAATTTATTTTTCTGGGAGCCATACTGCAAATAAAGCCAGATACTTAAAATATAGTTAACTGTAGCATTAGCTGTTTACATAGTTTGATAGATCCCAGAAATATGGCATAAATGCTACATTTTCCAATTTATTGTTGTCTTCATTACTGGGGAACAAAACGGTCATGCATTTGCACATTCTATGCTTGTTATAGATACTGCTACATATTAAAGTCGGTTGAAATTAAATAGCACCTATGGCATACATATATTTATTTACATAGCTATTATTTTGAAAATATATGACTACCTCATTAAGTAAAATTTATTAAGATGGACTCAAATGTATAACACCTTGCCTGATTTTGATGGGTATCAGTTAATTTTTACCCGAGATAGGACATAAAAGCTTAATTTATCATGTGGTGATATCCTGCAAAAAGGTGGCTACATGAGTTTATATATACTGTTTCATGTTATGCTATCACAAACACTTCCAGCATCCAAAGTTATGTTGAAATTGGTAACACAGTTCCGAAGATATAGTGTATGATGCTAAAATCATCACATGATCGCTATTTTGTAAATAAGTGTCTGGTCCTCTCAAAACATAGCCTGTCAATTTACATGTGATGTCACAGTACAAGTTGGAATCCATTTATTGTTTCTCTAGATATAACAAAACAGTGTTCAAAATTTTCATATAATACAATTGTATTAAATGGTGGACAAGAGAGACCCTGTGTAGAAACATTTGATTGCTATAATAGATAATGCCAGCATACAAAGTTAAGTTGAGATTGGTTACTTGGTTTCATAAATATGGAATACTAAAATTATGTATTTATGATGCCACCATTTTGAAAATAAGAGCATTGTCCACTTAANGTTTCATAAATATGGAATACTAAAATTATGTATTTATGATGCCACCATTTTGAAAATAAGAGCATTGTCCACTTAAAACCTATCACTTTACATGGAATACTGTAGTAGTACGTGTTTGCAAAATTTGGTAGGAACCGGTTTATTGTTTCCTGAGAAAAGAAGTAACTATATTCATAAATGTGGCATTGTCGTAGNCAAAATTTGGTAGGAACCGGTTTATTGTTTCCTGAGAAAAGAAGTAACTATATTCATAAATGTGGCATTGTCGTAGAAAATGGTGAACGAAACAGTAGTTGTGTAGAGACGTTTAATGGTTGTAAAAGAAATTTCTAACATAAAAGTAAAGTTGAAATTAGCTACCTGGTTTCGTAGATGTAGAAAAAAAACTAATTGCACCATTTTAAAAATAAGTGTATTGCCTACTTAAAACATGTCCGTTTACATAGTCTACTGAATTACTCCGTTTTTGCCAAATTTCGAAGTAATCGGTTGATTGTTTCCCGAGATACNCCGTTTTTGCCAAATTTCGAAGTAATCGGTTGATTGTTTCCCGAGATACGACAAAATGTTATTTATTCGTGTTGCACCATCTTACAAATGGTGGACAAAAGAGACTCTGGGGAAGACACATTCGTTGATTGTAATAGATACTGCCAGCATACAA
Source organism: Clitarchus hookeri (assembly GCA_002778355.1). Taxonomy (NCBI): domain Eukaryota; kingdom Metazoa; phylum Arthropoda; class Insecta; order Phasmatodea; family Phasmatidae; genus Clitarchus; species Clitarchus hookeri. The sequence continues at coordinate 132,729 of NQII01002152.1, forward strand.
GGTTAAGTTGAGGTTTGTAAGATTGTTTCATAGATATAGCATAATTGCCTAAAATGTTTATATGGCTGCCATTTTGAAAATATTAGCCTGATCCATTAAAACATGACAGTTGATATGATGTACCGTAATATTACTTGGGTTCCAAATTTAATGGGCATTGGTTGATTGCTTCCTGAAATAACACCAAAATTTAATTTAGTTGTTGTGATATCTTACAAAATAGTGGAAAAAGAGGCTATGTATAAACACATTTAATGCTTGTAAAAATACTTTCTGTGTAGAAAGTTGGGTTGTAATTGGTCAAAAAGTATGGTAGCTGTTGCATATGAACATGAAATATTTATTTGTTACCATTTCGAAAACAAGTGTTTTATCTATTTGAATTGCTTATATGAAGATGGCATATAACAGTATTACTTATAACTTATTCCAAATTTGACAGTAATCGTTATTATAGTTACCGAGAAATAATGTAAAAACTATATTTTTCATGTTACCCTATCTTCCAAAACTGCGGTTTAATAACATTATCGTTTTGTAAATTCAATGATTACTTCTTGCACTGTCTACATACCGTAGTTGGGTTTAAAACGGTTAAATTGTTCCCAAGATATAATGTAAAAGCTTAATTATATCAATTTGCACTATTTTCCAAAATGGTTAACTAACAAAAGTATCGGGTTTAAATATCATGCTTTCATTTTGCTTTGTCACCGTACGAAATGTGGTGTTAATCGGTTAAATGAATCGCGAGATATAATTGAAAATCTTTATTTTGTCAATTTGCATTACTGCATTTTTTAAAATGGCTGAACAATAACATTTTTACTTTCAAAATTGAATGCTTATTTTATGCACTAACAACGTTTCAAATTTGGTTTAACTCAGTCTATTGGTTCCCGAGTTATAATATGGTTCTCTAATTTTAAAACATTGCCACTATTTGGAAAATAAGTACCGGGCGTAATTGAAAACTATAAAAGTCGGATTTCATTAGCAAGTAATATACCTGGACGTAGTTGGGTGAAATTCTGTTTTCGGGTTTAAAAGTAATTTGGGGTGTGGGTTGAGGAAGGGAATTAGGAGGGGGCATATATTCCAGACTGACATTGGAGAGATTGCATATGCCTTTATTTCCTTTAGAAAGTATGCTAAAAACAATTTTCAGTAATAGAGGAACAGAATTCTCAGTAGCCGAGCGAAATTATGTAACACAATCACACACAAACCACGTACATTAACAAAAGAGCGATGTGCAGAGGTTTGAGAGACTCTTAACAGCGAGGTCTTTAGAGGCGATGAGAGTGAAGCTACGTATGGAGCAGCGCCGGAAAGGAAGAGCGGGGGAAACGGGAGATAACCGAGGAAAACCGCCGACCAGCGACATCTTCCGACACGATTCCCACGTGAGAAAAACCCGGAGCGGCCCCGCTGGGAATCGAACACGTTTCGACTTGTCCGGGGGCGAGCGCTCCACTTGCTGCTCCAACCACGACCCTTAAATAAAAGAAAATTATTAAGATAAGCACAAAGAACATTGCAAGCGAGCAATCTCTCAAAATTTCCCACGATAAATCATTGTATAGTACATTCACGGTAAATACATCTTTTTTGAAGCCCTACTGAAGTTAAACTTACAGAATATTCCTCCGTCTTATACAAGCAATGCTTTGGAAATAACACCAAGAGGGCCAATGCACCGCATTCGTGCGCACTAAGTGTAATAATATTTTCGATGAGAACTATTTCTTACCAGGCTTTGCCAACCCACCTGTTATATAACTGTTTTTATTCATATTAGGAATAAATTAGTTATTGTAATAAAGAAATAATATATAAGCAAATTATCAATTCACACAAAAATAAGGTACCTTTCGGCATATATATGTGTGTACGTATATATATACATGGCTTGTGATAAATGGCATATTTAGATAGTAACCAAATACATCATACATATAATGATTTTTCAATTATTACATTCAAAACGTGTGAGGAAACCGCGAACAGACTGTATCTGGCATTTGTAAATTCCAATATTTTCAGTAGAAACAAGTAGTTAGTGATAATTAATGAGCCTACTTTCCTCTATATGTGTGCAAATAAATTTTAATGAACTTCTTGAAAGATTAGATGGTAGGTAGGCGTTGACGTCTCACTGACCTCAATATCACGGAGGTAGGATTCTAAGCCATCAACTTCATATTTAATTACTGTAATGTTTGGAATGATAAGGGTTCACTAACCTGAAATATTTACTTGGCATCATTTTGAAAATAAGTGTCTGAGCCTATGAAAAGCATAAGTTTAAATGGCCTATCATAACGCTACTTGTGTGAAAAAATGGATGGAAAGCGTTTGGTTGGTCTGCGAGTTATGGAATAGTAACATTATTTTATTAAATAGGGCTATCTTTAAAATTACTTAACAAAAGGCTCTGTACACGATGTTGGTAATAGATAATGACAGCATCAACAGTTCATTGCAATTGTTAAATTGTTAAATATATATGCCAAACATTGAAATATTTATATGGCCGCAATTTTATAAAATGATTGTCTGACCCCATTTAAATCATGTTACTTTACATGGCCTTCCTTAGGTTTGCAAAATTTTGGTAAATTAGCCGAATTATTCTACAAATACGACAGTATGTTCAGTTTACTCATCTGACACTACTTTGCAAAAAAATCTGGCAAAGGTGGATCTCTGTATACATATCTGTTGATAAGTTCTCGAGATATGGCATAAAACATCCATTGATCATGTGACGATCTTCTTAAATTGAGGGTAAATTTTTTATAGAAGCACACTTGATTACTGTCGTAAATACAACATACAAAGTTAAATTTAAATCTGTTACATAGTTTCGTAGATATAGCACACAATGCTAAAAATTTTGTATACATGTTTTTCAGAAAATTAGAGAATTATATACTTAAAACATATTAATATATCCTATCACAGTACAACTTCTTCGCCAAATTTGAAAGAAATCGGTTGATTGTTTCCCGAGATACGGAATAAAAATTATATTATTTCATGTGGCGATATCTTAAAAACTGGTGGATAAATTAGGCTTTGCATAGACAATTTTTATGGATATAAATTATATTGTAAGCATACAAAGATAAGTTGAAACTTGTTTTGCAGTTTCGCAGATAAAAAATTCTCCGCTGAAATGTTTATATGGCCGACGTTTTGAAAATATGTGCGTCTGACCCTCTCAAAATTTATCAGTTTACATAGCCTGCCACAGTGATAAATGTTTACCATTATTGGTACCAATCTGTTGTTTTTTTCGGAGATCACATATTTTGAATTTGTGAGGTGATGCTATTTTACAAAATGACGCACAAAAGATATTTTTGTGTACACATTTGATGGTTGTAATATATACAACTGCCATACCAAATTTTATTGCAATTAATTACATCCCTTTGACGATACAACATACAAAAGTAAAATATCTATGTGGCCGCCATTTGAAAATAAGTTTCTGAAATTCCTAAAACATATCAGTTCACATTAACTACAGCAAGTACTACTTGTTTGCCATATTTGGTAGAAAATGGTCAATTGTTTCCAAAGATAACTCATAGAAATTTTATTTGTTCGTGTGGCACTATCTTACAAAATGGAGGACAAAAGAGTATCCACGTAGTCACATTTGAGGTTTGTTATATATGCTCCCAACATACAAAGTTAATTTGGAATTTATTAAATGGTATCGAAGATATAGCATACTATGCTAAATAGTTAGACGGCCGCCATTTTGAAAATATATGTCTGACATACTTGAAATATATTTACACATATCAACTGTGGCAGTACTATTTGATTGCCAAATTTGGTAGGAATCTGTCAATTGTTTCCCGAGAAATTACATAAAAATGTATTTTTTCATGTACTGTCTTCCAAAATGGCATATAAAAGTGGTTGATGTTTGACTTATATAATGTTTGTGATATATATTGTCAGCGTACAAAATGTAGTTGAAACTGGTCTAATGGAATGGTAACTATACCAAATAATCCTAAGATATGTGTATGGCCGCTTTTTGTAAGTAAGTGTCTAATTTAGTTCAATTACTTACATTTACCTTGCCAATAATAGTATTACTTATGTGCCAGATTTGGCCAATATAGGTTGAGTAGTTTTCGAGATATAACATAAAATGTGTATTTTTCATGTGACGCTATCTTAGAAAATGGCGGACCAATAACAATATTCACTTCTGAATTTAATGGTTACCACTTGCGCTGTAAGTTTACAAAATTTTGTTAAATCTGTTTAATTGTTCTTTGATATATGACATACCCTAAAGTTTAAAATTACTACCATTTTGAAATTAAGTGCCTGGCGTGTCTTAAACTATATAAATCAAGTGTCCTTACTTAGTACTATATGTTTACCAAGTTGGGTGAAATTCGGTTAACGCGTTCAAAATCTGAAAAGGGTGACATGCACACTCACAACACACACATACACACAATCAGGAAAGTGATCTCATAATCCTTTGTTTCCTTCGAAAACTAGGCTATAAACAACAGTCAAGCTGCCAAAATTTGTGTGCTAATACATATGGTTGACAGATAGTCCAGTATGCATAATACTATGAAGACGAGCCTTCGGGTAATAAAAAATACTGATTAAATATTGAATTGTAAAGCCTTTACGCCCGAGTCTGTAACGATGTTGCATAGACGCAAAATCAAGACATATCTTTTAAACTGAAGTCGTAAGCGCATGCAAATAGCTAAGTGAGTCTCGCCTTGGTCATGATGAAGTCATTAAAAAGAACCAAAATATTTCCAATTCCAGTTTAATGAATCTATGGGGAAGTATATACACACTCAAATATATCCGCCAATTTGTGCATAATATAAAACAACTAAGTTGGAAAACTTGAATACTTATTAATTGTTGAACCTTATTAATTGCTGGTTGCAAAACCCTAGCTTTTTATTGGTAATGATAACATGCTTTGAAGAACACAAAATTTTTTTTTAAGTCTCAAGTTTTTCTGCGAATAATTTGTGAATGAAAATACTTTTTTTGAGGAATTTTGTGTATCTGTTTATCAAATTTTGTTCTAGAAAAGTTTAGAGTCAATAATATACATGACATTAAATATTAAGTATAACAACTATGTATATTGCTAAGAGAAAAATTATAGCAGGCATAAATGGAAAACCATTGTCAGAAAGCGTAGAGGAGAGCCAATGATACTGCCTGTTTTCTCTTATTAATGGTGATGTGGGAATAGAAAACTATTTGGATATATCAGAATTAGGTTACTACACCAGCTTTTTATTATTTGCCCGTAAAACAATGCAAAACTTGATTTTTTCATAATTAAAGTAAGGCAATGTATAAAATTGCAAATTTTGTACAATGTTAAAAATATTTCGTGCAATCGAAAAACAAAATACATATAACTATATATAAAATTAAGTGTATCGACTGACTGATGATTGATTCACTCACTCACTCGCTCATCAACGCACAGTCCAAACCGCTGGAAGCAAATCAAGAAAATTTACGTATGGCTTCTGCTTAGAGTGTAGGCTCTCCCTAAGAAGCTGTTTTTCGCATTTCGATCCCAAAGAAGGTGAAAGGGGTTGAAATGTGTTTTCGAGGAAACCTCAGTAGATCATTAACCCGACAAAATAGCGTTGTGCTCTCTCCTTTAAAAGGCTACCTATAAGAAATTCCCAAAAAAGAGTATCAGAATTTTTTGAAATTCAACCCCTTAGAGCATTAAAAGTGGTGAACTGTGTTTTAGAAGACTCGTCAATAGCTCGTGAACCCGAAAATATATCCTTGTGCTCTTATCTTCAATAGGTAACCAAAATAAATTCCTAAAAATGTATTTGAAATATTTTTTTTTAATTGAGCCTCTAATAGGGTGAAAATTGGAAAAACCTATTTTGAGGATTCATTAATAGCTAATTTAGCATGTAACGTATCATTTAGCTGTTTGCTTTTAAAGGCTACTTATAGAAATGCCTAAAATCCACTTTTAGTATTTTTTCGAAATTCAACCCCTAAGTTGGTGAAAAGGGTTCAAGTGTATTTTTGAGGACTCCTCAGTAGCTTATTACCCCGATAAGATACTGTAATGCCTATACTTTAAAATGTTACGTATATAAATGCCTAGAACCTAGCTTCAGTATTTTTTAATTTCAACCACAACAGGGCCGAATAAAGGTAAAGTGGATTTATCTAAGATTCTTCACCGGAACCCTCTTAAATATCATAATGCACTTTGCTTCAAAATTTTAGCTTTATAAACGCCTTATTACTGTACGGATTTAAGGTAATTTCTAAATTAAAATACCCGTGAAAGTAAAAAATGTTCGAAAGTTTTTTGTTTATATGGCATCCATATAACAAAGTTTATACGACTGCATGCAACCTTCAAATAAACTTGATTTTTAAAAACTTCCCACACGAAAAAGTATGAACAGAAATGTAGCCTGTCTCTTTGAGAAAAATATTTTAATTTCCCTTAGAGCCGCAGAATAAAATGTCAGAACTGAGCAGGAACAATAACTAAATTGCTTGTTTCCATGGACTGCGTAGTCAGTGAAATACATCGTGCTGTATTATTCTCGTTATGTCCTTCAAAATGCTGGTTACCTAAAAACCAATTTCAGGATTTTGTAACTCGCCTCATAATAATGTGAAACGGGTGAAGACGCGGAAAGGAAACTAGTATGAAACATAAAGGTGGATAATTAAAACTCGTGCGAAATATATGGCACTGCATAGCGTAGTAGAGGAATAATGGGGATTTCGGCACATCGGGATCTGGGACCGGAGCATCGGAGCTGTTGGTGCTCTGTCATTCCGGTTGGCTGGCTGCCGTCTTGGATCCAGGTTACCTTAACCCTCACCTTGGCCACGGTGATCTTTGACCTTAAAAACCCAGAAAAAAAATTCAAAAATTAAAAATTATAATTTTCTTTACAAACATTAAAAACATTATACATATTGATATTAAAATTATTAAAGCAGGATTTAAAAATTAGTTAGAAATAGTTAAAACAATTATTTAAAAAATCTTATTTATAAAAATTTAAATTTCCGGAGGTTCTGTGCACCCCTCGGTAGGTGCAGTCCCCCAGTTTGGTAGGCGGCACAGCCACCGTCCGACATCGCGGCAGATAACAATATAATAATAAAAGTAAATTTTATATTATTTTGAGACTGAGCAATTTGCTAGGGCAAGCGGGAACAAGTAAGGACTCGATCAAGAAACCATTCCTGCATTGACCTGGAGTTATTTTTAAATAGAAATTCGGACCGAACGAGTTGAGTATCGAACCCGAGTCCCCTTGAACGCGAGTCTTTCCTGGTGTTGACTTGTGACTGCAGATATCTGTGTTTATTACCGTATGAATTAAAGTTGGTTTGTGAAAAAATAAAATAAGCTGCTGGAGCGACAAACAATTGGTCAATTAAATATATTGTAAGGTGGGAGTGGAGGGGGTCGGTCGTCTGCTGGGCGCACTGCTGGGGATAGCACCAGCAATGTCAAATGACAAACGAAAAATCCAAGATGGCGGTCGAACGAAGTTGAGAGACAAACTCTAGTAGGGTAGACTGGGTACGGTTGTGCCATTTTGCATTTGATCAGCCATAGTTTTGTATGTATACCAGTTAGCTAACGAAAAGTGATTTTTCGTATAATTTCTACATAACCCTACATATAATTAATTAAAATTTTATCCCTAAACATACTGGTTTGCACACAGGAGCAAGTTAAAAAAAAGGGGAAATGTCACAACCGACCACACCCCAGTGGCCGTTGTGACAGTGCTTGGGGTCGAAAGTGACACGTTTGATAATACTCTGGAATGGTCTGAAATCACTTTTATTGCAACACTCTATCATTAATATTACATAACATTCTTTTGAAAAGAAAAGGAACAGAAAAAAGTATGTTTGGGAACACTTCAATCACTTATAACTAATAAGGCACTAAAGCATTTACATACATAATAGGTAATTATTAAAACCAGTCTTCACATTACAATGAGTCTCAAAATTTTTGTTTTACCTACAAAATTTGCATAACTATGCATAATCAAAATATAAAAGAAATGTTAATTAACATCATAAGTATCAAAATTATCTTTCTAGATAGAAACTAGCTTTACAGGAACTCTTTAAGATTAAAAATAAAACATTAATAAACGTAACCTCAAAATCTTTGAAATAAAAATACGACAATGTGTTCTTCAACAAAAAAATTAACATCTTTGTATCAACATCTCAACAAGGACATTCGATTAATTTGAAACATTTCTACTGCTTGTCGCAGAGATACACCTCGTTTTGTTTCAATATATGCATTTTCGTATTGAGTAATGTCTTGCCTCCCCCTTTCGGTCTTCCGCGAGCGTTATCTGGGCATCTAAAACAATAAAACACAACTTTTATTTATGTCACAACCGTACCCACAAAAAATGTTACAACCGTACCCAACGCACTTTTTTTCATAAAAACAAACACCATGCCAAAATGAAATAATCTATGAACAAAGTAATAACTGGTTTTTATTTACTAATGTATATGTTATATAGATAAATAATACTTAATACTTAATCTGTATATATGGAACAACAATTATCAAAAGAAATCGAACAAAAATACTTACTTTTGACTGTCAAAAACAAATGCGGGTCTCTCCTAGCGTACGCAGGGCACAGCGGCTGACGCAATACTGTGACACGGGTTCAGACATGCAAGCCCCTCCCTTCGCCGTTACCACAACTCGCTAATCCGTATACTTTGGCTAATATTTGGACTGTCACTTTCGTACCCCGGCACAACCGTACCCAGTCTACCCTAATGTATAAACCAATGACAAACGAAAAAAAAACTGTAGATGGCGGACGGTGGCTGTGACGTCTACCCTGAAGGCGGACTGCACCGACCAAGATGGTAGACTGCTGCACTTACCAATATGGCGGACTGCACCGACCAAATTGACGGACTGCTGCACCTACCACGATGGTGGACGGCTGCACCTACCACGATGGTGGACGGTGGCTCTTACGCCTGCCAAGATGGTGGACTGCACCTACCGAGATGGTTGAATGGGTATGGGCGGTGGGGTTAGTGGAACCCCGGGAAAAGTAATTTTTTTTAAATACATTTTTTAAGTACATGTTTTATAATTATTAAATAAATTTTAAATATTTTTAATATATTTATTTTATAAATAATTGTATTTTTTGGATATTTGGATTTATCACGGTTTACAAGGTCAAAGTTCCCCGGAGCCAAGGTCAGTATCAAGATCACCTGGATCCAAGATGTCCACCGTCTGACCGGAATGACAGAGCACAAACAGCTCCAACGTCCGGTCCCAGGTCCCGATGTGCCAAATTCCCCATAATACCTCTACTGGTCGTATTTACGAAAATAAAAAAACTTATGAAATAATATTATTGCTCCTGATCGTCTGGTGTTATCCGTCATAGTGGCAAAACCCGCATCAACGAACCGGCCTAAATCTCGTTTTTTTTTTCTGCGAGGTCAGTTTTTATCCCACCCGGCACAAGTGCGTGACAAAAACAAGAACTCTATGACGCTGCGCTCAATAGCTCGAAATTAAACTNTTTATCCCACCCGGCACAAGTGCGTGACAAAAACAAGAACTCTATGACGCTGCGCTCAATAGCTCGAAATTAAACTGCGCGTGTTTGAACCCGGCACGGTTATTGTGGAACACAGGCCTTTCATTATGCACGAGCCGATAGCAGTGTGTTGGCACACAAACTAACACTGGCACAGAGCAGGCATGTATACAGAGGTGAAACAGCCTCTTTCTTTGCGAACTCCAGCCGCAAACTCCAGCAAAATGGCACCACAGGCCAGAAAAGTGTCGAAACGCCGTTCGCCTATCAGTNTTTATCCCACCCGGCACAAGTGCGTGACAAAAACAAGAACTCTATGACGCTGCGCTCAATAGCTCGAAATTAAACGGCGCGTGTTTGAACCCGGCACGGTTATTGTGGAACACAGGCCTTTCATTATGCACGAGCCGATAGCAGTGTGTTGGCACACAAACTAACACTGGCACAGAGCAGGCATGTATACAGAGGTGAAACTGCCTCTTTCTTTGCGAACTCCAGCCGCAAACTCCAGCAAAATGGCACCACAGGCCAGAAAAGTGTCGAAACGCCGTTCGCCTATCAGTGCCTGGTAACCTACCTGCCAGCATGCAACTCAGACTGTAGGGTACATTTCGCAGCACACAGCAGCCAGTAAAACATAAGTATCGTTTTCAGAGCCGCGCACAGGCAATAAAAGAATGGACACGCCCACATCAAAAGAACCACCATGCCATTTCGCCTCTGTGCATGTATCTACGCTAAGATCCAGATACGTAACTCATGAAACGTGGAGCATGTTTACAGTACTCCAAATGGATATTGCGTTCGGTTGGCTTAGCAGTTTAGATGAAAACAACAGCAAGTACCATGTCCAGCTACAGTTATTTTGCAGTTTAAATTTTTTTCCAGCTGTGTCAATCATTTCTTGAACCCTTCTGCTACTGGCGTTAATGAGTATCTGCTTCCTGCAGTGCCATCAAATGTATTGTGGCATAGAAAATGTGGGTTGTATTTATTTGATGTGGATTTACCCATTCTCTGTTTGGCTGCGCTAGGCTATGGGATCGTGCCTTTTGCCTTATTGGCTACTGCTTGCTGCAAAAGTCGCCTATTGGCTGATATGTCAGCTGAAATGCCTGTAGGTTACCAGGTGCTGACTGGCGAACGGCGTTCCGACATAATGCTGGCCAGTGACGCAATTTTGCTATTATGTGTGTTTGGAGTTCAAGACATAAGGGGTTCTTTAACAGCAGTGTTAATTAAGTACTGTGTTACCAAATACTCCAGGAACTTATTGTTTAACAACAGTGTTACAAACATGCACATTTATCTTGCCGGATGACTAACGAGAGAGAGCACAACACGAGCGAAACTAACCGCTACGCCATCTCGAAAGTAACTCAAATCCTTGGGTTGGGTTAAGGACTACTTGCAGCGTGAGTATCCATTCGTGCTCTAGCTTGCAATGTCCACGCGGATACACACAGCAGTATATACGAACAAATACAAAACACACAGAATACTTACAATTACCGAAACGAAATGAGGACATATGTTGCAAACTGCAGCCAAACACGCAAGCTAAAATTCCCTCACTGGCAAGCAATATGGCGTAACGTCGTCCACCGGTCATCTCCTGGAGACTAACTAGCTTGAGGGCAGATGGACCTATTGGGAATATTGTGCAACGAGCAATAGCTAGAGAACTTCACGCTACAGCTTGATGACATGCTAGGCGTCACAGAAGAATATGTGGGTTTCAAATCTAACAAAGCACTTGCGCTCATCAGACACGCCGTGGAGAAGTCTAAACTAATAGCATACATTCAGCACTCGGGTAGATTAATTCCGTGTGGGCAAAGCGAACAGGAGAATGAGCTCCAACTGTAGAAGCAGTCATTGAGTAAATTACGTCTGTTCCAGTAAATAAAGAATTGTGAAGTCTCGCCTTGTGATAGGGTCTCGCAATATCTGATTAGACCCAAGGCCCGTTAGCACAGATTCGCGCGGCCATATGAGCAACAGAATATACTTACATGAAAGGAATCACCACACTATTCCGCTTCTGTAAAATTGCCTGTTTTGTGGTGTGACCAATACAATTTGCTGTTGACTGATGTAAGGCCACGTGATAGGCCCGCGAGATCCCCAAACATATTGCCTATGCATGCAAATAATGATAGGTCTATAAACCATTGATCCAGAGCCCTACCATTTTAGACGTTTCAACAAACAAATATTTTATACGGAAATAACATATATTACTTTATCAGTATAACGCTCTGACATATATCGGGACCAATACAATATATACTTCTGCATCACGCTACTGGCAGCAGCTGTTTACGAGNTGTTTTGTGGTGTGACCAATACAATTTGCTGTTGACTGATGTAAGGCCACGTGATAGGCCCGCGAGATCCCCAAATATATTGCCTATGCATGCAAATAATGATAGGTCTATAAACCATTGATCCAGAGCCCTACCATTTTAGACGTTTCAACAAACAAATATTTTATACGGAAATAACATATATTACTTTATCAGCATAACGCTCTGACATATATCGGGACCAATACAATATATACTTCTGCATCACGCTACTGGCAGCAGCTGTTTACGAGNATAACGCTCTGACATATATCGGGACCAATACAATATATACTTCTGCATCACGCTACTGGCAGCAGCTGTTTACGAGACTACGGAATGTAGTCTCAAAAGTGGTGTAGAGAGGAGAGATTTGGGCAGCTCTTAACACCGAGGTCTTAAGATCCGACGAAGGTGGAGCGACGGGACTATGGAGTAGCGCCAGAATGGAAAGGCGGGAGAAACGGTAGATCCCCGAGAAAATCCACCGACCAGCGGCATTGTCTGGCACGATTCCTAAATGTGAAAATCTGGAAGCGAACCCACAGGAATTCGAGCCCGGTTCACCCAGGTGGGAGGCGAATAGGTTGACGGCTACACCATCGCGGCCCTTTAGTCTTAAAAAAATGTATTTTATATCAGAGGGGCTTTCTTTACTGGGAACTATGCTATGCTGTGCAGAGTACAGACAAAATAAATCTTTTTACAGTGCTGCAACCGGGATATTGGACACGTGATCGATGTGTATGACAGTTTCCGAGTTATTGAAGGAAAACGGACTGGGTATCAAAAAATTAGAGTCGGTTGTATTAACGCCGAAACGCTTTATCCCGTGTATATGAACATTACCAGTGCTGTTCGCGATCAGAAACTAGCACCAATACTGACAAGATACTCGGTAAGTAACACTACTGGCAGTAAATGACGTGACAGAATTTACAACTGGCTGCTACTTGTGCAGTAGAACAACAAAAACTCTTTTCAAAGGGTTACGGTTGGGTCCCGGTGTGAAATGCCTAACTAAGCATTTACCTAAGAAAGACGCCGCAGAGTTCATTAACACCAGGCCGGAACCGAATTCAACAACGATAGAACAATGGCTCAAAAACGCCACAAAAATGCTGAAATATCAAAACGTCAGACTGAAAGTGATTGCAGTAATCAGGGGATAATAAATCACACGACGCTTGGCAACAGTGGATCCGCTGAGCTAGTGCTGATCTAAGAGCATTTTACTTAAGAAGAGCAGTCAACCCGGAGGAGCACGCCGCCGACGCACAGGGGGAACCAATCAAATCACAGTACGTCAGTAGTCACGTAGTGGGGCGAGAATGGTGATATAGGCGTCTACGACCGAGAGGAGTCGTCATCTCCTTCGAACTTCAGACGTGACACCAGCGGTTCCTGGGGGCAGCGTCCGTCAGCGNAGACGTGACACCAGCGGTTCCTGGGGGCAGCGTCCGTCAGCGGGTCCGGGTGCGAGGCTAGGGTGAGTTCCTTTCTTTATATGCTATCCTCCTTCTTAGCTAATACCTTTCCTTAAGTCCTTCCCTCAACATTTCCGTTGGACTTAAACCTTTAATTGTATATCATTCTATACTCTTCTAACTTTAGATCAAGTAAAGACTTTATTAATGATCTCTACAATCCCTTTTACATATCTTAGCTTACCCTGTATTCCTTAAACTTAACCTATCCTAAGTGTGTTATGAGCCACCAAGGCTCATAACAAATGGTGGAGGCGCCTTCTTAGCCTTACCAATCGACTAGCAAGCGAGTCAAACCCACCTCCTACATCCCCCACCCACCCAACCTCTTCGGATCATTAATTTATTAACATTTTCTACATTATACTTCCTGCACTAACAATTACCTGGCTTTATTAATTGCATGTGCTTGGTATTAAACTGCACATATTCACATAGGTTATGTGAGACATTCAATTCCATAATATTATACCGTTATTGGCCACGTGACTTTGTCAGGAGACAGTTCGTTACCTGTCTGACCAATTAGAATTACGTAACTCCGACACTGAGTGTCCGTGATACGCGGATAATCACTTGCAACACGTGACAGTTAAAATCTTACAATCACGAAAGTGGATTTGAGCTCAAGTGTTTTGGATTACAAGTACTCCTGAAATCTTTTCGCTTAAAAAAAAGGTGGCCCTACTAATAGGGGCGTGCGTTCGTAGTGCATGCCGCTGGCATCAATGCCTTTCTGTTTATTAAGGTATTGTATGACTAAAGGTGCTATTAATTTACGTTTCGAAGTCAACAAACCACTTTTCTTCTGAGTTTTAATTGTTTGAGGGAAACATCTTATTTAATGCTTTCTCCATTGAATTCTGCATTATCCCGATACATGAAGTACTTAAAGAATAAGTTTTGAGTCTTATAAAAATATAATGAGATTTTATATATTCTTATAGAAAATAAATACAACGGAAATGTGCTTGTTAAAATAATACGAAGTCGTGTAAAGACGCGTTCAGTAAAGTTGCTTGCAGCAATACGATTTCAGATTGAAGAAAATAATAGATCGTATGTATTATTCAAGTTGTGCTGATAATAAATGGTATATTAATATTTTTTATTAGTGGGTTTATATTCAAGATAATCTTCACAGACACCTGTATACTCTACACACTGTTATTTGTTAATTTACTGCTGCCATAGTGAAAATAATTCTGAACTGTACTGCATATGACTACGTTATTTTCAATATGGAATTATTTTTTTATTCAGTAATTCTGTTCGTCGAATGAGACGTTGATTTGAGGAGGCAACACATACATGTGAGTATTTGAAGTTTTAAATCTTTCCGGATGAACAAAATTTTTTTTCAGATCCATACCAACACAGTAAATAAAAAAAAATCCTTTAATTGCGACTTGGTTACAGGGAAACATTTCATGAATCGCATGGAGCAATCTGTAAGTTTAATATAACTATAGGAAAACTGTTTCAGTGTTTTTTTATGTTTAGGTGGATTTGCATGGGGAGAGGATAAGAAGGAGAATTCTGCGAACTGACATCGTGTCTCCGCGCTGATTAAAACTAGAAAGTTGCTCACAGAGCTTCATTTGCTCGTGGCAGAACGGGAGGGAAAGGTCAGTGCACCTGCGTCCATGGACTTTGTCGGCCAACGGAAAGCAGCTTCACGTCCCTGAAAAAAATTGTATAGCAAAATACCCTTCGTATCATTGGGTGGCGGCGTTATTCACGATGTCTCCAAAGCGAATTCCTACCGAATTCACATCTTACGCAATATGTTTACGAAACCTTTCGTTACGTGGATGCAAATGTGTGGCTGTTGTACCCAAAAAATTGTAATCATGTTTCTAGCACTAGCAAACGTTACACAATCACCACCAAATACCATAGGAGTCCATCGTGCGAGAGTACCGGTACTATTTGTTAGTCTATTTCCGAAGGAAAGAAAAACTCATAAAATCACTTTCCTGTATGTACTCTGTGTGGATGAGTATGTGTATATGTGTGAGTGAGTCTGACATTGTGTCTCCTCCCCCTTCTCTTAAGGGAAAAACTTGTGATCGTGTAAAACGAATTTAACCAAACACGGTACACATATTAAATGTAATACTTATGTAGTTTTCAACAACGTCAGATGCATATTTTCCAAATGGGCCATTTAAAAATTTAGGGAACCATTTAACCGAATTAGGGCCAATTTTTTAGTTTTTAATGTAGTTTTAGTCCGCTATTTTGTAAGATAGCACCACATGAAGAAATATAGTTTTTGTGATATAATTTGAAAACTGCTTAAAAAATTTTCAACAAATTTGGCATCTATTACAATGGAACTCCATGTAGCCATACATTATGTAAGTTAATTAGTCACTTATTTTCAAAATGGTGGTAAAATAATTTATATTTTAGGTTTATCTGGTGTATCAACCATTTCATTCCACCAATTTCGGACAATTATTGTATGTTGAATGTATATATTACAAGCGTCACATATGTCAACAAATAACCACTTTTGTCCACCATTTTGTAAAATAATAACACTTGAAGAAATTAAGTTTTTTCTCACATCTCAGGACACAATTGAACGAGTACTACTGAATTTGGCAAACAAGTGATATTGCACAGGTAATGTAAACTGGTATGATTTAATTGCGGGAGACACTTACTTTCAAAATGGTTGCCATCTATTTATTATACGTTAGTATGCTATGCAATCAATTCCAACTTAACATTTGACACTGGCATTATATATTACAACTATTAAATGTATCTACACAAAGTATATTTTGTCTGTCATTTTGTAAAATAGCATTACATGAAACATGTTATTTCATATCCCAATACTGACTCCGCATGCTGGAGGAGGCTCGGAGAGATTCCCCCTCTTGTTGAAGAGCCCAGCGGTGAGCAGGCACTGCTCTGGGGCGTCCTGAGATGACGTCAGGGGTGTGGGTACTGCTCCTGCCAGACCACACGCTTGGTAAACTGAGTGCTAGGATCTCAGGCCTTGTGGTAGGACACGCTCTTTGCGATCTGGTAAATCAGATCGGGGCTACGCTCAGTGCGGCCTGATGAAAGGTCGGAGCTACGGGTTTGATCAATTTCGGTGAGCGCTGGTCATGTCGGCGTTGAGAGGGCGTGATCCCTCTTCCACGCCTACTGGGAGGCCGGGGTGCGGAAGGGCCGAATGACTAAGAGCCCCCCGTTAACAAATAAGAGCATGGCTCCGGCTGTGTTTTATGTCTTATGTCATATCCCCGGGGAAAAAAGTATTCCTACCAAATATGGCAAAGAAGTAGCACTATAGCCGGCAATGTAACCTGTCAGGTTTGAGTGGTCCAGACACTTATTTTTGAAATAGCAGCTATATAAACATTATAGCTTAGTATGATATATCTACGAAACTATGTAACAAATTTCATCTTATCTTTGTGTCCTGGCAGTATATATTACAACCATCTAATGTGTCTACGCAGGGCCTCATTTCTCTGCCAATTTTTCATGGAAAATTTTTTTTTGCCATATCTCGGGAAACAATGAGCCGATCCCTACTAAATTTGGTGAAGGTTTCCTGTAGTAGATAATAAAAATTTATAGGTTTTAAGTGCCCCAGACACTCATTTTAGCTTAGTATGTTCTATCTATGAAACTAAGAAACCGAATATAACATAATATTGTATTTTGGTGGTTCACATGACAATCCTCAAGTGTGCTAATACATTACATTTTTGTCATTCATTTATGAAGATCGTCACAAGAAAATAATAGAGCTTAAATGCCATATGTTGAGGACAAATCGGTTGATTCCCTTGCACGTAGTGCTAGAGTAGGGAATGTAAACTTACATGTTATAGGTGCGGTAGGCTTTATTTTTTAAAGAGTGTTAATTTAAATAATTTAGATTAGTATATTTGATCTACTAAAACACGCAACAAAATTCAACAAAATTTTGTACCCTGAAAGTATTCATTAGAAGTAGGAATTATTCGTAAAAATATATTTTGCCGGCCTTTTTTTATAAACCAGTGCCAGGCGAAAAATTTAACATTTTGTCATATTTACGGAACAATTAAAATTATTTCCACCAAATTTCGCACACCAGTAGTGAAACAGAAGGCCATGCAAATTTACAGAATTTAAATGGGTTTAGACACTGATTTTCCAAATAGTGGCCATATAAATCACCAAAGTCAAGCTAACTTTGTATGCTAACAATATCTATTGAACGTATACGAAACTTCTTTTTCAGGCAATTTTGTGGGATAGCACTACATAAGAATTTTTAAGCCATATCCTGGGAATCAATAAACTAATTTCCATTAAATTGATCACACAAATTTCGCTACTGTAGTCCATGTAAGTTTATATGTTTTAGGTGGCTGAGACATTTATTTTCCAAATGATGGTCCTGCTAATATTTCAGGTTAGTTAACAACGTAATTCAAAACATTATACTGGTTATATCCGAAGTTGATGCTCCAAATCCTACCTCCATTATACATTTGGTTGCACACTGGTTTATGGTAAGAGGTTTTCTGGGTACGAGTCCCGTGAAAGGGCCCGTGTGTAGTTGTCATTATATAACTACGCTGTAAGAAAAATTGTCCGTAAAATTACGGAAAATGCCAGTTACAAATTATTTAGACATCTGCGTTAAATAATGATCACTTGGTTTTTTTTCAATGACGTTATCTCCGTAAATTTGTCATAAATCTCAGTGAATTCACGGGACGTGTCCACAAACTTGCAAGTTGGTATTTTTAATCTGTTCTTTATAAAAAGAGGTAAAAAAGTTTTACTTTCATTATGTAGGTGATTCACTGTGAATTTAAACGACTATAAAAAAAATCCTGTCCTGCGGCTGGATTTGAACTCAGAAAAAAAATATTTGTTCGCACGCAGTAGTCGATCCGAAGACACAAGACCCGTTCCCAGCGACTATTTCAGCCAAACAAAGTAACCGCCATGATATTTCGTCTATGTGTATCTATCCAGTCTGTGTCTGTATATTGAGGCTATCTGCTTTTGCTCTTTGGCTGAGGCCAAATTGGAAAGCAGTTTAATTTTTATTTGAATTGTATATGATTCATTCACACCATCTCTACCTTTCTATTACTAGCTCATAGTCCTCCAGGGCATGCCATTTTATAACGATTTTAAATCTGGCGTGATGCAAAATTAATCCGCGAAATTTCCGCATCTTTAGTAATAAAGGCAGATATTGGTCTTAAGATAAGCTTCAAAGGTACTTTACAGTTATTTTCTGTTGAGTAATATGGACAGCTGTCTACAGAAAGATTTGCTTGCGCTAGTAAAGTACTAGTTTTTACACGGCAGAATGTGTGAATTTTATCCAGGAAACATTTTTATTTCACCAAAATTTTTGAACGCGAACAAGAGGATATTTCAGCTGATGTGTATCTATATAGGGTAACCTGTTTTTTACGAAAATATTTATGCAGATGCTAGACTTCGTACGTGCACACATGCTAACTTTCTTTGGCTATTGGCCGCGTGTCTCTGTGAGAATAAATAAATTTTCTATTCTACTGGGCCAATTAGACTTAGGTTATTCTGACTCTGAACGTCCGTCGTCCGTAAACGGCTGGACGACACGTAAGACGTGTGAGAGTTGACATCCTCCAACCACGAAATTGGTTCCGAACTAATGTGTTTTGCAGTAAATCCAGAGGAATTTCATGCGAAAAACAGGCGGTCCTACGTATATAGCATTATATGAATGAACTCAATTATGTTGTTTTAAATTTTTATTTAATTTAATGTAATATTTTTTNTTTGGATTCTTGGTTTTTCCATTTTTTTTATGTTTTTATAAGAAAATTCCTAAAGTACCTTTATACTCTGCTTGTTATCGACCTAACGCAAAAGAAAACTACGAACTCACAATTACGTCACAACATTAATTCTGCCGAAAGTTGGCAAAATCAATATTGTGACGTAAATGCGTGTTCGTAGTTCAATAGTTATATCGGTATTGCTGTGTAAGGTCAATAACTAGCCGGATATAGGAATACATTGGGAATGCTCTTTTTAAAAATATAAACAAGCTCAAAAAAACAACGATCTAATATAGCGAGAGAAGGTTTCTCTTAAACGGCGACTGCGTATTGTTATGCACTGCAGCTCGCAACGGCCGCCAGCTCTCGTCATGCGTGGTCCGGCTTTGTGGGGGGTGACCCACTTAGACCCTCCCCTCCTCCAAGAAATTGCACTAGATGTTTCGTCCTGCCCCCTCCCGCCTCTTAAAGCTGTGCATACAAGGGATTATTGGCAATGGAGAGACCTGGCTGGCGTCTCAGCCCCTCCTCCACAACCTTGCTGGAGAAGCCGACAAGTGTTGAGGTTGTGCAAGAATATTCTGGGAACCAGGACCCTCGGTGCAACGCGGCATTTAGAGATACTTCTGGGTGATGGCCTACGAACCTATAAATACAAGCCACAGTTGGACTGCGGGGAGACATTTTCATTGTCGGTGGAAGAGTTTGACTCGTCGTGGGAGGACGCCTTCGTACTACCGCGGTCGTGGTTAAGGGCTGTGTGTGGAGCAATCTGGAGCCTGCCCCCTGGCTAACTAGTGCCAGAGGAACGGTCAGCTGGTGAACCACACAAGGTTCATCTGCGAAAGCCGATCGATTATTAGGTGCTTTAATTTATCTGTGCTTCCTCTAAGCAAAACGTCAGACACTCAAACACTGAACATGGAAGCAGAATCGGCATCTATGAAACGCCAATGAGAACACGAATCCGATTCAGACACGGACGAAGGGAGAACAAACAAAACATGCCCAGACGAAGGCTACACAGTAGCTAAGGGGAGAAAGACTGGCAAGCCTAAAACCCTCAACACACCCAGCGAAATCCCTACTGCAAACAAGTTGGCACATCTACCAGCCTAAGTATCAACTTCACAAGAGCGTGCCTATCTACATCAAAGATACGCGCCAACTAAAAACAATCGCACGAACTTTTGACCAACAAAATATTCCATTCTAAAACACAATCACTCGCCGAAAGGAGCTACGAATTACCTTTGGAACAAGAGAAGGCTAAAAGGTGATCAAATGGCTAAAGGCCCAGATGATTGCTTTTTACACCCATGCACACCCTGACGAACGAAACATAAAAGTTGTTTTTAAGGGGTTGGACCAGCACACGCCCAAGGACGACATCGTGGAGGAGCTTCAGCAAGCTGATATCATCGCACAATATGTAAGCAGTTCAATGCCAAACATACGCTCGCAAACGGGTCTGTGACATATCGCGGCACCGGGACATTCTGTGTGGTCGTGCGGCCCAAAGGATACCAAAATATTTGAAATCACAAAGCTTCACTGGACGCGGGTTTCAGTGCAAAGATACCAGACCAGGCCTGTAGATGTCCCACAGTGCATAATATGCGGTGAATATCGCCACACAACTGCAAGATGCAATCAAACACTGAAGTGCATTCATTGTGCAGGCGTACACCTGCGCAGCGAGTGCACTGCACCCGACTCTGCCCCTAACAAGTGCTGCAATTGCGGACAAGACGGACACACAGCGGCCTGGAAGCAATGCCGGCAGTTTATCAAGCTTGTGGAAAGCCGACCAAAGTACACCCGAAACGGAACCCACACAACTCAACAAACATAGCAGCATGACGTCACCGCGTGCATGCAAGCAGTGAATACTGCGAGCAGGCAGCAGTTCCCTCCCCCACTCCATCCTTTCTAAAAACAATTCATAACAAACAGTCTCATGCGCCAAAACAGCCTCCGAAAAAGACTCTGTATGCAGAGAAAATCCAGTGCACAGATGAATCTGTGATTGGCCCAGAGCCCAAGTCTCCAGCCTATCAGATGCAAGCCTCCACTTCCACTCACACTCCAGCACAAGAACGGCTGGGTACAGCACAAGCACGGCTGGGTAATATTTCCTGCATGCTGGAACTGGCTGAAATACTACGTATGTGCGACTATGCCAACTTAGTTAAGAAATTAAAGCCACACTACCAACCAATCCGCGAGGAAAAAACACTTGCAGCAAAGCAAGCCACACTTATTGAAGCCATAAGCCACCTGGGCAAATGAAATGACCAGAAACCAGCACAAATCACTTCAAAATCTAATGTACAACGCCGCCGGAATTAAAAATAGCACATGTGAGCTAGAACAATGCGTGACCATGCATAGTATTGATATAGCATTCACTACAGACACTTTTCTCGAACCGCAGCATATATTAAGCATATGTGGATATACTATTTACAGAAGAGACCGCCCCACTCACGGAGGTGGAACAGTAATTTTAATTAAGCTGGCAATAAATCATCATACAGTTAATATTACAGGGTTTACGCACATGTAGGCCACTAGCATAAATGTATGCAGAAACAACACACACGTCTGCATGACCGCGGCATATAAAGCACTAAATAAATCATTACGTACACAAGACCTCGAGAAATTAATGATGGTCGAAAGGGAATTTTTCAATGCAGGGTATTTAAACAGTAAACATACAGACTGGGGCTGTAGGATAACAAAGGCCAATGGCAGAGATTCAAACACACATGCATACAATAATAATTACGTTCTTATCGCGCCAGACATACCAACTAGTTTTCCAAACTAAGGAGGCGTGCTTAATATTCTAGATACAGCACTCACTAATATTACAGGTACAAATATTAATATAGAAACAATTAGTGAATTAGATTCAGATCACCTCCAAGTTTTAAGACAGATACAATTGGATGCCATTTTCGCTAATAAAATTTTCACATTGAAATCTTTAATACAAATATTCCAAACGTTAAATCTTCTAAACATTTAGGGCTAACTATAGACAGATCACTTACATGGGCAGAACACATTAAAATAATCACTAACATAGCCACAGGAAATTTAATAAGCTTATATCCAATGCTTAAAGCGCCTCGATTATTTTGTAGGAAAAGGCTACAGCTCTTTATGAAAACCATTAGGCCCCTACTACTGTATGGCTGTGAAATATGGGGTTACGCTGCCCCAACACACATACAGAAAGTTCAAATAACCTAGAATAAATTCCAAAGAGCATATAACATGCAGGCTTGTATACTAGTAATGAAACATTTCATCAGTTTTTAAAAATGGTGTATATTAAACAAGTAATAAATTCTAGGAACAAAAACCTTTACGAAAGTTTAAGTGGTCATGATAACCCCCTTAGAAATGAAATGCCGGAATATGACCCACTAGAGCCACGGGAATATAAAAAACCGCGATTATCCTAACATATTAACCCTGATTTCAGCCATGGTTGTGCCAATTCTGTGCGTTGGCTTTCCCCACATAAATAAAATACTTTACTGAGGTAAATTTAAGTAGAAAACATCACGCCCATGAACTCATTCCCCGAGTACGCAGGTGCATGATTGACTCGCTTTAGAGTTTTCTGCCTGCGGACTAGGGCGACATCACACCCTGCTTTTTGGGTTCAGGCCATCTGGATAGCTTCACTTCCAGTTCCGGTGAGATAAAAAGGGCGGGAGCCGCATAACTACTCAAAATAATTTGAATATCCATACTATAAAACGGGAAGAACACGGAGTTTTAGTTCAAACTACATTTACACTACTTTTGGACCGGAGGAATTCTCTAATTGGTCCGGGAGAAATTTCTGCAGATTTAATAAAACTACCTAGACCAAGACACTTATAGCTCAGTTCACACGGAACTCTAGAGCCGAGCGGAGCTCCCCGGGTATTTCAAAAACACAAGGCGGTCAAATTAACACCTATCAAAACCCCCAACACACTCATACACATTACTGAGTATTAACCGATCAATTCAAAAATAAATATACACGTAAATTAAATAAATAAATTAATTCATCACGTCTCCTTGGCAGTCAGAGTTTTCCGATCGGTCCGGGACAAGATTTAACAAAACTACTTCGTCCAAGGCGATTTCAGCTCACTTCACTACACTTCATCACTCTGCGTGGACACGCAAAGCCCCAAATCACACACACGGCGTCCTCCCACGCGACCTGTACTTACGCCCTGCCAAGGCAGCTCATGAGGGTGCACTGGCAGACAGTTTCGCCCCACTCTGTCGTCAGGAGTCCAGGCCGAGAGGCACACATGGGAGGACATTACTTGTTTAGGGGGCATTCGTTTTAAGTTAGTTTTAGTTTCAAAAATGCAAAAAGTCTTTCTAAAAAGTATACAAATTTAAAACCAAACAAATTTTTATTTAGAAATTCTCAAGAAAAAAAAATTAAAGATATTCAAAAGCAAAATAAAAAAACTCTTTATAAATTAAAAAAAAATATAGATTCAAGGCTTTAAGCCCGGTTGTTTGATTTTGAGGACAATCTACAAATTATGCCCTTCGGGATGCTGATGTAGATACACCAATTACACTGGTTAACCTTAGTTCAACCAGGGCTGGCAACAGTCCTGGTAAATAGGATGCCAGAAAAGTGTACTAATTTGCAACTTTTTCCACAAACGCCACACGATTAAATGACAGGAGAATAAGAGCGAGGCAGGACCCTGGCTTGGAGCACCGTAAGGGCTGATGATGAACAAGATGGGTGGTAGATGAGCAGCGACTCGGGGTGTAGAGACTCACCGACACACTACACGCGAGTTTATGTAGCCACTTGCAAGCAACACTACAACATGTTCTACAGACATCACGACATTACAAAACGCCAGTCGGGAAACTGGAAGGGAGTTTCACTCCCTCGCCGATAACACCTACACGCAAATTAAGTAAGATAGTAACATTGGTAAACAGCTATAAATAGAGGCCCGGAGCCCAGCTAAAACAAAGACACAGATGCTCGCCAACGGCTAAATGATTTTACCCAAATATGTCGGGCTGAATTTTTGTTGCAAACCCACTCAACGAGTTGTGGGAACTTCGGTTCCTGGTCTCGAGACAGTGCGGTCTTTCCGTGGGTAAAAGAGAGATCGGTGGCGACTGTGGGGAGTCTTGGTAGAAGCCTTTTAGCTGAGTGTGGTAATCGAGCGACATGCGAGGCGACGGCGGACGAGGTGTTCGTGGTGTGAATGGACGAGAGGGCGTGAAACCCGACGAGTGAAAGCTAGTGTGCATGAGGGCGCTCTGAGAACTCTAGAACATTGCGGACTGGTGGAACCTTGACTTAACTGAGGTGGGACTGCATGAACATGTATTGCGGATTTTGTTGTAAATAATGGAACTGTCAAATATGGACATATAATTTANAGAGGACACGACGACGTGAAAATGCGAGGCGACGGCGGACGAGGTGTTCGTGGTGTGAATGGACGAGAGGGCGTGAAACCCGACGAGTGAAAGCTAGTGTGCATGAGGGCGCTCTGAGAACTCTAGAACATTGCGGACTGGTGGAACCTTGACTTAACTGAGGTGGGACTGCATGAACATGTATTGCGGATTTTGTTGTAAATAATGGAACTGTCAAATATGGACATATAATTTATAAAAATAATTGATTAGGTTTTAATACACTGTGTATTGAGACCGATTTTTAATTATTTTATTACATAAATTGATATAATTAATTGTAAACCGTAAGTGATATCAATTTATTGTGAGATGATGAGTCGAGAGAATTTTAGCTGTAGTTATTGTAAATAAAATTAAATAATTATAACTAATTCTTCTTTAATTAAGACCTCCATCCCGTTACGAACCTGGTTCAGCCACTGACTTCGAGAGAAATTGTAAGAGTACTTCTTTGGCAGTACAGATAATGTTACCTCTTTCATTCCCAAAGTAATTTTGGATTTTAGGTGTTGCTATTAAAATTTTTTTTATGCGTGCAGTAGTTAAGCTGACACCAAAAAACTTGTTTCGTTGTGACAACCAATAAATTTAAGGCTTTATGTTCGGTGATTAGTGATATGANAAATTTAAGGCTTTATGTTCGGTGATTAGTGATATGAGCCACTCATGATGCAGAGCAGCAGCACCGTTATCCCCAGGGAAGATCACTAGGCACTGAGTCTCGCAGTGTACAGNAGCCACTCATGATGCAGAGCAGCAGCACCGTTACCCCCAGGGAAGATCACTAGGCACTGAGTCTCGCAGTGTACAGTATCAGTCAAATATAACCATTCTGTGAAAAATGTAGTAAGTTGCCAACAATGGGAATGAAAGGGATAACACACAGATATTTATCTCCATGAAAAATTCCTGTACACAATCAAGTGAAACTGGTCGCGAAAGGATTAAAAGTTAACTTTGTTGTCCGAGGGAAAATCTGTGTTACCCATGGATCGGTTGTTTGCGATGAGGTTTTCCTTTTGTAAGTATATCCAGCGACTCAGATATCAACTGCAACGTCGCACAACTGTAGAATTAGTGAGTGGGTGAAGAGATTTGGGCGGCTCTTAACAGCGAGGTCTTGAGAGCCGATGAGGGTGAAGCGAGGTATGTATGGAGCAGCTGCGGAATGAAAGGGCGGGGGAAACAGGCGTTCCCCGAGAAAATCCGCCGACCCGCGGCATCGTCCGACACGATTCCCGTATGCGAAAATCCGCCAGGAATCGAACCCGGTTCGTCTAGGTGGGAAATGAGTAGTCTAACCATTACATCACCGCGGCCCCTACAACTGTAGAAGTAGCAAGTAGCTCAAACATTCAAGATTTTCAAGTAAAAAAATTATCACTGAACTGGATTTACGGTCCCCGGGTATTTGCCAGACGGTCCGTGGTGCGTGCTCGAGCCGCGAGCTGTGCTGAGCGTAAACGAAACGGCACGGCAACTGCCATTTCGCGCTACCGGCACAGCGCAGCGGACGTCAAGCGCATTGACAAATAATGTCGACGCGCATCCACGCGAGAAATGGTCACCCCGCATTCAACCCCCTCCTACTTCACCCACCCCCTTCCGCCCCTACTCCTCATCCTATATTCTGATACATCAGTGCATGACCTCCGTGGACGGGGTGGACGAGGGGTACGTGTGGGAATTTGGGGGATGCAGGTATCGGGTGGTAATAGACGGTAATGAATCACTGCCGGGCGTTACCCGCATGGAAACAATTACTCCGTCACACATCCACGCGCGTCGCGGAACGTTGATTGCATTCTGGCCCCTCCTCCCACAATCTTCTCTTCCCACCTATGCCGGTCACCGGACCATTTCCCCTTCAANTTGATTGCATTCTGGCCCCTCCTCCCACAATCTTCTCTTCCCACCTATGCCGGTCACCGGACCATTTCCCCTTCAACCTCAACAGCTCCCCCCTCCTCAATCAACAACCCATCAACCCAACAGTGTCAGCTGCGTGGCTTAAAAAAGCAGCAAGATCGCCTGAACGATCGTCGCACGCATCACGAACGCACTCAGANTTGATTGCATTCTGGCCCCTCCTCCCACAATCTTCTCTTCCCACCTATGCCGGTCACCGGACCATTTCCCCTTCACCTCAACAGCTCCCCCCACCTCAATCAACAACCCATCAACCCAGCNCCCCACCTCAATCAACAACCCATCAACCCAGCAGTGTCAGCTGCGTGGCTTAAAAAAGCAGCAAGATCGCCTGAACGATCGTCGCACGCATCACGAACGCACTCAGAATGGTATATGGTATTTTTCTTTACCACAAATGAAATGTTTTCCAGGCACCAACGCTTTAACTGTCCCGGAAGTCGAGATAACCAAATATTAACTTATAAATGAACAACCGCCAAATTTAAAAATAAAAATATAAACATAAATGAAAGCTTGTGTTTTAGATGTTACTGTATCCAGAGGCCTCATTATCTTGCTTTAAAATTTCCAGATGAATCACAAAAAGGAAAATTATCTGTTTTAAAACTCAATTAATTTTGCTGTCGGCTTACGTTAAATGAACTTTGTTTTCATGTGCAGTTTGACGCAAAGTATATGTTTTTAAATTTTTTGTGTTATTTCTGCGTTACCTTTGCTGAATGTAGGTTAATGTTTCTTGTTACAAAAATGACTTGCGTTATAAAAAAATTAGGAGTGATGGCAAGCGTGCACTGCTAATATATAATATAACTTTGATAACAACATCTATTCTATAGTCATAATTATAAAAAATTAATAATGGTAAGCTTTTGTCAGGAAGTACCGTTTTGTTGCAGGAAAAGCAAACAACGTTGGACTAGGTGTTTCACCCATAAATTTATTGTATTATTTTCGTATCACACTTACAAATTTGCGCCTACTTTTTCGTTGAATATAGATTTATTTTACACTCCCTAGAGGAACTCTGATTCAGTCGAATCATTTACAACTAAATAAAAACAAATTTCTTTTTTATGGTGGCAACAGATAAAAAGCTAACTTAATATCACGTTAAAATATAGAGGACTATGAAGTCTGCTGTTGTCCATTGTCCCAAGAATTCACGAAATTTCAGAGAATATCTTTCATAAGATGAAATACGGGAAATTACATGATACTACACAAAAATATATGAACATCCATAAACTAAAACTGCCAGGTTTTCTCTGATGCTGTGTAATGCTCTGTGCATTGTACAAATATACAGGAACTTTAATTTTATATAAAGGCAGATTTTGAATAGCCCGTCGGGTCCGTCCGTCATCCGTCAGTCCGTCACACGTCCGTCCGTCACCCCCTCTCCCAGCCGAGCGATTTACAATCAGACTTCATACATCCGTCGTGAGATCATTGCTGCAAACTAACACAAACAAAACTGTTTACATATAGGAACGTAATGTTCCATTGTAAGTGAAAATTATTGGCGGTATTTTGTGTAATAAGGCAAAACTCAAGTCCTGGTAAGTAACGGAAGTCCTTGTAAGTAATGCAACTCCTTGTAAGTAACGGAAATATTTCGATGTTAAAAAATTTTTAAATAACATTATAGTTATTATTACATTAATTTTGTTTTTGCAAAGAAGGAACTCTTGTTTCCGATGTGATTATCAACAAATCTTCAGAAAAAATATAACGTCACAGCATTTTACGGCTTCAAACAAACACATGTAGCGAAACATAACACAGCGCACACTACACAGCCATCATTGAAAGGATAACCAAAAGGAAAATATTAGAAGCCTGTAATTCCCTCTATCCATCCATCAAGAGTTACAGATTGCCAAGTATTGATGGACTAAGCGGGTTCCTTAAGTAATTTAGTTCAGAATTGATGGAGATTAGCAAAGTAGTAAATTTTTGGAAAGTTTGTAATATCAGGAATTTAGAAATCGATGTTTACGTTTGCGCAGAAGCCTATATGGCCGCCATTTAAGAAATTAAATGTCACCATCCTAAAATATAAATTTTCTCATATTTAAGCTTTAAAATGACACCGAATGTTAATTTTTCATTCTTATAACAATAATTTTTTTTTTACTTAAAAATGTGTTTTTATGTTTCGGCAGTTAAGTTAATTGTTAGAATACAATATGAGTTTACATTAAATGCCCTTCAATTTAATTTCCATTTTTAATTAAGTTTGTCTCTGTTTCAGTAATTCAGATTTCAGTCTCATACTATCTCTTCTGCTAAACTATTTATTTGTCATTTATTTGAGTATATTAAGTTTTTCATTAGTATAATGTGTTTTTTTTTTGTTTCAGTTTTGAAAACATCATGAAAGAAGAGGCATGAACCAGCCAGCCGTGTCTTGTCAAGTCATCCAAGCACATAGTCGGATGGAAACTATGTGCTATTTGCCAGAAGGCGACAGCAAGTAAAGGAGTTTCTTGTCGAAAATCCAAGAAAATAATCATATCAGAAATTTCTGGATGTAGTAAAAGAAAGAGCCGCNCTATGTGCTATTTGCCAGAAGGCGACAGCAAGTAAAGGAGTTTCTTGTCGAAAATCCAAGAAAATAATCATATCAGGAATTTCTGGATGTAGTAAAAGAAAGAGCCGCCTTCAATAACAGAACTTTGTAGAATTACACAAGCACCTCGAAAACTGCACAACAGAAACGTTGATTGAAAAGAAGGTCAAGTTACATCGCAGTTGTTACTCTGATACCACAAATCTTATATCCATAAAGCGATCACAGGACACATTACAATATGCTAATTCTACAGGAAACTTTTCTGTGAAAAAACGTGGATATAAAAGATCAAATTCTGAAATGGAGGATTCACCATCACCTACCAGATGAACCTCTTTCACGAGATCTGCGACAGAACCCTCGGCAAATAATCCCTGCTTTTTTTACCAACCGGATGATAGTCTTAATCTGTTCAACAAACGAGAAGAAATGCTGGGAAGGCACATAAACAAACTCTTAAAATATCTGAAGACCGCGTATTGCTGACAATACTTAACAGTGCAATTTTGCCAGATGATGCTCATGCAATTGATGTCAAATACCACAAAGCAAGCTGGAAATACATGTTTTCCACACCCTGAGGGATGATGCACGCAGTCAAGAGAAGTTTGTACAATTGCAAATAGCATGCTTGATTGAACTTATCAACATTGCTGATTTCCGAACTCAAGACAAAGTATATATCTCCATGGATGAAATTGAGTCAACATATATATCTATGCTTGGTGGTAGTGATGAAGTACAAAAGCCCATTCCAACTCTGACACAACAATGGCTAAAATAAATAATTCTTTCAGAACTACCCAATGTAATATAGGTGAGGTGGAAATATAGAAGAAAACCATCTGTTCTGTAGTGTCCCGATGAATGTGAAGAAGATATGATGTACTCTTCCTAGATGCAAAATTCCAATGAAATGGAGAACACAATGAACATAGTCAAAGACAGCTAAACTTGTACGCATTTATACTACAAAATTTACAAAAGGAAAATGTGAAGGGAACACAATTTCACTATCCACCATAAGATATGTTGTTTCTGCTTATCTCTAAAGTCTGATATGGTGGGTTTTCGTGGGATATGAGGAACAGCTGGAAACGTAGATAAGTAGGATAGTTGATAGGTATGCTTTTACCACCAGTCAAAATATTATGAATTCTTTCAAAACCAGAAGGCAAGCTGAACCCCTACCCGTAAATGCTTCTGACACATTCCGGATACCACACTCACGAAAGAATTCATAGGTTCTAGGGTTAGCACTCGCTGTTCATTATGACACCAGGAACAAGAAGTTGATTGAACTCCTCCATAAACATAACTACTGTGTACCATACAGTCGCACATTGGTTTTAGAAAAAGCAATTGCAAATACTATAGTGGAAAACACAAAATATTTTGATATATTGTATGTCTCACATTTCTTCAAAAAGGTACATTGGTTTACTTCGCCATTGACAATACAGACTTTGCTGAGAACACTGTAGATGGCATAGGCACCACATATGGCACAATGACAGCAGTGTATCAGAAATCAGATGTCATGTACCTTGCAATAAACCAATACCAATTCCACTTACATAATAAACTGAATTCCAATTATCTTCAACTCAAGTCTCTGAGACATGTCAATTACAAACTCTTGGTTGGATTAATGCATCTGCTATATCGAGGTCAGAGAAAACTACGAATCATTGCAAGACACCAGGCTGGGTAGGTTTCAAATCTCTTGTGCCATCTTGTGAGTCCATAACTCATGTAGGTGCTTTGCCCCTACTGCCCGAGGTAGCTCAGGAATGGTCTGCACTGCTGACAGTAATGTTGCAAGCATCTTGATTGAAAAACGTGGCAGCAGGTCAAGACTATCCAACTCTCATAACTTTTGATATGGCACTATGTGAAAAGCCAGTGCAGTTCGTAAATGCAAGAGCAGACTTGAAAAATGAAGTTATTCTGTGACTTGGGGAATTGTGTGTTGTGATGGCAGAACTGAGGGCTCTGGGATCCTCTATAGAAAATTCTGGCATAGATGATGCATGGATCGAAGCAGATTTATATTGGCCTGTTACAACCAGACAGATCCTCAAGTGCAACCACTATAAAAGATCACTCCTTGCACACATGTACTCATACATGGCTCTGTATGTACCTGCTTTGGAACAGTTCTTCACAGATATGCCACATCAGAAATAAGTGTGTGATGCCAACGAAATATATACAAAATTCCTACATCAGTACAGCTTCTGGTGCAAATGATAGATCAAGATGTGTGCATCTTGCAAGCAATAGTTTGCTAGAAATCCTGTCCAATGCAGAGTATTAAAGAACTGAAAAAATGGGAAACCCGTAAGTCATCAAACCCAATGTCAAAGTCAATGGTCAATTACATGCACTGGGTTGAATCAATCCGTTTTTTGTTTAAGATTCCAAGAATTGTGACCTTGATCTCTATCTAGAAGCTACCAAAGCACTGAGTGAATTATTATTTTAATTTTATCTAATAAAATACAAACAACTCTGGCCAATATACATCGCTGACATGTACGAAATGAAGACAAAAGATCCTGCGAAATTTACAGAACTTGAATTTGGAAACATATCTGTATCCAAGAGTGAAATCCCTTTTGGCTCAAAATGTACAGACCATGCCTGTGAGCACCTCAACAGGATGATGAAGGTCCATCTGGCAAAATTGGTATTTCCATTAATGCAAATGCTAGGCAGAGATTCGTCTTGGCATCTCTAGTCCAA
Organism: Clitarchus hookeri; assembly: GCA_002778355.1. Taxonomy (NCBI): domain Eukaryota; kingdom Metazoa; phylum Arthropoda; class Insecta; order Phasmatodea; family Phasmatidae; genus Clitarchus; species Clitarchus hookeri. The sequence continues at coordinate 164,766 of NQII01002152.1, forward strand.
TTGAAATGTAAATTTGGTCTTCAACATAACGAGCAAGAAAGACACAGTGATTTAGGACCTTGTGTTGTCCGGAAACACCATGAAGGTGTAGACAAGAGAAAATATGCAATTTTGAAGCATGGGAGTCAATTTGCAGTGGAAGCCGACCAATCACATAATTATCACACATGAATGCATACCACAAGAGTATGCTCAGAACATAATAAATGCAGATGACAATGGACAGAAGCGTTATGAATGTTATACCACTAAATGCATCAGTGGAGATGTAAGTATTTGGGCACCTGTCAAAAAAAAATCTACACAATATTCATGTCTGGCAACAATAAGCAAACATTAGAGATACATAACGAGACTGTTGTCCTCCAAGAGACCAAACATATTTTTAGTCGTCTTATGATTTTGTGTAGATATAATAGGAACATTGACGAAAAAAATGAAATTGGTAACTTCTAATTCACTCTTACTCGAAGAGTACTTCTTGCACCATATGGCTGAATACCGTCATGCTTAGCAAACACAAATGAAAATAATGGACAGATAAAAATTACAGCTGGCATTTATAAATGTCCATTATCAACAACTTCGAAAATTGCAATTGTTGATGGAATGGTTCTTGTCCAGAAAATGACTTAAAAACAGCAGGGAAACTGACAACAGTAAGAGATCTAGCACCTAGTTTTATTGCGAGGCTCACCAGTTTTACTGCAGGATTAAGCCATGTAATTCTTGTGTTTGGTACATACACACCTGATTCAATGAAAGAGTAAACTGTATAGAAGTGCAGAAAATAAAAACCTCCTGTACGATATCACATTGCAGATAATAAAATGATTAAAGGCATCCCGCTTACAAGTTTTCTATCACACGAAAAAACAAAATCTGATCTGACAGAGGACATTGCTAAAGAAATTCTCGACCACTAGATAAGACTCACTCGACAGTCATCACGTCAGCATCAGGTTACACTAGAAGCAACAGAAACAAATACTATGAAAATAACAATCACTAAGAAGCTTATACGCACATGATCTGTCTGGCAGCAGAGGCATAGCGCAATAATCCTAATGCACAACTAGTCTTCTTCACTCTTGACACAGATGTGTTGGTCCTAGCCCTAGCACAATATGATAAGCTTTGCCAAAAAAACTTATATTTCAATCGCATCAGTAATGGTGGACTAGGACCCATCTGGAGAACTTTAGACAAAGGTAAGAGCACAAGCTTTACCTATTTTCCACACATTCAGTGAAGCGGAAAACATTGGAAAATTCACAGGAATATGTGAAACTAAATGGTTTGAAAAGTACATAAAAACCAATGTTGAATTACCCATAGCAATAATGAAACTACATGAAGAATAAGACGTAACACAGGAAGTGAAAGACGAATAGGAAAAGTTCGTTTGCTTAGTGTACTGTCCGAAGGGGATCTGCATTAACACTTAGTAGAGTGATTATTGGGCCTTTGCCACATCGGTACCTGTGACCGCGTCGGAGCTGTTCGGTCAGCCGAACGCAGATCACTGATGAAGAGTAACCGACTTGTGAAAAAATCACCATTTTCTCGAGTCAGCTGTTGGAAACGCAGTTCAACCCACAGGTTTTCCAGTGGAAGAAATCGATGTTATGGGAATTGTTCGGCCGAGAATCAGTCAGCTCATCAGTCAGAATGGAGGAGCGGTCGTCCACAGAAAGATTTTACCCCTTTAGTTAATCGAGAAAAGTATTATATATATATACTTTTTAAAAGAGCAAACGTGGGACCACTCTGAGATACCGCACCGCACCCGCATATACCATCGACTATATATGTATATAAATTTAATAAAATTGTAATATGTAGTAAGAGTATACATAATTATAATTATTTGTAAATTTATTTAACACATTAAGTTATATATATGAATATTTTATATGTCTTTAAGCATATTATATGGTAATATAAAAATTAAGGCATAAGGCATATTATACCTTAACATAAATACATGTTATTGCATAGGCGACGGTATCTGTTGGTTTAATATTTTCCCCGGGGCCTTTGTGGTGCTAACAGAGTATCAGGATTTACGATTACGACTGCACGTGTCTCTCGTTTACTTCTGTAATGGGACTTGTATCCACTTGTTTAAGTACGCTTTCATATTAATAGTTTTTTAATGCGTCTATCAGTCTAGACTGCAAATTGGGATATTTCAGGCTCTTTGTTTGTGTGTGCCTGTGTGTGTTTGAAGTATGAGCAAGTGGAGAATGTACCATATTTTCATATTTATTATTTTCACAGCATCACAAAGTGTTTTTGGTATCACCGGAATTAATAAATAATATCACATTTGATTTTTGTATAAAAAGAACCGAAGGGGTAGTTCGAGCCAGAATTTATTTACAAAAGAATTTGTACATATAATTAATTTTCTAGCACTCTAAAGGGATTAAGATAACTAAAAAATCTGATGGTCTGCGTCATGCTCTGACTGCAATATGCTCTAATTTTTTTTCGCATTTGTGAAGTCATTCTCTATATGTCTTGACGAGGTCAACGGGTGGTAAATGAGAGCTGTATGCGCGTTTCTTTGCTGGAATTCGTATTATGGCATACATCTGCATGGTGCACTAGCATCTCAGGAATAAAACTGAGTTTTAGTTGGGATAATGCATAAAGAGTGAATACTATTGACACCTGCCTATTAAAGGCCCTACATATACATACACATGTTGGCACGACACTTTTCATTCGGGTTAAGTCACGTAGCAAAGTGGTGTGACTGCCGGGGTGGACGGGGGTCTTTTACCGCGGATCAGGTGTATCTAGTAATGGCGGGAGCGCATGCGGATGTATGAAAATACAGTAATTTTGTTTGACGAAGGTAACAGTTTTTTATGATTTTGTACTTTTTGTGGGTGTACCTTGACGCTGGCATCTTCTCACGGTATATAAATGTTTTCCCCGCAAAACTTACTATGTGCACATTATTTGCGTGTATAAAGAGTTTTATATCCAGACACTGGGAGCTAGAAATATAGCCACACGTTGAGTAACCACATGGGTAACTTGGGAGGAAATGCTTTTTAATGATGAGCGTCTGTGACTTGGTGAGGGGGAATGCATGGGATCCTTCACTGTGCATATCGCATACCGCAGGGGTAGCGAAGTGATATTAACTCTGTTTTTTTTTTGGGTTTTTTGAGCCGTACTTACTTTATACATTGCTGCATAACGCATTTGTACACGAACACATAATTTTTTCCAACATAAAACTTCAACAAATATTTTTATGAAGGGGTGCAAGCAGGTTTCTTAGAGGGGGAGGGGCACTCGGTGATAGATTTTTCTTTAATATTTACCCCGAAACACGCTTTTTGCATGCTTCTTTCTCGTGATGTATATTTACAGTATAAGGTTTTAGAGCATAATCCTTATCTTGCTTTTCGATTCGAATACTTTCCTTTCGTTGAATGGGTCAGTTTTTCTAAGCTGCATTCGAGCCATATATTAAATTTTATTGGTGGTGTGTTTATGTGGAGAGCCAACAGCGAAGTTTTCCCCCATTCGAGCTAAACATGTGCAAATATCCCTCGAATACCTACTCTCGTTGTGGAGGGCATAGATCTTAAAACTGTGAGGGAATGAAGTTTGGGCCTCCACGAAACCATTGTCGTTAACCAACCCAGACCCTGCCACGTTCCTTGGGCGGGATGGTTGCTGACGCGATGGTGGATGCTCATCTTGAACTCTAGGTTTTGTGGGTAGTACACTCGTACGTACACTGCTGTGAAGGAGACTGCAAACGACGGTTTTTGTAGGTGAAGATCCGACGGTTACGCAGGTTTTTGCATGCATCAGCAAATTATCGCACCTAGCAAATGCCATGCCACATTTAACACTCTTATAAGTCACTCGATCTGCATTAATCAAACATCCATACTTTTTGTGTCTTCGAATACTTTAGGTGAATGCAAACAAAGTATTACAGCAGCGTCACGGGTACTGAGTTAAGGCATAAGTGGTTATTATATAAATTAAAAAAAAACCTAATTTCTAGTACTGTATTCCTCCAGAGACTAGCATGCCCAAACGGACGCTCTAAATTTGAGCGGATTTGTGATTTCGCGGGAAAATATATGCGTATTACGTGCAAGCTTGATAATATCCTGCGACCTGATGTAATTAAATATCTGAACTTAGCAGTCAGAATGCTAAAAGACGAGGGGGGAGAGAGAGAGAGCGATGTGCCACCTATGGCATCAGACGAGAAACTGTGCCAAGGGCTGGCATTGTTCTCATTGTATATTTTCCCCACACCAGCGCCACCTAGGTTTTGAAAATTTTAACATATGGAATCCAATATGGCCAACGATGTATAATTAAATAACAAACAAAAAACGCACCAAGATGGCTGCATACAATGGAATGAGCAATGACGCGCGGTTGGAGGGGGTGGGGTAATTGGGCAATTTAATATGTTAGAAGGGGTGGTGCCAACACGACTAATTGATAGAACGAAGGTGAGTTATTGGAGGTGGGGGTGGGGAAACTGGCCTATTAAATAAAATGGAAGGGGAAATGATGGGGGTAGTGGCCTGCCGACTAAACAGCCAACAGTATTTGACGAAGGTCAGTGGTCTGTTGGACTGGTGCTAAGGGAAACCTTCTGAATTTTTAAGGTTTTTAAATAATTTTTTAAATAATAAATGTTTAGTAATTTTCAATAATTTTTTGCAATTAATTATTTTCTATAATTTTTTCAAATTTTTTGAGGTTTTCAATGTCACAGGTCACTGGGGTCAAGGACAAATGTCGTAAAATGGCCGCTGGCCGACCGGAATAACATAGCAAGGACAGCTCCGACGCTCCGGTCCCAGGTCCTGCCGTAATCCCTCTACTAGAGTATTCCAGATCTAAGGTCGCATCTGCTTTGCAAACAACTTGCTGAAAGCAACTAGTTACTACAGTCATGTTCCGCACTTGAACAGCATATGAAGCGTGTGCGGTAAGAAAGCCGGGTGTGGTGCCAAGCCACAGTCATGTAGCAGCAGTCTTTTGACGCAGTGCAATTCGGTTATTACAAGGACACAGATGGACGGATGCTGCCAGTTACCACAACATTTCTTCCCGCACCACAGGGCATTATCGAGATGGTCAAATGCCAATGCAAAACAAACTGTTCCACACATAATGATGTTCATGCAGAAAAGTAACCTACTCTGCCTGTGCGACACGCTATGCGAAAACGATGAGGACTGTGATACTGATATTGCTGACAGTGATGATGAAGGAGATGAAGTATAATCTAATGAAGATGATGTATTTATTAAGTAACAAAAACCATCGTATGGAATCTTTCAAAATTTCCAACAAAATATTTTACTTTTTGGTGCATCATATTTGGTTTGTTTTCCCTAGCAATATATATAATAGGCATTTATAGTTTATCTTGCTTTACAGTGTTCTCCATCTCTAACTTGATATCTTTTTGGGTTTTCTTTAAAATGACTATAAACTTCTCTAATTCAAAATTAATTTTCAATGTCAATTTTAAGCTGACTTTGCTGAAACCCTTTTTTAGGTTGGGTATCTTGAAATTTCAAAAAGGCAGCCATACAGGATTTTGCGCAAATGTAAACTTCGATTTTTTCATTTCTGATGTTACAAGCTTTCCAAAAATGTGCCACTTTTCCAAGTTCCATAAATTCTGAACAAATTTTTTTTTTATTTACATAAGGAACTTGACTAGACGGACGGTTAGAATTACTAGAGGCACGCGATTGGCCGTGGTTCACGCGAGTGACGGACGGTCACAACACGGTGGTTTATTGTAAGTCCACCCTTATTACTTCCTCTCCCCGCTCCAGCGCGTGCAAAACAATTAAATATTCTAAACAAAGATGTTTCATCTTTCTGACCCTCTAGCATAGCCGATTTGAAAAACATTAAAGTGTAAATTTTTTGTATGGTTTGAGGATATTTTATATTTTTGTGACATGATACAGTAATATAACTACAATCACAAATCATTTTAAAAATTAGTTAGACCAATGTTTTTTGCTGTAAACACGAAGAATTTAACTTAAAATCGTTTATCAAACAAATTTCGTGAATTAATTTTTTTTAACAATCTTTAATTGCCGCTAAAGTGTTTCATGACACCATTTCAATTCAAAAAAACAATTACTCTGAAATTTGTGAGTTGAAACATATAACATATAACTCATATATCTTTGAATTATTGTAGTATTTAAAATTAAAATTTAAGCAAACCACCCAATGAATTTCCCTCAAATTTCTTCGTGGATTTTTGAGGTATAAATTTGTAAATTTGTAAAAAATTTTTCTCCTTAGTTTCTTCATTCTGAATTGAATTTTAATTTGCCACTTTTCCACATTTTTCAATAATATTGAAATTTTTGTCGAGATCACAGTAGTATTTAAATGCACCAAACAGAGAAAAATATGGGATACCTCAACATAGCCATCCAATACTGCCACTTAGTTAGCTGGAATAATTCTTGGAAAAATAATGGTAGTAATAAGTGACCACCAATTTAAACATTTTCATTCTTGCATCGCAAATTTTAGTGTTTCATTTATAGCTTTAACTGTGCTGTATTAAAAAAAATTATCATAACTTTATATTAGCACTGGAAGTGTTCAGCTTGGAGACATGATACTTACTTATCTAATATAATTTTAAGTAAATTCAAAATATTTTTTTTTGCTAATTTGCATGCCAAAACCACAAATTTTGCTTCAGTGTTTAAGAATAATGCAAATTATTTAACACTAATGAAAACTAACTCACTTGCCTGAAAATTGATATTTTACGTTCGACAATGTCATGCGTTAACTAAGACATCTATGGAATGACAAATAAAAAAGTTTTGCCAATTTTTTTCTCTCTGTATAAAAATTGTTGTTAGTATTTAATGTATAGCTGTCAACTTAATGAGTATTGTGCAAAATGTATGACAAAACTGAAAATTAACCTGAAGTACCGATGACCAGATTGTCGTCTTCTAGGGATGCGACTTGCTCAGGGTGTAAAACACAATAGGCTGTTCACGGTAAAGTTAGCAAATTTGTGGCCCTGATTACTTTTTCCTTGCAGCCATTTTTATCCTTTAACAATCTTTTTAAATAAATACTTTAATGTAAGTAACAAACAAACTGTATATATTCCACCGCACTCGGAAGTTAACGTCCAATTTTAAAATAAAATATATTTATTGACTATTTTTCCAAATGAGAGGATTTCAAAAGTGTTCACATTACCGTGAATAGCGTATCTATTATTATTTGTGATATTAAAGCCCCTTTCGGTAAAGCGTTTTTAAAAGTATACTAAAATATTACTTTTAAAACTCCCTGGATTAATTTATTATGAATTGTTCTGTTTAATTTATGCCGCCATAAACATTAAAATTATGGTATTTAAATATAATCGTGCAATATACTATGGGGAAAAAAATTACTGCAATTATTATTACATACAAATTCAACAGGTTAATAACGCTTGGCAATAAAATCAAGGGCGTTTTTATTATCCATAGCCTTTTAGACCAAAAAAATAAGAATGGAAATTTTGTTTTATGTAAACAAAGAAATATTTCGAAAGAATTTTTCATAAATTGTACACTTACTGTTGGTTATGTCGCTTGTGGTTGATACAAAGGTGGCTTTTCATAAATATTATATAGAACTTAAAAACATCAGATAATTTTACTGTGATCTTGCTTTGCGACTGCAATACATTCCTCTTTGCCAATAATTATTATTATTCTGAATTTACTTATGGTAAATAATAAGAGAGCGGGAAAACTGTACTTAAGTTGTTGTCCTTGGGTTGTGTGAGTTAATAAACCCCAAAATAAACATTGCATTTGAAAAAGGCAGAAAAATGAAAATTGTGCCAAATCACGATGTATAAAATTTAAACAGCAGTAATACTGAACTGCATAAATATTCGTGCAATTCTGCGTTCAGCAGAGAGATGTGATTGTCACTTGTGAGTTTCGTCATGTTTTCGCCAATCACGTGGCGCGGATGTTCAACCCTAGACTTGCTCCCCCTATGCCTGATCCATTACGGTATTACAGGGGACAACTTTCAGAGCAATATTACCAGGGGAGTGCGATCAGGCCTTCCCATTATTTCATATCCGACGTCTGTCTGTCACTCCAGTCAGTGCTCACATATAGAAAATGTGAGCGTTATTACACCAGGCTGTTTTGGTGCGCACTCCCCCGCAGACTTTGGACTAAGTCCATAACCTTGATTGATTTGAGCTTGGTCAGTGCTCTAATTGACAGTAGTTGAATACTACCAATAGAAAGAGTAACGCCCTTTCCAATCGCAGTGGGTGGATGTTCTCCACCCGAGAGTGGTTCCACCTCACCTGTCAACAGCAACATGCAGAGTTGAATCTGCATGCGCCACCTTGATGGGGCCGAGTGCTATCCTCACTCGACAAACCCACNTCAACAGCAACATGCAGAGTTGAATCTGCATGCGCCACCTTGATGGGGCCGAGTGCTATCCTCACTCTACAAACCCACGTTGTAAACGAGTCCTCTTACTAGGCGGACCAGACCGTTGACCCTTCTTTGATGAGCACCAACCCTTTGAAATTGGCACCCTAGCGCGAATCAGCACGCTTGCGTTCCACGGCAGCAGCTACTGACCCTTCCAGTACTCAAGATGCCCGCCCTCCAGGCAAGTACCCACCTCCAGATCTCCTTCTAAGCAGAAGGTTCAACCACTGCCACCCAGAGTCCGACCCGCGATCAGCACGGCCTAAGCCGGGGCTTTCACACTGATCCCCTGGGTACCCACAATTTTCAGACATGCACACTGAGTTTTCACCCAGAGCAGCCCAGTCCCTCCAGGACGCCAGACAGACCCTTCATCGAGACTCCGCCACCCCGAGATCATCCCCGACCTGCCACAAGTCAAGGCTCAGCTTTGGGAGTGCAATTCGGTTCGCGGGTCTTCACCGCAGGCGAAGAATATATACAGCCTCTGGAGACTGCACATAACCTCGCCGTGACTGATGATCTGTGCACAGACAGGCCGTCACCGCCTTCAGTCGTCCTCACTCCGTTAGCCATGGGGCGGCCCCCATGTTACCAGCCCATACCGCGAGGTGAAGATGGACTTGAGGAGTGCTAGGCTATATATTCGCATCACTGTCCCATTAATGGAGATGAGTTGGAAGCTTTTCGTGACGGCAGGGAGACGCCCCAGGGATCACTAGTTCCTATGAGCGGCTACCACCGGAGCCCGACTAGCGAGCTCTTACACTTGCGCCAGGCACCGCCACTAGAGCCTGTAACCAGGGTTAGGCCCAACTGGAGCAATCATTCCATAGCCGTCATGACTACCCCACCAGGTACTCGGTTTCTGGGCTCCCCCCTACACACTCGGCCATCCCACACGACCGGCTTTCAGGCACCCAGTCCCCTCATCTTACACCCATTACAGGTTGGTTGCCAGACCACAGCCTGTACCCAACCCGGCCCCACAGGGCCTGTGAGTTTCGTCAACTCGAAACAGAAACTGATATATACTAAAATGGACAAAAAACTTTCCGACCCCGCAGTAGCAAGTCGGAATGCGCGCCGTTCGCCAATCAGTGTCTGGTAGCCTACATGTAGGTTGAACACGGTTATTTGGGCACTTTTGGAATCAACCATTGGAAAATGTTACTGCCCCTTCCTGCATATATTTTAACAAGCACGCTCACTGGCAATCGCGCAGTGAAGCTGTTAACGACTGAAGGAAAGTAGTTCCACGTCTTAACGTTGAATTCAATGTGTTGAGTAAACATTCATGAATACTAAAATTATTTATTTTGCTTTCTGTTTTTTAATGCACGCAAGTGTAAAAATAAGCAAATATGTAAAATATTTCCTTTTTTAATGATTTTACAGTTTTAGTTGACTAATTCATAAATAAAGTGTCCAGGCCCATGGAAATGTTAATTAATATGGTGTAAGAATACACAACGTGCATACAAGTAGATACTAAGCAGTGACTTCAAATGTGCTCAGTATACCGTGAAAAGCCTTTATCAGATAGCAGCCCAGCCTATTGGGAACTTTTAGTAGGACACAGTGACCAATAAGACACAAGGCTCGTTCTCAGAGCCTCGCGCAGCTAGAGAATGTATATGACCACGTCAAAGGAGCCGCCACCCCATTTCGTGTTTTCATATTTGTCTACTCTGTGGTATAGCGTAGCCCCCCCCTCCCTTTTCATGGTGGTGGGGGGGATAAATTATTCTCCATTCTTCGTCGACGAGCGAGCACTGTCCGTCGGCGGACATGAGAAACATGGGGACCCCAGCACACACACAGATATGAAGGATATTCGTCAGCGGCGGCTGGGAAATGGAAGGAGAACCCCGGGTATTACGTCGAGGGAAATGAATCTCGCGGCCCGATTTTGAAGGCCGTGGTTGGTCCGTGGGGGACGGGGTGACGGGGCGGTAGTCCATCAGCCTGGACGCCTCTCGCAGATAGAGGAGGGGGTAGATGCCCCCTCCCCCCTGGTTGAACGAACATCTGTGCGAGGTTATCGACATCTCGCCCCCTCCCCTCTGTCAACCATGCGATCCGCAAGGGGCTAACAAATGGCGGCCGGCTCCCGCTGTTCCCATCAACGCTGTGCGGCCACATGATGGCTTCTCCCACAACTGCCTTACCTCCCTCGCTGCCAGCCCGCCACCATGACCACGCCGCGACCCATTCCCGATTCTTCCCGCTCACATTTCTCCCGATTCCCTCCCCTCTTCTAGTTCCATCACCACCGCGCCGTTCACCGACACTTCAGTCGTTTTCTTCCATTTCTTCTGCATACCAAGATATTTCTTTTTTACGCAAGTCCTTCCAGAAAACAGTAACGCGTCGTCTGTATGTGTGTGACATCTTTATATGTACATTCATGTCCGTGAAACCTCATACCTATTAACATCCTGGCAATAAAAATAAAATTCGGAAATAAAATGCTGAAAAGAGTGGTATTCAAATGTTTCCTTTCACAGGGGATGCTGATATTAATTACCTTTTAATTTTAGACCATCTTTCTTTTAATGCGACTGGGATTTTCGACAGCAGCAAACATTAAAAATAAGAATCATTAGTGATTAAATTCTTTTGGCTAAGAATAACGGATATGTTTATCTGCAACTCATCCGCGTACTGAACAATTGAGCAAAATTCAGTAAGCCCACATTTCCTATTGAATTGCAACGGTAGAGTGATATATTGATAAAACATTCTTAATTTTTCAGTTTATATTACATTTTCATCAATTTGTTAAGATTATTAAATAACATTACTATCTAAATTTACCGAACATTCTTATTTTTATGTGTTCGTACTTTATCAATGTAACAATTGGTATTCTAACTTGAGTCTCCAGATTGTAATAACGTTGAGAATCAATTATTGCACAAATAGAGTCTACGCTGGAGAAATCACATTGCATGACTTCTTTCATGTGCTCAGATCGTCATGCAGATGCATGTCCTAAAAACGTGCGGAACCGCCAGGAATACTCAAGGAACAGCGCGCTGCGGCACAGCCTTTGAGAACCACTGTCGAGCTCAATGGTCGTGAAAACCAAGAGAGGGCTCTGTCGGCTTAAATACAGCATGCGTCAAGAATTGTCTTATTTTCTGAACGCGAAGTTATAAATTAAAGGGAGTCTCGGAATGTTTAACTACTATAATAAATTAACACCTGACTGTACATTTCATGTCTTCTTTCTACGCGTTATGTTCTATTTCCAAAACGAGTAAAAATCACTGTAACTAAAGACCCGGAAATTTCGCGAATTCATGCAAAAACAATATGGACTCCAAACACATGTAATTTTGACTTTCTTTTTTAATTGGAGCGCATCTTGTAAGCCACGCCCTGGGCGTATTTGAGCCAATAAATAACACGCAGGTTAAAGAGACGGAATCCCGTGCTACCGGGTCAGGGGTAAAAACGGTATCGTCACAAAATGAATAACTGAGACTCGGGTCCACAAATGGTTATGGTGCCTAACCAGTTGCCAAAAGAATCCGCGAAATTTACAACTCTCAGCCCATCAATGCCTAGGTAAAGTGACGATGTAGAAGCGTTACAAACACACGTAATTGAAGCCATTTTCTGCGGCTGTTGAGTGCTATTTCACAAGAGGTTGGCCCGCAAAAGTTAAATGGCGTGGCGGTTCCACACCACCACATCCTTTATCCGTGTCCGGCTTATAACCCGCACGCCGAACTCACGAAATACCTTCCCGGAATTGCCACGACCATCTGTAACTTTCCCAGGAATGTGGCGTTATTTTCGTTCCTGGCCCTTCCCCCTTCCGTCGACGACACACGGTGGGTTGCGATATCTCCTGCACTTTGTCGTGCGCGACCTGCAGTTCGCCTCGACAGGCATGTGTTCGCTAGGAACCTGTCTGTTCGCTAGGAAGCACAGATTATATGTATAAAAGTACACGTAAATAATAGCATAACTCTCTTAGCCTTCAGGCCCTCCGGTTTTTCCTATCTAGTACAATTTTCTTTAATAAATTAAAATTATCTCCAAACTAATAAAATTCAATTTTCATAATATTTTTTTAAACCGATCCATCAGTGCCAAGGGAAAGTTTTATCTTTAAAATAGTAAAATAATTATATTAAAATTTAAAAGTTATAAAATTATGACTTGCACAGCATTTTAAAATTTCAAAATTAAAATAAATTAAAAAAGTTATTAGTTATGCAGCTTGGGAATCCCCACGTGAGGGAGAGGTGACCATTTGTCTGGAAGTACCAGTTACCGCAGGGAGCCACTGGCAGGCTTTCACTCCTACCCGATCTTCCTCCTTCCCACTGTATCGTTTATATTATTTACAATCCATTTATTAGGAGCAGAAAAATATCATATAAAATTATTTAAAATCATGCATGAAGCACATAACATTAAAATTTAAAATTTAAAGCGTCGACATGATAAAGCCACAATATTAAAAACCATAAATTAAAATTATTGGTATCATAAACCAGAAAACACATTCATCCCTATAAAACTCCATTTGTCAAGAATTTTATCCTAATCTATTTCCCCTTCGCCAAAAAACAAGGCTTTCACTGTTCCGTACCAAGCTTGCCAGCAAGGGTGGTGCTACCGGGGCCTTTGTCCAGTAACTTAGGCTCCCCACTCGCCTCGCCTGGCACGGCCGTCAGATACTCACCTCGCCCCCCCACCCTTGTTTCACGGTCTAATCTAACAAATATTCGTTAAACGTATTGACTACTCTATAAATTCCTTTCGCATACCTTTCTATTTATTAAAACATTTCTTTATCATAAATATTACATTTAATCAAAGGCCANTATAAATTCCTTTCGCATACCTTTCTATTTATTAAAACATTTCTTTATCATAAATATTACATTTAATCAAAGGCCAAAGTTCTTTCTTCTTTTCCAAAACCATTCTTAATTCAGTTATATCCTTCTCAACTATTTTACATATATATAATGTATGATAAATATTCTGCTCTCCTTCCCAAAATTCACATATATCGCTATTTATGTCATTAATTATTTTCAGGTAACTCTTAGTTTGACAATGTCCACTAATAATTTTCTTCATTACCTTACTCATCATAACTTTGCTTCCATACCAATCTTCAAGGTTCTTAAAACAATTTTTAGTTTCAATACTTCCTTCCATATCTTCCCACTCTTTATTCAATATTCTTTATTCATCTTTATATACTATCATCTTCATCTCTTTTATACTTTTTATTCCAACATAATTTATCCAATTTATCCACCTATTGTTATCCAGTGTAAATCCTTTATAATTTCGTTCATTTATGTATGTTTGTATATCTGTATATTTAAACTTATAAACGATAATCTTGTTTATTATAATGTAGTGTATTGGTATTATTTTTTTTAATATTACTACTGCCGCAAATAATGTAGTGGATTCCATGTCGTGTTACCTGTTTAGAATGAATCGTTGTAAATGCTATTAATATTTTCAATTTATATATATATATATATATATATATATATATTGTACTTTGGTGTCCAGTATTATTGATACATAAACTACTACATTTACAATGATATATTTATATATTACCTTTCTGGCTTATGCACTGTATTTAGTATATTTTTAGATTGTACATTTCATTTTCTTACATAGTGTCTTAAATTTTAATGTAAGAAATTTAATATGTGGTAAGAATAAAAGCCAATTACATACTATTACTCCTAAATATCTTGTTTGCTTTGACACCTACCGCATACCTATATTTTATTCGTCAGAACACATGCTCTGGCGAAGCTCGCAGGCGGACAACGACAATAAAGA
>NQII01002152.1:179716-228847 GCA_002778355.1 Clitarchus hookeri
AAAATTGCCGCGCCAAGTATCACGTAATCTACGTACAGAAAAGGGAGGACATTGTCTCGTGAGTTCATGTACCATTTAACCTGTTCAAGCTTCAATAAAACTCGAGTATGTGAACTTACAACTAAAGTGTAATTTATTAGTAAATTGGACCTAGAGACAATAGTGTCGACGTATTCCTCCGCCCTATCACTGAGGGCTAGCATAAAGTGCTGGCGCATCACGCCGAGGAACAGATTCAATACCTATTTGCAAACTTCAGCACTGGCAGGTATCAGCTTTATTACCTTTATACTTATACCATTATATTTAACAACAGGTGGTCTCACGTCCATACTCCCCTTAACCATTGTCCCCACTTTCTTCTCTACTACCACTTCTAGTCCAGTGTGGTGGACCCACTCCTTCCATTTGTTCATTTCTTCCCCTGCCCTAAGTTATAATCCTCTTCTATTATTTTCTCTATAGTTAGTAAACAATCGTCAGCAAATGCAATTCTCTCCACTTTCCCTTTTCTCGATATTTAAAACTTCATTAAAACGATATTCCATATTAAGGGTCCCATGACTTAACCCTCGGAACAACCTATATTCACCTGTTTCTAATAATTAACAAAATTATTTTTAATGCCCACTATTTTAATTTTGAAATAATCTAAAAGTGAATTATTTTCTTCCTTCCGAATGTGTAGCTGTACAATCGCTCTTCTTATGCTATTCCAATCCAAGGTAGAAAATGCATTAGTTATATATATTAATATTAAAATTACACATTTCGTTTCCATCTCATTTATTATATCTAAAACTTTACTAATTTCATTTTCCGTTGATCTGTTTTTTTTTCTAAAACCATACTGATTTTTATTTATAATAATTTCCGTCATTACTCTTATTCTTTATAATATTATTCTCTCCAACAACTTTCCCATCACTGGAAGCAAGAAAATAGGTCTATATGANTTACTCTTATTCTTTATAATATTATTCTCTCCAACAACTTTCCCATCACTGGAAGCAAGAAAATAGGTCTATATGGACTAGGGTTTATCTTAAATTTGTTGTGTTACCCGTATATAAAATGATCACTCCTTTTTCCATATTTTTGGAAAAAAACCCTCATTAGCACATTTTTTCATGATTTCCAACATTTCATCCTTGATATCCTCCCACAGTTCTTTTATTACTTTAACTGTTATATTATCTTTACGCGGAGCTTTCTTTAAACCACTACTTCTAACTACCCTATTAAATTCTTCCATATCAATTTCCACATTTTCCTCTTCCTGGCTGTCAAATCTATAAAAAAAAATATCTCTTCTTCCATACTCTTGTCCGGTATTAACTTATTTATTAATTTAGTATAAGTTTCATATATGCCCTTAATATACATATATCCCATATATTTGAATCGTTCTAATTTTCTCATATTTTAATACTTTATCTCTTGCTATTTTATCAGGTATATTCCAAATATTTTCCTTGTTTCCTTTTTTTTTACAAATTATTTCCATATATACGTCATATTATTTCTAATCATCCTTTTATATAATTTTCTTTCCCTTTTGTGTTCCTCTGTATAACATAGTTTAGCTTCACATGGGCAGCATCACTTATACCTTCTGCACTTCCTTCTAACTATCTGTTTCATTTCCCTTAGCTCTTCATTCCACCACAATACCTGCCTTCTTTTTATATTACATCCTCTAGTTCTTATTGTTTGTATACATGCATCTATTATTATAATGTTTATTCTTTCCATTTTTTCTTCTATTCCCCATTGTTATTGTTTTTAATGTCTATTGTTGGTCGGCAATATCTATTTATTATATTTACTTTTTATTTCCTATAAGTACCTTTATTGTTACTATTTTTCATCTGTGCATTCATTTAAAACTATGCATTTTATCCTCTTATGATATAACGTTACAGTTAAAATTTTTCCTCCTAAATTACTATGAATTACATTCCAATTTCTATCCATGTTTACATATTTATCCATACATATATAAGGTTATTGTAATAAAACTATCTCAATACCTTGATTAATTATCTCTTCTATTATATTTATCATGTTTGTTCTTGATTTTTGCAAATTCTGCTGAACGATNTTACTCTTATTCTTTATAATATTATTCTCTCCAACAACTTTCCCATCACTGGAAGCAAGAAAATAGGTCTATATGAACTAGGGTTTATCTTAAATTTGTTGTGTTACCCGTATATAAAATGATCACTCCTTTTTCCATATTTTTGAAAAAAAACCCTCAATAGCACATTTTTTCATGATTTCCAACATTTCATCCTTGATATCCTCCCACAGTTCTTTTATTACTTTAACTGTTATATTATCTTTACGCGGAGCTTTCTTTAAACCACTACTTCTAACTACCCTATTAAATTCTTCCATATCAATTTCCACATTTTCCTCTTCCTGGCTGTCAAATCTATAAAAAAAAATATCTCTTCTTCCATACTCTTGTCCGGTATTAACTTATTTATTAATTTAGTATAAGTTTCATATATGCCCTTAATATACATATATCCCATCTATTTGAATCGTTCTAATTTTCTCATATTTTAATATTTTATCCCTTGCTATTTTATCAGGTATATTCCAAATATTTTCCTTGTTTCCTTTTTTTTTACAAATTATTTCCATAGATACGTCATATTATTTCTAATCATCCTTTTATATAATTTTCTTTCCCTTTTGTGTTCCTCTGTATAACATAGTTTAGCTTCACATGGGCAGCATCACTTATACCTTCTGCACTTCCTTCTAACTATCTGTTTCATTTCCCTTAGCTCTTCATTCCACCACAATACCTGCCTTATTTTTATATTACATCCTCTAGTTCTTATTGTTTGTATACATGCATCTATTATTATAATGTTTATTCTTTCCATTTTTTCTTCTATTCCCCATTGTTATTGTTTTTAATGTCTATTGTTGGTCGGCAATAACTATTTATTATATTTACTTTTTATTTCCTATAAGTACCTTTATTGTTACTATTTTTCATCTGTGCATTCATTTAAAACTATGCATTTTATCCTCTTATGATATAACGTTACAGTTAAAATTTTTCCTCCTAAATTACTATGAATTACATTCCAATTTCTATCCATGTTTACATATTTATCCATACATATATAAGGTTATTGTAATAAAACTATCCCAATACCTTGATTAATTATCTCTTCTATTATATTTATCATGTTTGTTCTTGATTTTTGCAAATTCTGCTGAACGATTTCAAAATTATTACTCAAACTCCATAATTTATTTCTTTTTTTGAGCCTTTCTCTTGCACTCTTGAAACTTGGGCAGTTTATATATGTTGCTCTATGTCTTACATTCTTTTCTTCTTTTTTCGTTCTCATACAATTAACACACCTTCCCTCTATTTTTCTACAATTTATTTCACTATGGCCTACTTCGGCAAATTTTCCACATATATTTTCCTTTTCTCTACACCATTTATATGTATGACCATATCATAAACACTTTGCACATCAGTGCAGTAACCGATGCACACCTCATCGGTGCACACCGGTGCACCCTCATGTGCAACCTCATGTACACCGGTGCACACCTCATCGGTGAAATAAATTTAACAAATTTTGGCAAAGTGATACTGAACGTGGTGTGTTAACCAACAGCAGTTCTTCGAACCATTTAATTGTTGTTCATGCAGGTGTTAAAACTGGATTAATTGAAAATGCATCGCTAATTTTTCCAGCAGGCAGAGTTACGGGTGACTACCATGGGCAGATGAATTCTGCGGACTTCAAAAAGTTGATGCATAATCAGTTATTTCCAAACCTACCGGAAAAGTCGGTTGTTATTATGGACAATGCGCCTTACCACTCAGTGCAAGAAAATAAACCCTCATCGAAGTATGCACTGAAAAAGGAAATGGAGCCATGGTTGACCAATAACAACATTCCCTTTACTCATGAAATGCGAAAAACAGAGATTTTCGACTTAATTGCGCAGAACAGGAAGCCTGAAATAGTATTTCGCATTGACTAACTTTTAAAACTGTACGTACACGATGTTCATAGACTTCCTTCTTATATGTGTGAACTTAATCCCATTGAACTAGCGTGGTCTAAACCAAAGAGACTAGTGAGGGAAAAGAACATTACTGCTAGCTTGTCGATAACAAAGCTAATGGAAATCACGACGGAGGCAGTATCTTCCGTCGCTGAAGAAGACTGGCAAGGATACTGTTCGCATGTCCGAACTATAGAAGCAGACTACTGGCAAAAGGACTGTCGTGTAGAAGACGTAATATACAGTTTTGTGATATGCCTAGGCCGTGACTCCAAAGGCTCGGGTTATTCATCTGACGAAGAATTTTCCTCTTCCGAATCGGAACTGGTGCTGCCACTTCCCGAAAGTGAATAAATTTTCNTCATATACAGTTTTGTGATATGCCTAGGCCGTGACTCCAAAGGCTCGAGTTATTCATCTGACGAAGAATTTTCCTCTTCCGAATCGGAACTGGTGCTGCCACTTCCCGAAAGTGAATAAATTTTCACCGAACAACAACATCCACTGTTTGAGGTAAGCGGTAAGAGCATATACTTTCAGAGTGATTTAAAGTTATGCGTTCTTGATCTTAACTCTTTTCGCCCTAAATTTATGCCATCAAAATTGTTTTCAGATCACTATGGTTGTTTCACAGGTATTTAAGTAAACTAATTAAAGTTAAAACAGTTTTAAAATTTTTTTGGTCAAACTGAAAGTCTTCAAATTAGTGTTGGTAATATAAAACATCTTTTAACAATCGTAACTATTGTGAAATGCGATTAATTTTCACACGGGAACAGAATGCGAATATGTAAAATAAATAGCTTGATTGAAAAATGTGTACTTCAAACACAATGCAAAACTTTTCGCGCACCAGGCAGACGGGCACCTAAAATGGCGAATTTAAAGGAGGTTACTGTTAAATGAAATAATAGAGGCGTATACCATAACAGTAAAGAGTATGTTTGTATGCGTGTCGCATGAAAGGAAAATCTCCCTGTGAACTGATAGTTTTAGTACTGGTACTACAGGTTAGAGGCGACGGTGGCGACATTCCAGCCCACCGGGCCCTCCCACCCGCTCNCCATAACAGTAAAGAGTATGTTTGTATGCGTGTCGCATGAAAGGAAAATCTCCCTGTGAACTGATAGTTTTAGTACTGGTACTACAGGTTAGAGGCGACGGTGGCGACATTCCAGCCCACCGGGCCCTCCCACCCGCTCACCTACCCNGAAAGTGAATAAATTTTCACCGAACAACAACATCCACTGTTTGAGGTAAGCGGTAAGAGCATATACTTTCAGAGTATTTTAAAGTTATGCATGCTTGATCTTAACTCTTTTCGCCCTAAATGTATGTCATCAAAATTGTTTTCAGATCACTATGGTTGTTTCACAGGTATTTAAGTAAACTAATTAAAGTTAAAACAGTTTTANAAATTGTTTTCAGATCACTATGGTTGTTTCACAGGTATTTAAGTAAACTAATTAAAGTTAAAACAGTTTTAAAATGTTTTTGGTCATACTGAAAGTCTTCAAATTAGTGTTAGTAATATAAAAAATGTTTTAACAATCGTAACTATTGTGAAATGCGATTAATTTTCACACGGGAACAGAATGCGAATATGTACAATAAATAGCTTGATTGAAAAATGTGTACTTCAAACACAATGCAAAACTTTCCGCGCACCAGGCAGACGGGCACCTAAAATGGCGAATTTAAAGGAGGTTACTGTTAAATGAAATAATAGAGGCGTATATAATAACAGTAAAGAGTATGTTTGTATGCGTGTCGCATGAAAGGAAAATCTCCCTGTGAACTGATAGTTTTAGTACTGGTACTACAGGTTAGAGGCGACGGTGGCGACATTCCAGCCCACCGGGCCCTCCCACCCGCTCACCTACCCTGCCCGAATTCCAAAGCCTCGCCTTCTCGTGAGCACTGGACAGTACCTCGGCCATGCCGCTAGGAAATGTTCATTATTCGTCGAGAAAAACGCAGATAGACCCGAAGGGATTTTACAGTAGTTCAGTTATTACTTTTTGCTAAAGTTACTCGATCTTGAAGAGTTATCATCAAATGGAAACATCTTATTGGTAGATTTCTACTTACGACAGTGGAGTGGAGACGTTTGCGTGGCTCTTAAAAATGTGGTCTTTAGAACCGATGAAGGTGAAGCGAGCTGAGTACGGAGTAGCACCGGAATGCAAGGACTGGGAAAACTGGGGATCCCCGAGAAAACCCGCTGACCAGCGGCATCGTCTGGCACGATACCCACGTGCGAAAGCCGGGAGTGACCCCACCGGGAATCGATCGCTTCTTCTTGGTGGAAGGCGAACGTTCTTACCGCTTCCACACCGCTGCTGCACTTACGACAGCAGATTTAACAGAAGCTAGAATACGATTTTTACCTTGCAGGTTACAGAAGTCATGTTTTATTTTGGCCTCTGCGAAGAAACATTTTTGTGAAGGGAAATGTTTCCAAGCTATAGCTGGTCGTGAGTAAACGTAGAGGACAAACGGGTAGAGTGGTCATGCGAGCAGTGCAGTATAATCTCTCTATGATCCAGGTTTGGTCTGATTTTGTTAGGCGCGCACTAGTTGCATGTGGTGATTGAGACATCTTGTTAGGCGCGTACTAGTTGCATGTGGTGTTTGAGACATTTTGTTAGGCGCGTACTAGTTGCATGTGGTGTTTGAGACATTTTGTTAGGCGCGTACTAGTTGCATGTGGTGTTTGAGACATTTTGTTAGGCGCGTACTAGTTGCATGTGGTGTTTGAGGTGGTAAACTGCGCCTGCGGTAGTTCGTGTCTGCCATCACCTAAGTTGTATGCTGCATTTCTTTTACGCCATCCCCGAGTAATTCTGTCCTTTTTGCTCCGGAATTTGCAAGCTGTTTTTACGTAATCTTTTTCTTTAAATNACGCCATCCCCGAGTAATTCTGTCCTTTTTGCTCCGGAATTTGCAAGCTGTTTTTACGTAATCTTTTTCTTTAAATATTTTATTTTCACCGACTGTGGAACCGAGGTAACTCGGTCTCACACTCGGTGTTGTTGAGCAATTATAAGTCAGAATTAATTGTTTACTATATTTTACCACAGCCGGCTTTGTTTTGGGTTTCGTATTTCGAAAGACGCTGCCCGGCGCTAGTGTTTGTGTAGTTCATTTAATATTGTTTTAAATGTGCTATAGCTGTTGCAATTTGTGGAAGAGGTTTTTATGAAATTGGTTAATCCCACCAGTATTTTTTTGTAAACNATGTGCTATAGCTGTTGCAATTTGTGGAAGAGGTTTTTATGAAATTGGTTAATCCCACCAGTATTTTTTTGTAAACTAGTTTTGTTTTGTTTAACTTATTACCAGTGTAAATGGGCAAGAAACTTATTTTTTTTTTACTATTACGGCCCGAACCTTATCAAGTTTTGTAATTATTATGATTGATTGTGAGATGGTTAACATGTTGTTAAATTCNCTATTACGGCCCGAACCTTATCAAGTTTTGTAATTATTATGATTGATTGTGAGATGGTTAACATGTTGTTAAATTCACGTTTAATTGGGAAATACCTTGTATCTGACTTGAATAAATACTCATATATTCGTATTTGTTGTTTTTCTTCACAAAACACCTCGCCTTTTCAAAGAAACTACCACGCCTGTTCGTGTATGTGTACTGACATGCTACACAGAAAAGGTTAGTGTAGCGAAGTGAAACGAAGTGGTAGCTCTTCTGAAGTACAGACACTCGATCATATATCGGCAGCGGAAAGCTCTGTACTTTAAATATTGGTGGGATCAGCCACTGAATGTTCTGAATGCTTCCTAAATGATAAAATGCTGTTCACGGTGAAATAAGGACTTTTGAAATCAACCCTTTAAAAAATGTTACTGCCTCTGGTTGCATGTGATTTTAACTGACACACTGATTGTCTTACGCCCTGTATAGCTGGAAACAGCGGACGGAAAGTAGTTCCATGACTTTGCAGTGAATTAAAAGTAGTATGTAAACTATGTAAGTGTATAAATGAGCAAGTTTGTAAAATATTTACTTTTCTTTTAATTTAACAGTTCCTCTCGACCGACGCATGAATAAAGTTACAAGGCCCATGATAATGTTAATTTTACATATAGTGGAAGAATACACAGTCTGCGTAAAAGCATATCTTAAGCAGGACTTCCAAAGGNATTTTACATATAGTGGAAGAATACACAGTCTGCGTAAAAGCATATCTTAAGCAGGACTTCCAAAGTGCTCAGTTTACTGTGAACAACCTATATGTTACCGCAGGCAAGCAGGTCTATAGGTAACGATTTGCAATAGATGTCTCGCCATTTCACCAGCAGGTCAGGGCATTTGGGTATTGCACGCCATTGCAGTTTTGAATACGTTAATTACTTTCACTTCTGCATTCTTAAGAGTTGTGCGCATGTCCTTCAGCCTGCAGGTTTGGTTACCAGAAGTCTGAAAACGGAGGGCATGTCCTCCTTTTTAATCAATTATTATTGCGCCCGGCCGGATTTGTCGTGATGATCGTAAATGTGCGGCATTTTTGACCTAATAATGGATAGCATTTGTATACTATTTGTTTTGATATAATTAGTTTTTGTGCACCAAAACGTTTTACAGTTTAGTTGTCATCATTCACGTGGTAAATTATATAAAAGCGTGTGTATGTTCTTTGACAAGCCATGTAAATTTTGATTTATTTTGTATTTCTGGTTTAGATTAATTTTACATATCACAGTATGTAGGCTATACTATTAATTTTCCGTAAAACAGCTGTAAGCAAACAAGTTTATTTTCCAAGTACCATAGCCTTCATGTTTTTTGTTAATTGATAATGGGAACGTTATTTCGTGCTACCAATTAAATTTTTGAAAATTGTTTGCTTGAAATAATAATTACCTGATGAAATTTTTTTCTGATTGTATTACATGTAAAACAACTAGTGTAATGTTGTCTAGCATAAATAATCTGCGGTGCTAACGGAATTGGGTTGTCCTTTTTTTTTGACACTTTGAATGTGGTACACATTTACTGACTATTTAAGACATGCTATAATTGTACAAGTGAGTCGTCCATATTCACGAATGTATGGCAATGAGTTCCGCTGGTCTTTGTACTCCCATTTACAACAGTCATGTTTGTTCTCGCAACACCGGACACGCTAAACGTCCTAAACTGACAGTATAATGCCGAACTGAAATTCGCTGAATCTAATGTTCTTTCCTACAGTTCATCCTGCTCATTTGAGTAATTTACACTGTGAGTGTTGCTGACGTAATATCACTTTGCAGATAACCCTGCTAAAAGAGCTCGCGAAGTAATATTTCTTCACCACTCTCTTCGAAGAAAGCGGATGTCGTAATGTTACGGTGAACTCTATACAAGTCAGTCAAATTCANTCAGGGCATTTGGGTATTGCACGCCATTGCAGTTTTGAATACGTTAATTACTTTCACTTCTGCATTCTTAAGAGTCATGTCCTTCAGCCTGCAGATTTGGTTAACAAAAATCTGAAAACGGAGGGCATGTCCTCCTTTTTAATCAATTATTATTGCGCCCGGCCGGATTTGTCGTGATGATCGTAAATGTGCGGCATTTTTGACCACATTTGCATTTGTATACTATTTGTTTTGATATAATTAGTTTTTGTGCACCAAAACGTTTTACACTTTAGTTGTCATCATTCACGTGGTAAATTATATAAAAGCGTGTATATGTTCTTTGACAAGCCATGCAAATTTTTTATTTATTTTGTATTTCTGATTTAGATTAATTTTACATATCAGTGTATGTAGGCTATACTATTAATTTTCCGTAAAACAGCTGTAAGCAAACAAGTATATTTTCCACGTACCATAGCCTTCATGTTTTGTGGTAATTGATAATGGGAACGTTATTTCGTGTTACCAATTAAATTTTTGAAAATTGTTTGCTTGAAATACTAATTACCTGATGAAATTTTTTTCTGATTATATTACATGTAAAACAACTAGTGTAATGTTGTCTAGCATAAATAATCTGCGGTGCTAACGGAATTGGGTTGTCCTTTTTTTTTTGACACTTTGAATGTTGTACACATTTACTGACTACTTAAGGCATGCTATAATTGTACAAGTGAGTCGTCCATATTCACGAATGCATGGCAATGAGTTCCGCTGGTCATTGTACTCCCATTTACAACAGTCATGTTTGTTCTCGCAACACCGGACACGCTTATTATACCGTACAACGTCCTAAACTGACAGTATAATGCCGAACTGAAAGTCGCTGAATCTAATGTTCTTTCCTACAGTTCGTCATGCTCATTTGAGTAATTTACACTGTGAGTGTTGCTGACGTAATATCACTTTGCAGATAACCCTGCTAAAAGAGCTCGCGAAGTAAAATTTCTTCACCACTCTCTTCGAAGAAAGCGGATGTCGTAATGTTACGGTGAACTCTATACAAGTCAGTCAAATTCANATTTCTTCACCACTCTCTTCGAAGAAAGCGGATGTCGTAATGTTACGGTGAACTCTATACAAGTCAGTCAAATTCAGGCTGCTTAATATTACGTCGGCAGCACACGAAGTGTTAATGAAACGTCACTCTTTCCCAAAATGAATATTCTCCTTTTGAAACTTGAGTGCCTGGTGATCCTGTAATCGAAGCGCCGATCCCACGGACGCCGAGCCGAGAAGGGAGTTGAGCTGCCAACGTCCTGCCAAACGGACGAAGTCCTCAACTCCTCCCTTCACCCCCCTCATCCACCCTCTAGCCTGTGCGCTGCCGCCACTTAATTACTTTCCCGCCGCCGACCCGGCTCTCGCGAGGATACCACAGCGAGGAATGTCTTGCGGAGTTGCCTCGAGGAGGAAACTGTGAACTTCCTCCTCTTGGACGCTACAGAACTTCCCGCGCCCATAAACTGGCGGAAGGGGGGGAGTAGCCGGGGAAGACGGCGGGGAGGATATATAGAATAAGTCCGTCCGCCCGCCAGCGCTGAGAGTTCATTTGCAAGTTGCAGATTATGGCTGCGAGTTAAAACGAATTACTGCTACTTCGTCCAGATATTGTTTTACTTCTGCGCGGAGCCTCTTATTCCACTGAGAGAAGTACTGAGCCTATACGTTAGACAGATTAAGGGCATTCAAGAGGATACAATTATTTTACACTTTTTGAGCATATCTCATCCTTTTTCATTATGACATGAAACTGTTTGAAAAAGTGTGACCAAAGCAGAACGTTACTTCTAAAAAATTAATGAAAGAAACTATAGTAATTAAAAACCTATATATTATTCATATTAATGTATAAATTGAACAAACTTTTACTTAAGATTACAGCTAAAAACTATATTTCATGTTACTAAAATGTCACCAAAAGTTTTCTTTTTGCGATTTAAGTTTTTTTTTTTATTAACTTTTGAGATTAAAATTCTAAGTCAGACTACTCTTCTCCTCTAGTCGAACGGGGTTCGATTTCCAGCGGGGTTAATCACGGATTTTCGTACTTGGGAAACGTGCCGAATGATGCCGCAGGTCGGCGGGTATTCTCGGGGATCTCACGTCTCCCTCTCCTTGCATTTCGGTGCCGCCCCATACTTAACTCTCTTCAGCCTCATCGGCTTTCACGTATGCTAACAGCCGCCCAAATATCTCCATTCCACTCCACTTAAAATACCCACAATTTAAATCCTTACTGCATGTGAAGCAGATATCGGATCTCAAAGAAATCTTGTCACATAAATAAATACTTTTGCTNAATTTAAATCCTTACTGCATGTGAAGCAGATATCGGATCTCAAAGAAATCTTGTCACATAAATAAACACTTTTGCTGAAAGCCAAAATATATTGAAATAACTGTATGAAACGTGCACGAAACAAAATTTTTATTGATATTCGGAAACTTACCCTAAAAAAGCGTAACTAATTTTTATTTTTCAAATAATTTGATATATTTATTAAGTTGTTATCGATAACATGTCAAAAAACTATAAATTATTCTTTAAATCTATAAAACAAAGAAATTGCTCTTAAAAAAGCCTTCAATATCCAAGTCACGCGGAGACGAAAGAAAAATGTAATTATAATAAAGTGCGGATATGTTACTAATTAAAAATTGTGTGCAGCCATTGGCAACGAATTTGTTCCAGTGGCAGAATTAAAACTCGGTTTGCAGTGTTGGAAACTTTCAAATGTAATTTTTTTTTCACTACTGTGTTAATGTTGAAGTGTTCATTCATTATTGCTGAGGGCAAAGAAACTGCCGTGGACTGATTCTCCCAAAGGAACCGGGCTCAGGATGTTCTTCGCTGGTTATGTGCCTTGTGAATTAATAATTGCAAATATGGTCAATAATGCCATGGCAGTTATTTCTCGAGCTTGGTACTTAAAACCAGAATACTATTGGCACGACTGAGAACATAAATATGCAAGTTGTTCAAATTGTTCCCTCCTTCAGCCAGGATTAACGCGGTTGAAGAGAGATAGGCGCAAACTGAAGTGAATTTTATGTTACAGTTTCAACTTTAACAACAGTCTCTTTTATTTATTTACCGATATAGTATATTTCACGAACGAGCGCACTACTATAAAAGANTCAACTTTAACAACAGTCTCTTTTATTTATTTACCGATATAGTATATTTCACGAACGAGCGCACTACTATAAAAGACATTGCGTCGTTACATGCAATAAACGAAACCAGCAACGTCCCATAAACAAAAACCTGCATCAGCTGACGAGTGAGAGGGTCAAGAGGGAAATATTGTTGGCAATTCTGATAGCCATGCTCACGCACAAAAGACCACGGACAAGTACACATACAGGAAAAAGTTCGTAGGCGAATAGTTAATTAATTTGATCAAAAATCAGCAGTTATTAGTCAAACAAGTTTACTTTTTGCTAAAATAGTGCAGTTTAGGTGTTTCAAATGAAACGTGACTAACCGGTGCATATTTATTCCGGTACGTGAGATGTCCGTTGTTTTCCGTTTTACTTTCAAGGCCGCTATACAAGCAGTGATTACAGATGACTCATCGGAGTGCTTTCATTTATTGTAAGAAATTAGCGAAGTGCTGTATTGAAGTGTATAAAGGAAAAATATTTCGTACGTAATTATCACGTTGTCCTATGAAGTGCTTGAGATAATGGTCCAATGAAAATTTTCAGTCCTAAACAAAGTTACCTGTACCAACATTGTTACCATAATTTATATCGGAAAAGTGTCATCAATCATTTCATTAACTGTTTTTCAGTGATTGGTTTTGACTGATGCATTAGTCAAACGTGTTGTATGAAATGAAATAGCAACGCATAAACTAATCACAATCATTACACATATTTTTAAAAACAGTTTTTGTCATTCAAAATGCCATTTTACGAGTTAATATGAGCATTCAGTATTTCATTTCGTTTTGACGTATTTCCAATTTTTTTTCACGTTAGCATAATAGCGGTACGTTTGAAGGTTTAAACTGCATTAAATGGGGCGATGTGAGCGCATTCATATCAAGTATTTGTTTTAACAATCCTATAACAATTCTAATGTTACAATATAAATTAAAAACTGAAGGAAAAGCCTTGCAATTTAAAGCTACATATTTTCGATAAAGTGTCAATATACATGTATTTTCCCCTTTGTAATCAACATTCGCTTGGTCGCTCGATTGGCAAGGAAACGGTCTAGGAGCGATATGCTGCGTTTAAAAATAGTGAATATAGCTATTATTTTTACTTCTTTTAAATCAAATGTAATTGTACAAATATAAACATTTGCTATCGGAAATACATTTATTTCTCGTAGTTATTTGGCTAAATTCAATAAAAACAATAATTTGATCACCGCACGCAGTTGGCTGTTCCTTATTCAATCAGCGAAATAGTTTCACTAAAACAACAAGTGGTTTTCCATCTATTGTAAGTGGAGCCATTTTCACAGATTCAAGTAGTTTAATTTCACTGGGAATCAGTGGTTTTCTACTGATTCGAATTTAGAGTCAGTGCAATACAGAAATGCGCACCAAAAACATGCACTGTATTCTACATATATTTGAAAACCGCGGTAAAAAAAAAATTGCAGCTGCCCAAAACATATTTTATAATATTTTCAAAAAATTACTGAATATAGCTGAGTGTGGTTAATATTTGTGCTATGTATATTCAGTTTTTAGTAAAGTAGAACAGAAAATTATCTGAGGAAAGAACAATCTATATGGAAATATGTAAAAAAGTGTTCGTAGGTTATACTTTTTTGTAAAATATTTTCAAGGGAAGAAAATTTCATTGGTGATTATATACACACATATACTAGCCGTACCAAGGTATGTGTCATATAAACTTTCAAAAATGTAATTCACAATTCCGAAATATAATTTCAGTGCTTCATGTAGAAAACATTTTATGTTTCGTTAATGAGAGAAAATATTTCTTTAAATCGCTACTGGTTTAGAGTCACACAAGAAAGCAATATTTGAACTGTTAAGTAAAATTCCCTTTCGTCATATTAGTTTACTATGAAAACACATTCACACAGCTATACGCTGAATGTCATCAGTAGAGGAACTGTTCGTAAATTTAGCAGGTTATTTTGGTGGTAGGCTAGTTTTCAAGCACGCATGCATCTACTAATTAGTGATTAGACAACAGTAATTCTGGCACAGCCTGTACGTGACGTTAGCCAATTATAAACAAAAACAAAACCATTAAAAAAAAAGAAAACATCTTCGTGCCAAGCAAGAAGCAGCCAATAACTAAATACCTTTGGCCTTCAGTATGTGAAGGCNGTAAATTTAGCAGGTTATTTTGGTGGTAGGCTAGTTTTCAAGCACGCATGCATCTACTAATTAGTGATTAGACAATAGTAATTCTGGCACAGCCTGTACGTGACGTTAGCCAATAATAAACAAAAACAAAACCATTAGAAAAAAAGAAAACATCTTCGTGCCAAGCAAGAAGCAGCCAATAACTAAATACCTTTGGCCTTCAGCATGTGAAGGCAAAGGCGAATATATAGGGAAGAGGAGTCCCAGGTGATATATCACCCCCTTCCCTTTTCAAACCCTTTTGAATCTACCCTGTAGAGGTTTTACAACTGAAATGAACAAAAAAAATTAGAATTTTTCAAAATACCGATTTTATTAGATAAACATAATATTGTTTCTAAAAATTGCGAGGAGGCAGTGATACCCTCCCACGTCACGAATCAAAAATCTAAACCTGTATTTTCACAAAGGGAAAATGACCTCGAACCAAAAGTCTATATCCGCTCGTGTGAAGGACGGGGAAGTCTAAGATGACGTAGAATGAATGTGCAAAATGCACGTAACTCTAAGTCATCAGCTTAGGTTTGGAAATGCACGTGTGTTCAGCTGAATTCAACGAAGGGAAATGGCCTGGCTTCCCCCGACACGACGTCCGGGTAAGCCCGCGACAAGAACACATTTCCGCCCGGGTCAAGTTACCTTCCGCAAGCGACGCGCCGTCCGACTCTGCGCGACGTGACGGAATAATGCCGACACGACGTCCGCGACCTGAGAAGATCAGATTCCTACGTGCTCCGAGCGGGAGAGTCGACCGTGCACTGGAAAAAAAAAACGAATAAGAAAAAAACACCCCGGATGTTGTAACAGCGCGTATCGGGGGATGTTACAAATCACACGCCCCGCGAAACATTTTTTTCCCCTTTGGGGACGCTAGCCCTGGCAAGGCACGTCGACAAACGGAATAATACTGTCCTGTAGATGTGTGGCATGTTCCCGCCCGCCGAACCTTATGGCTGCGACAACAGCAGTTGGGAACGGTCGCTGACGAGTTTTCTTGGCACAGTCGGTACTAAGTCATCATTAGATACGGGTGCGAGCATACGTGTACTTGCTGAAATGCTAGCGTATTTAAGAGGCCATCCCAGCGTTTCCAGGCGCAACATGCAATAAACCCACTTACTCCATGGCTAATTTCGTTACGGTTGTAGCAATACACTGGGAGAACAGCCAACAAAATATCTGTTTGTGTAGGGCCAAAAATATATTTAGTGGCCCAGCGAAACATTTGATTGAGTAATAAAATTTGAAAAGAAAAAAACTTATTTTTATCTATTTATCAAATTATGTACGTAAAAGAGAGAGCAAAGTAGCTCAACTTTCAACTTTTACGTACATAGGTGCGGCTGGACTATCAATAAGTCAGAATGCCCAATTTAGTAATAAATTTATTCGTTTTACTAAAAACAATTAAGGTAAAGTTACCAATACACGAAATTTGGTTTTAATTGGCCATTGTTACAAAATTGTTAAATGCTTTGCACAAAGCCTGCAATATATATATATATATATATATATATATATATATCCCGCTTCGCAAAATTACGCTTTGTTTGAAAACTGTAAAAACGCTTTCTTTGCTGCAACACATTATTTGTTGCTGCAAATAAAAATGAGATTAAATATGTACCATTGCAAAGTATTGAAACAAACCTGATTTTTGTTTGACCTTTACAGTAATGACTACGATTACGTTGCATTAACATCAGTTCAGCAAATGAATTTGTGGTAATGTCAGTTGAAATGCAAAAAAATGTTGTGCTCTGTAAAAAAAAACCGTAATTTCTAAATAATAGAAAAGTAACAATTCTTTCAAAATTACCTTTACTAAAATAAAATAGAGTATCTCCGGAACTGGAACCCGTATGTCCTGTGTTTTCAGCCTAGCGCCCTGTACCAGATGACCTCTTCATCTCATAGCGCTGAGANAACTGGAACCCGTATGTCCTGTGTTTTCAGCCTAGCGCCCTGTACCAGATGACCTCTTCATCTCATAGCGCTGAGATTACTTTTGATATTTAGGATGTATCAGGTAGTTATGGGCCAAAATAAAATGCCATCTCTTGGAAAGAATTAAGGTTAGTGACTTGTATAGATACTGCACTGCACTTCAGAATGACATTAAACGCCTGCAGAAGGACTGTACATTTGCTCGGCTGTAGTTCCGTAACTGTAACNCACTGCACTTCAGAATGACATTAAACGCCTGCAGAAGGACTGTACATTTGCTCGGCTGTAGTTCCGTAACTGTAACATATGCTGGTTTAATAATGTAAGTCGGGACAACAGCTACGTACCCAAAACTACAATGTGCGGCAGAAAAATCTTTANATATGCTGGTTTAATAATGTAAGTCGGGACAACAGCTACGTACCCAAAACTACAATGTGCGGCAGAAAAATCTTTAAACCCTTCCCGTTCGTACGAAGTGACGTTTCTTAACTGTAAGCAAAAACAGTTCAAAGGACGGTAAAATTACTATAAAACAATATAATTAACAGCAAACCTATGTTTCTGTGACTTTGTCTCTGGAATAAAGCTACATATTGTTGCTATAAACCAAATAGTCTCAAATTTATAATTTTCTTTGCAGTAAAGAAAATTATCTATGAATATTTTTAGAGTGAAGTTCTGCCAACATAAAACTTACGTATGTGTACGTACGTAACGAAGATATAGTGAATACCCCTTTATTGCCAGCTGGGATTTAAATTTCCCATAAGTACGAATATCAAGCGAAATGGATCTAAGCACAGAGGTAAGAAATATTAGATTTTAACTTTAAAGAGGAGTTACTGCAAAAGTAGTGATTCTGGTTTGCGCCAGTATTTAAATTTGGTGATCTTCATTCCATGTTCAGCAGATGCCACAGGCACGCTTGCGTGAACGCCACACAAGTCAAATAATTTAATATTTTCGTGCCAAAATATCAATCATAGCTATTACGTTCCGAATTAACATTTTCTCTACGTTCGTGATGTTGTAATCATTGAAGATTTATTAAGGCATGCAATAATAACGTCCAGAAAGGCGAAAGAGTACTTCAATACTACCATTAATCAGGAATGTGTGAAATGTTGCGAAAAATGTCGTTAAAAGCTTGTAGCATGCCATTTATAGATATGTGTAGGCCGAAGCGGAAAGCTCCAGGAGTTTCGCAACAAGCAGCACAAAATTTACTAGGTCTAATTAATAAAATGGATTAACTTCACTGTAGTCGGAAATGTATAAGTTCTAGTTCATGCTCTGTACCATAGAAACACATTCGTAATGCCAGATAATACCATCAGTAACCAGCAAAGTCATGAAGCTGACGTGGGATAACAACCTTGGACATGGCGTCTGCCAACTACAAATGATATTGGTCAGATCTTGGAACATAGAGTAATTGGTGGTGATCACTACTGTCCGGTAACATTTATTTGTTTAGTCTGTATTATGTAGCAGATCGCAAGCGGAATGTTTGAGTGACAATTTCGGAGTGGCATTAACATATGTTATTCCCTACATATTGCTAAACCACGTGCTTAATATTAATAGAGAGAGGTATACTTGGTTTGTCCATTCGACATTAGTCTGGATTTAATATTCTCCGCGTATAGATTCGTGCCTCTTTCATTTGTTAATTGAGTGGTACATATTTAAAGACCCCATTTTCATTTCTGGGTTACTCGCCATTCGGTCGCTCCATTATTAAGCGTTTGTTAACAGCTCACATTCTCCAGGGAGAGTCACATAAGCTACGATACCGCCGCAAGCGTAACTCAAAGGTACAGAAGAAGCGATCTCGTGAAATTGTGAGAATTTTCTAGCTCCGAAAATATCGGACATATTGTCGTCTGACTTTCGATAGCCATTTGCATTCTGAATTCACAGAACATCATTAATCAATTATTTGGTTTATTTTATAGATGCTCGTTGATTTAAAATTTTGATTGTTAGAGACCCTATAATTTTGAATTGCATGTCAAAACATGCTTATGTTTGTCTAGACATGTGATAGGCCCACCGCATGTGATTATAATTCCAGTGCTTGAATATCCTACCGTATTCTCGAGTCCTTTGACTGCTCGCCTCCCACCAAGGCGAACTGTGTTCATTCCGCGGCCGGGTCACTCCCGGATTTTCGCAAGTGGGAATCGTGCCGTACGATGCCGCTAACGGGCGGGTGTAGTCGTGGATCAGCCGTTTCCTCCACCCTTGCATTCCGGCTCTGCTACTTCCTCACCTCATTTCACCCTCGTCTGCACTCAAGACCTCGTTGTTAAGGTGACCGCCTGGGTAGGCCACCGAACGGTGCGCAGAGCACCAGTCGAACAGTTTTATTCAACAACCGCACAAAGTGTCTGAGTGGGGTCTGCTTACGAAGACCATTTAAGAAACTTTACGCGTCTGTATACGTTTTTCAGTTCCTCCATTTCTCTCTAAAGCATATTTTTGTGATAGTGAATATAGCTCAAACGGGTATGAACATGACGGTACAAAATGTTTAAAAAGGAATAGGGATGTGCATTAAACTTTAATTTTTATTATTACTTAATAAAATTGTAGGGTAACCGCTGAAAGTCTCCTATATGCACGTTATAGATGACAAGACAGCACGCTAATTCAGTGCTTTGCGCGTAGACATGATGAGAGAGTTGATGCGCATGTCTCGGTCGCCCCTAGCGCTCCCACGCTTTTAGCCCTCAGACGTTCACAATTCCTTCAACCAGGCGGCTACCTTAAGATCCACCCAAATCTCTCAACTGAACTCAACTGCATTGCTGCCGTAGAAACAACATAATTTGTTCACAATTACTGACTTCAACAAAGAGGCAAAAAACAATTCGTCATCTATCCATCTACTAAAATAACACGCCAATTATGATTCCCATGCGAAATATTATGCCCATCATTTGATTTTTAACGAACCAGCCATTACAGAAATTTGAGAAATTTAATTGGTCTGTCAGACATGTAAAGTTTGGTAGATAGTAAACGAAAGCTATTTTTTGTGGCTGGTAATGCTTCGGGAAAGAGCGAACAGATGGCACGCATTGCAGGGCGAGTTGTGAACCCAGAGCGTTACTCGACAGATAGCAGCACGCTGGCCGGCCTCTTGATCCCGTCTTTTTAAAAGTTGACTTTTCTCCTATTACTGGCTCGAAACGACACGAATTTGAAATATATTTCGTCAAATTATTAGAAAAAATAGTTCAACAATACCATGCAATTTTTCTGTATGCTTTTGGAATTAATATCAACCACGTATGAAAAGCATGGATGGAGAGTGGAGATACGATGTGTAAAAAACTCTTAATGTTTTGAAGTTACATTTAATTTAGATACGGATCGTTTCATTGTGCATTTCATTTTGAACACCTATACATTACTACTTTATTACGAAGATTAGTTCGTAACTCTAACAATCATTGCTTTGTGACAACGTAAAATAACATTTATTTATGAATATAGGAACTCTTTCTTATCATTAATTTTCTGCTTGTCTGGTGTGCGTCAGCAGTGCACTAAGAATAGCCGACGTAATATTAACTTTTGTTCGTTCGTGCATTATTAGCTGATACAGAATTTTGTAAATTGCACTTCGTTTGTTTCGTATACTTCGAGTTGCCACTCACTAACTGCCATAACCTTGCCAAGTTATAACAGACGGACAATACCAGGGGCCTATTTCATAAAAATACAAGTCTGCAAGTCACAAGTGACTTATTTTGTATCTTGAAAGAAATGTGAGAATCCTCTTTCATAAAGCTAGAAGTAAACCCATGTACCTCCAAATAAATATCTACAATTTACATGTCTTCCCTACAAGTTTAAATTAGGTTTTGTCTCATGAATAACTTGTAGCTTACAGGAAACTGTAAATCTGACTCTGTGGTTATTAGTAANTTTACATGTCTTCCCTACAAGTTTAAATTAGGTTTTGTCTCATGAATAACTTGTAGCTTACAGGAAACTGTAAATCGCGACTCTGTGGTTATTAGTGATGGCATCTTAGTAGAACATGTTACAAGTACAGTATATGAAAATATTTATTTAGAAATAATACATAAATGGTTAGACACTGCGTATTCAATGTTTATTTAAGTGCCAGTGTAATGGATAACATATTCACTGGCACTGATTATGATGAGATTGAGGTAGGAGACCACGCAAATAGTAGTTATAAATGACCGATTCTGAACAACTGGTGACGATAAGCACACATACATCCAAAGTATTTCTGACGGATGTCAGTCTCAGACATTCAGGATATCCAAGGACATCCAAGAATTTCGCTATTCGCAAGACTACCCAAATATATCCAAACGTCCGGCCCAATATCCAAAATTGTGATATAGATATTTGGGATGTCCTATATACATGTTTAGATGTCGTCACTTACTTAAGTAATGGTAGTGCTACAATCCGGTATCTACCGCCGGATATCCAAAGGATATACATTCGAGATTCACTGTCGGATTTAGATGACTTTGACATATTGCAGATAGAATTAGGATATCCAGTGGATATTCTGGACTATGTGGGGATGTGTGGGGAAAGCTAATGCGACCACCGTCATCTTAGATTACCCATGGTGGCCATCTTGGGTGATGTTACCATCCCTATGATGTCACCACCTCACCCCTATGATGTCACCACCCCTATGAATTTACCCCCTATAACATAACCCCTATGAATTTACCCCCTATAACATCACCCCTATGATGTTACCATCTATTAATTTCTAGAATTTTCCACACCATTCTTTGTCATTCCACCTCGATACTTCATGCTCTTGTCATTCTACCTTTCATGATCTGTCATTCCTTCTTGCCCATCCCTCCCACCTCTCTCTCGCGCCACCCTGTCGACTGCTGCAGGCGGCCATCTTTAATTCCTGTACCCATAATCAGAGTTGACCATCTTGGTTGTCGAAGGGCAGCCATATTGTTTCATCTGCTGCTTACATTCCTGTCTGCTAGAGTGCGCATCTGTCGTCCGCCATCTTTGTTATAGTTTGCTGATGTAATCTTATTATATGAACCAAATACCAGGGGTACGCGCACACGATTAATATAACACCATAAAGGTTCTGGAATTTAAGTCGTCGAGCGACACCTATGAGTGCTGCAACTGTTATTTATTTTTCGGAGCTCAACAACACCTGTGAAGCAGTGCGGTATCGAACCGCTGGACCTTGGGTCGTCGTGCAGACGCCTTCGGATACATACACAAAGGAAGCAGATTTCCCGCTAGCAGGCTGCTGGCTCCGTCCCGCGCGGGAAGTCGGTGCGGGAGCAGCACACAGAAGACGCAGGCAAATCAGGCAGATGAACCCGCCAGTACACAGTAGAAGTGTTGGGAGAAATATGTCGAGTTCTTCCTCAGATGAGGAATTTTTCCATCTGGACAGTGTAACGTTAAAAGTACAAAGAAAGAGTACTGGAGTGCATCCAATAAACAGGAGCAGAAATCTTTATGGTAAATATCATAATTTATTTACTGAACTAAAGACCACAAGGAAATATTTTCCCAGTATATGAGAATGTCGTATGATACTTTCTGTTACAAATTAAGAAAAATGGACCATCGTTTGACGAAGACATGGTGTAATTGGCACATAAAACCTATTCTACCAGAAGAAAGGTTTGTTATCACGGTAAGGTAGGTTATAGTTATTGAAAATATTCATTCAATGCTTAACAATACAGCAAATAAATGTTTGTGATACATGCATAATAGTAACAATACATATTTGTTGGTGTACTTCATATCATAAAGTATGGTATGTTGTCTTAAATGTTACCAATAGGCCCTATCCACATGTCTCTATTATTATTAAACCATAGTTTTCCAATATATGTATAAACGGTATGTTGTACAGGAAGCTTTTAAAATATATTGAAGTATGTGGTAGTGTTGTTGGCACAATGCCATAAGTAACGTTCTCATGTGATGAAGAAAACTCTGGAAATACCTGCGCGGCGGACTATGAACAGCCCAAAGAATGCAGCGAGTGTGGAGATGAGAAACAATCATGGAAATATGTGAATTGCTCTACGATTTCTTGCACCTTATTCAGAAACGAAAACTTACGTGAATCCGGTATTTTCCTGACATGGGAAATTAGCTATTAAAAAACAACAGAGCTTCGTCATCATGACGCTATGATGCTTTATCTTGAAGTTATCGCACCTTCTACTTTTCCAAATCCTTTCTTTCTACACAAAATGAAACAACAAGGGAAGTAAACTGAACATATCGATATGTAGATCTCAGCGAGTTAAAACTGCATACATATTATCATTTCCCTCTGAAATAAAACGTCGTAGATATAACCAAGCATGTAATGTTTCCTTTTCCTTGTTCGCGCAGATGAAGTTGCAAGTGGAGTTGCGGAATGTGTGGCAGTACTGTAATCGTTAACAGTTCGCACGCAGTCTTCTATATCTCTATTGTCCCCTTTGTCAAAGGAAGTCGGGTTTCGGAGCTAGGAAGCTAAGCGTCGTCCGAATCGGCTTGTTGAGTAGGAGCAGCACTATCCACTGAATTTGCAGATTTTATCTTGCTTAAATTACCTGATCTATGTATTGCTGTAACAATATCATTTAGGAAGAGCAGTGACTAAAAATATGGTTTCTTTGTTACTTGTTGGGAACCTACACCATCTTCTGAGCGCAAAGGTGGAATTTTTCCCACTTCTACAGCGAACTGATCCCTGAGATATTTCCGCTTCCTTCAAGTAATATATTCTGAAACATAAAATAACGAATCCTATACCAGTACTTGTTTAACTATGTTCAAGTAGTGAAAAAGTTGTGCATTTTGTATTTTACAAACATTTAATTTGGCATTACATGAAAAACTTGTTTTTCATGAAGAAATTTTGGAAACTTATGAAAAAAGTTGTTGAATATAAAAATTCCTTTGTGTATGGGAAAAATACTTTTTACGTTTACTTTCAATTGTTTGCATAGATTCATAATAATACTATTTCGTGCAGTGAAACAATTTTGCAAAATATCCATGAAATGGAGAGAAGCATTTTTGTTCACTGGAACTGCCTTGTTACAGATATAAACACACTGCAACCTACTACCTTAATGTTGGTTGCAGGTATTTAGCAGCGGGAGCCTTGTTCAAGTGTCTGTCATTCTCGTTTCGAATGGGAGCATCTACCGTCGGGAAGATCATTGCCGAGACAGTAACCACTCTACGGTTTGTTCTACAGCCAAAACACATGCCGGTGCCAACAAAGGAAAGTATGGCAATTGTTGCCGAGGACTAATTAGAGATTTGGAACTTTTCTAACAATGTTGGTGCTATCTATGGAAAACATATCCGTGTTTTATGTCCGAAGAATTCAGGTTCAATGTTATTTAATAATAAGAATTACTTTTCTATTGTTCTCCAAGGTGTATGTGACACGAATTATAAAGTTATTACAGTAGACATTGGTGGACATGGCAAACAAAGTGATGGTAGTACATTTCAGGCTAATTACTTGGCGATGGGCAACTTGATATTCCAGAACCTGCATGTCTTCCTGGAACAAATATGACGGCCCTATTTGTGTTAACAGGAGAGGAAACATAGCCTTTCCTTTATTTTTTGTTAAAACCATACGGCACCAACAATTTTACAATTCAACAGGAATGCTTTAGTGAATGGTTGAGTAAGGCTATGAAATCTATAGAATTTTCATTTGGCGTACTATATTCTAAATGGCGACTACTTTCTAAATGCATTGAAATTGACATTACAATGGCAGATGATATCATTAAGTGGATGCGTATTTTGCATAACACCATTCTAGACAAAGACGGTTTTGAAAGACACCCCCTGAGGCATGCTGCTGGTAAAACCATCGANATGATATCATTAAGTGGATGCGTATTTTGCATAACACCATTCTAGACAAAGACGGTTTTGAAAGACACCCCCTGAGTCATGCTGCTGGAAGGCCTACAAATGCTGGTAAAACCATCAAGGATACCTTTACAATACATTGTGCAACCATCCTTTGGTTTACAACCCATAAAGAGAAGCGCGAGGACCTTTACATGTACATTACATCACATTCGGGATGTTTTAACATGTTTGAAACTTGCGTTACAAATAAATTGATTGCACAGACTTACCCTCTACATTCATTTCATGGTTAATTTCTTTCGAGCATTTCTGCAAAACAACTCGATTGGCATGCAAACTATCTTGCTTATCCCAAATGGGACGTCTTTTATGAACAGCACTCATAAGAAGATCGATGTCCATTATTTTTTATCACGCTACAGCAGTTGCAGATATACTTCCTGCGCCGGTAACAAGCGAACAAGAACTATATACTCATTACGGTAGGCTGATCGGCGCAGGCGTACCAGCGCCGACAAGCCTGCACATGCTCTCATTATGTGCGCCTACGCCTGCTAACACACGAACTTCCTGATGCTGGTCGGCGCCGACCGGCGCCGGCTTCCTACTAGCAGGAAACCTGCTTCCCTTATGTACGTACCCTTAGACCGCTCGGCTATCGGAGCTGTCTAGATGGTAGGGTTTTAAATATCTTATACACATACAACACTAGCAATATCTGCCTTTCATTATCATTAGAAATTTTTCTTTCTTTCTTGTATTGAAATTTTATTACAAGTTTTAGTCAACTATCTCACATCCATTCAACAACCATCTTGGCTTAAGTCGATGAACGAAATGTTAGGCATATTGATTATGATTTATTTAATATCAATTTTACCACAATTATTATTATTGACCATTATCTTCGTTTAAGTCAATGAACGACACGCTAGGCACACTGATTATGATTTACTTAATTTTCACTATATTAAAAAACATGTTTTTGAGGTATGTATGAGGAGGAAAATGAGAATGGGGAGGACGAGGAGGTGGAAATGGGTTTATGTGTGTATAATTAATTTTCTTTGGTACAGTCTCGAGATAGATGTCTTGGAATTTGATTTCTGCAACCTCGCCCTCATACTTTACCGTCCGCACAGCTGTTAAACAACTGTGCGCATGGCTCCCGGACTTGGGACCGACAACAGTACACTACACCAGCAAACACCACTGACATCATTTTGATATATGTATATACATATTGATGTTTTAAAATCTGTAGTGATGCTTGAAGCATAGTGCACTGGTGGCTTACGTGGCCAAAAAAAAGGAAACTTCCCACCTAAAAAAATCAAAGCAGACAAAAAATTCTTAGAAAGATGACAGCCACAGAAGAATAGTACAGATGGCTAGATAGAGGTAGAAAGAGAAGTTGGCGACAGCACATAAACCAAGAAGAAAAGCAAGTACGATACTACCACCAGTTACAGCAGTGCATGTCTGACATGAATACCATTTCACATTCACAACTCAGGATAGGTATTAAAATCCCCCAGGAAAGAGCTATAAACACAGATCGGAGGCTCAACATAGATATAAAATTCTTGTGCACAAGTACACATGAGAAAAAATTGTGGAAGGAGAATGATAGTCACATAAGATAATACTAAAAACAGGACTCGAGGATATACCGATGTCACATCTCAGATGAAAAAATATTTCTCTTGCATGTGATACAGTATGAAACCATTCATCAGCAACACATCTCACAAGATGAAGCCTTGCATTGGCTACAGTGTGCTGCTGGGAAAAAAAATTTAAAATAAAAAGTAATGGATTATTATCATTATCTCATGTAATCATTGCATACGTTTATTTACTGTCTCAAATCAGTTTGAAACAATATATTAAAAATTATTCACTCTACCAATGTAACCATTTGGCACTGTATGTATCCCATCATATTCAAAAAGTATTTCAATTATCATGCCATGAGAGTGCCAATTTATTGATGGTTTGTGTGTAAGAACTTTATATTGCTGACATTGACTCTCATAGTTTGATGATGCATAAACACTTGCTTGTAATCTTCAAATTTAATTTTACTTTTGACTGCAGATTTCTGAATGCCGTTGGCCATCTTCATTATTTTTTTGCTGCATTTGTAGGTATGCATTCTGGCACGTAGTCCGACAAACTCGCTCATTATTTCCCCACCACACTTGCCCTTAAATTTTCCCACGACCTTTTTCTTCGTTGCGGAGTAAAATAGATGTGTGGGAGGGAAGCAGCTGTTGCAGAACTGTGACATGAAGATAGGACCTGCAGTGAGGTGCTCATAATATTCTTTTGTATGGATCTCGTAAATCAGGTTTTCGATATCTGTGTATGCGTGATGGATGTTGTCATTATATTTGGCCTTCGTAATATCATAGTGGAATGCATACATCAGTATTTTGCTAAGGTCGAGGACCGAAAACCCAGCATAAATCAGCTTATCAAATATGAGTTTCTCTTATACCAGCTTTATCAGAAATATATTTTAAATATAGGT
The DNA here is from genome assembly GCA_002778355.1 of Clitarchus hookeri. Taxonomy (NCBI): domain Eukaryota; kingdom Metazoa; phylum Arthropoda; class Insecta; order Phasmatodea; family Phasmatidae; genus Clitarchus; species Clitarchus hookeri. Next base: position 206,960 of record NQII01002152.1, read on the forward strand.
GGTACGACACTTGAATGATGGCTTGGCGATTAATTTCTTGACTCTTATGTCTGTACACACCAGTTTCATTACTTGTCTCTTCCTCATGTTGCGATTAATTTCTTGACTCTTATGTCTGTCTGTACACACCAGTTTCATTACTTGTCTCTTCCTCATGTTTTCCATCAAATTCACGAATGTGGCATTGTACGTTAACTTGAAGAAATCCTTTTCGACGTCATTAGCTGCAGCCTGGTGCTTCTTGCTGTCAAGAACAATGTATGGACATAGCCATGCTCTTGGAATATTGTTCTCGAAGGTCTTTATCTGCTGTAGAGGCGTAGGGAAATCAATAGCAACGGAATTTAATTTCCCTTCCAAGTCATGGTATCTGCTGTTGACACATTCAGGGTGTGCTCCCTCCACATATTGTGCCAAAAGTGCCCACTTTAAGCAGCAGTGGTCATTATTCCGAGGGAGTCGCAGGCAGGCTGACATAATTATTTTTTCCTGAGAAATTGTTTTTGTCGACATGTGGTGCAATCACTCAGGGAGGCAAGTCATGTCGCAGGCTGGCTGGCTTACATCATGCATCATTCTCGAGACAGTTGTAGCTCGCAATGTATGTCACTATCTTTTTGAAATCACTCGAAACGAGTCATGTCACTGGGCAGGCTGACTTCATACCTACTTCTGGGAATACCCCAGACGATACTAGGAGCTAGTGGCACACATGACACCTTATTTACGCCATCCAATCGCCCCTAACGACATATGATTCACCCACCTACAAGTCGAAGGAATACAAACTCACGCCAGAAGCCATTAGAGCCTGTCGTGACAGAGTATGACTGACGACTGCTAGCCTGCATCACTCGCAGTTAATGGGTTGTTTGTGGTCAGCCGCATCCATTAAAATTAGATAATCAGTGCTGCTCACTAATGTGTAATTGTGGTTACAGCAGTCGTCATACTGTTGTCACTTTCCTCATTTTATAACAGGAAAATATTTGTATAGCACACAAGTTATTCTTCCAAGCATAGTTCATAGTATTGAATACTTAAAACTAAGTCATTCGAAATATATATGCTTACAATAAATTTTTATTTAATCTCGTTGGTATATTTTGTAAGTAGAAAGATTATAAGTGTTTCAAAATAAAACTTTATTCATTTGCAAGTGTATTATAATTTCAGCTATTTTTATAGCTAACTTTATATAAATACCTCAAAAAATATATTTTTTATTTAAGATACGTTAGCATCAGGAATTTACTCCGTCTAGAGAAATACTTTTCCATAGACATACTAATGATATTATAGATTTCAGTTCAATAAATACTATATATTAAAATTTCGTACCATTTCATGTAGTAGTGGGAATGTATACACTCAGAAACATTTGTAAGATACTTACATTTTCATATTAATAATTTTTTTCATGTACCATTAAATTTCAATTAAATGTTATTTTTTCTGTTGATCTTATACAAACAGAAATCGCTTATTATTATTTTTTTATTTTCTGTCAGTAGAATTTATAATACAATTTTCTTTAATAGTATCTATTTTTTATGAGAAAGAAGTATATGAAATCTAAGATTATTTCATTTTCTCATACACAATTTATTCAGCATGAATATTTACAAAACTCTATTCCTTGATACCAGCTCCCTTGTATGCACAAAATCAACATTATTGCTTTTTTTTCCATTGATTCGAATAAATGTCTCATAATTGATAAAATAAGTACTATATAATCATTAAATGCTGGCGAGATTGTCGATGTTGGAATTGGAAAACTTGTCTGTGCCACATCTTCCACCAGGATAGGTTGAGACTGAAGTCGTCATCGTTGTCATCTACACTTAAGTAGTACTTGTGTCAGCCGATGTCTTGCATTTGTTTCTACTCTGACTAGACTCTCGAACTGCTGTAACAAGCATCGAAGCGACATCCTTCAAGTTGTTGGCTTCTTCAGTAGCAGATTCTGGAACAGATATGGTGTCTGCCTGGATGATGCCTTCACTTGTAGGTTCTGATGGCACAGCAGTCATCAGAATCGTAGAGCAGCCTGGCGCATGTAGAGGTAGAATTCTCATAGCATGTGCTACAACTTATTCTGGTGAGCATAACAATGGAGTATCTTCATGCAAGTAGAACACTGAGTACTGGCCATAAGTAATGAAGTCAATAATCTGTTGAACTGGCTCAAACATTACTGGTTCATGGGTAAACAATGTATGGAAATGTTCTTCACATGCTTTTATGTAAGTGCATAATTGCCCACTATTCCAGTACGAGTATGTAACCCTACTCAATCAAGGTTTCACACTCACATAGTGGTTTTGCTGGATGAAATGAAGCCATCGTAGTTAGTCTGCAGTCCACAATAAACTGAATGCTCGTAGGTTTGGTGAGGTTATTTGTGTCGTCATGCTGGCAGATCATGGCAAGAAACAATGATGTCATCGGAAGAACTCTACCAGTACAGACAAGAACTTGGAGATGATGTCACAGCAGGTCTCACGACACTTACACTTGTTTCTACAAATAATTTCGCCTTCTTCGGTTACTCCATCTGTTTCTGATTCTGCAGTTTGGGTTTCGATGTCCATGATGGTAATCTATTTACATGGCAGACTTTGGGTGACCAGAAAAAGTTCCACACACTTCCAGATTCGTGAAGAATAGTCTTGTGTTCGATGATGTTGCACTGTTCACTCCAACAAAATATATCACCAGTCTGAGTCTCGTAAGTGGAAGTCTATTCTGTTTTCAACTTGAAATTTATCAATGTCTTGGAATTTAGCACGCATGATGAGGTCGTCTCCACCTGCTGGTAGCTCTCTGTTTGGAAGGAGATTAAAAATTGTACATCTTTCTAGATCATGACATGGAAATGTTTGAGTGTAGACACCATTCTAAAAGACATAATAACCCCACATTTAATTCATCCCAACACATGCTTGTACTTACTTGAACTGATATGCTGGTTTGAAAACTACTCTTTGTAACCAACCAAATATCGTTCATACTTGTCCCCTTTATCTGGCTGGTAAGGTCCGACCGAACCACGATTTTTTGTTTTGGCCGAGACCGAGACCGAGACTTTCAAAATATTTATAAAAATTGAGGAAAAATCATTAATACATAATTTTTACGTAGTTTTGTGATATTTCTATTAATCAAAAAATAGTTTTACTGACACAAAATCAACATTTTAATAATCAAAGTCAAACAACTTAATATTATAAGTCATAAACAACAACTTTTCTGCGTTTCGACCCTTCAAATTGTGTCTCCTTTCGTCATATTACTGACCTGCTGCACTGAATAGTTGCTCACTTGCAACACTTGTTGGAGAAGCAGACAAAAACTTCGAAGCAGCTGGTCGAAGCACTTTATAGGGAGAGAATGCCAATACTCATAAATATTGGCAGTTCTTTGCAGACGAGATTCTCTTAAAAATGATTGGATAGCATGCCCCATGATATTGAAGTCTTCTTCTCGATCCAGCATTTCTTCATCTTCGATCTCTATAGAGTCATGCGCTGCCTATAGACTATTCATATTGTTATCATCAATTGTTTGGGATGTATTTCGTGATGATATGGAAGTATCATTGTCAGTTGAAGAAAGGCGATTGGAGTTTGATTCTTGTTGCGTCAGAAGATGTATTATGTTTCTCTTTGTTAAATCAATGTCGTTTTGGGAAATATACTTTGTCTTACATCGGGGATCGATAAGCGTCACTGTAATCATAGAAAGACAGTGTTTGAGGTAACTAAACTGTTCAACGAGCTGAGGAAATTGTTTTTCATCTCTTCCAGACTAATTATATTGTGAACGAATTCGTTACATTCCTCACTATGGACAACATCAACATCATTACAGGTTTGCTGTTGTTGTAATTTACCATTTAACATGCTTATAATTGGTATTACCATAGAAACACATTAGGAATCTGATGATATATCGATCGTGGGCTGATAAAAATTTTTTAATACTGCAACTGTATTTTTCATTAAATCCCATTCTTTGTTGTTTATTTCAGCAATGTTTTATCTTTCTAAGCGGTAAAGGTTGATAGCACTTTTTTGCTCATTCAGGCGTTCCATCAACTGATATGTACTGTTCCAGCGCGTCTCAACATCTGGAAATAATGTGTGTTCAGGTAAATTACACGTCCTTTGACACGAAGTAAAATACCTTCACGCTTGTTCACTCCTGTGAAAATGTCCAACCACTTTGCGACATTTTCTTATCGATTCCTCAACTTCTGGTACGGAAAAAATAGCGTCGTGAATGACTAGTTACAGCGTATGTGCAACACAGTCCAAAAACTCGAAATCAGCGATTCGAGTAGCAGAAGTCATATTGACAGCGTTGTCCTTACCTGTTAAATGTATTTTTGATTGCACATCAAAGCTTGATAATATTTCAATACGTTTCTGGGCAATGCATGCTCCAGTGTGGTCTTTTTTAAGACACATGCACCAAGGACTACTTATAAACGTGCTTTATGAATGAAATGTGCTGTGAAGCTTCGCAAGGAGCAGGTTTTCGTTGGATTGGACCATATTTCTGTAGCTAAGCTAATCCATTCGGCAGACAACAGTAAATTAATTACCTATATTTTACATTTTCATAGGTTTGGGGCTTCAACTGTGTTGAAAAATATTTTTCGGACTTTAATTTATATCTCTTTGGTCCAGCTGGGTAAGAGAAATTCAGTCCCTTAAAGCCTTCTCCTCCTACAATTGTGCAAGGCTGCATGTCAAGAATAATATAGTCCATAACGGCCTTATCAATGCGTTTTTTGATATCATAGTCATCTGGCCACTGTGATGATGATGGCTGGGTCAATATATGTTTGATAGTTGGCTGAAATTTTATTGTCTGACTTCGCCTTTCGGCGCTGGTTTTTCTAAAACAGCTAGCTTGTTTAAATATTGTTCATTTTCAGACACATTGTACTTGGACATATGACCCTTCAAACCTTTGATTGTTTGAAATTTCGGTTTGTCGCTACCAAGTGACAATATTTTATTTGCACAGCTCACAATTTGCTTTGGATGGAGCAGAAACAGCTTTTTCAAAATAATCTCAAATAGGGTTTATATTTGGCATATTGAAAACAATCTAAAACAATATAAAATAAAATGTTAGGTAGGTATTATTCATTTTTAATCATGACTACATAAAATAGGTACTATTATTCTCATTATGACACTTAGGGTCATACATAATGATTAGGTATGTACCATCATCATCAGCCTGTGTCTCTAAACTGATATATGCGATGTAACAAAAATATATCTTAGCTAGCATAGAAAAAAAATTCAAAATCAGATAAATAACGAAAACAAACACCAACGAAAAGTGGCCCTTTGAAATAAAATATTACTTTTCAATATAATATAACAATGTTATTCACTTGCCGTCCTGAACAAAACTGTTATGAGTTAAGAGGCAAAACAAATGACACTCGTCGAAAGATTTCAAAGATAAAGATTTGTTTACATTATACCCACGTTACCCACCATCAAATGTTAATTTAAACAAAACAAGTGAGTGTTAAGTTACCGGTCCGACATTAATTTCAGCCGATCAAAGTCAACATTCACGCGCTTATACGTAATGATGTTCTAATTTTGCTACATTCGATGTCTCGGCTTACGCCGAGACTTTCGGCCTTTTCTTTTTGACAAAGACCGAGGGTTCAGCCGAACCACGATCTTTGGCCGAGATTGGCCAAAACCGAGACCGAGACCGAACTCTCGGTCGGACCTTACTGACTGAAACCCCACACACTCACACATGTCGAACATTCTGCCACAAACGAGTGATGCTTGGTGACTGTGTCCAGTTCAGAGGGAAGTTGCTAAATATACGTCACAAGTCAGTGGTGAGCACATCGTCTTCCATGTTGTGTGGCATCAATTCATTATGGTGATGTGTTGATTCCCATCGCCGTACTTGGTCCATCTTGTAAGATCGTCACTTTCATGTCTGCGTAGCTCATAGCTAATACTCTGATCAAACCATTTTTGGAGCAGCTGTTCTTCGTTTTCTTGGGAGATGAGCGAATACGTAGATGTAGGTGTTGCACTCCCAGTGCACATACTGTCTCGACATAGATGGTACATGGGCAAGTGATGAAACAGCACTTTATTGGAAATAATGACAAGCACTCGTCATTATTACATAATATGTAGTGATCAATACCATTGCATGATTAAACTTGCTCAGGCAGACCAGGTGGTTTAAACTGTACTTTGTAGTAGCATATTCATATTTGGAAACTTCCATTAGATTGAAAGCCGTGTACATGATGCAAGAGACTTCTGATAACAGTATGCAGAGGAGGTGGTATCTTCACTATGGTTGAAGAGCAAGTAACAGTTTTAGTCCTTATCAGTTTATATACACCATTTTGTATTTAAACAGACCTGTCCAGCATACCTAATGAAAATTCAATATCATGAAAAGTTTTGCCATTTGCTATTGGCTTCATCCCAATCTATGCCATGTACTCAGATGAAGAGTCATTAAGTTTCTTCTGGTCCTCTTCCTCAATGAGTTAAACATCCTCTTTTGGCAGATGAATTATGAACTCGCCATCAAACACACAAGTGATACTCTTTCCGTAATTTGTGTTGACATGCTGGAAATCAGTTGCTCTGTAATTCTTGTCTATTTCCACATAGACGAGTTTCTGGAACTGCACACCACAGTAACATTTTTCGAAAAGAGCAAGCACGACGATCGTAGATGTTTGAGCACTGGCAAGAGAATGAAGACTGACAGATACAATGTTGTGTCATGCTTTCTCCTCTTCATACTCACACAGCACTGACATCATCGCATACCAAGGCTCCGCACACGTAGCAGCAAAGCGTTCTTGCGAAGGCAGGTCCAGCCTTATTCAGACTTGTAGAGCTATGAGTCACAGCAGTGGCCCATATAGATTGTCTTTGGTTTTCGCAGAAATTGGTACTTGTATTCGGTTCGCAAGTCGATAAATTTTATATTTTCATTGCAGTATATGCTTAACCACCTCTTCTGCTCAGGGCTGGCAACAAAGGCTAAACCATCATTATCATCCATAATTTCGGTGAGTACAATCTTTATTTTCTCATATTCCGCATATCCATCATCCCAGTGCAATCCATGAAAATGATTAGTAAGCAATGTATTTGTATTATTGCTTTTTTTAGTCTAGCATGTTATGCGAAAACAGAGATAAGTATTTGCATGACTTTGTGCTGCCATCAGTGTAAGATATACAAATTTTCTTTATTTACATCGGAGATGTGATGGCCTGTACATTATCAAACATGATGGAGGTTGGTAGAAAACTGAGCTGTTATGTAATTATTTTAACTACTTTATCCCTCGCATTGTTAACTGATTGAGGCATCGCCTCAGTACATGACTGATTCAACAGTCACTTCAGTGAATTTAACTAATGAATTAGTGAAAAAAATGCCAGTTTTCCTGCACTTATTGATTTTGTGACATTTCCCACTAAAAGATAGCCATTTTATTAACATTTTTTCAGTGATTTGTTTTTTGACTGATGGATCAGTTAAACAACGTGTTAAAATGACCGTTAAATAATGCTGATTAAATGAAATAATAACGCATTAACTAATAAAACCAATACAAAATACTTTCTAAAACGTGAGTTTCGTCTTTCGTAATACCATTTTACAAGGTAACACGAACATTCAGTTTTTCATTCCATTTTTATGACTTTCATTTCGTTTTCACGTAATATCACAGCGCTCGGTTTGAAGGTGTAAGCTGCATTTAGTGAGGCGATGTTAGTGCACTCATATGAACTATTCGTTTTTACAATCCTAACTTTACCAATTAATCTAAAAACGAAAAGAAAGGACATACAATTTAAAACTATATTATTTCGCCGAGGGAAAAACATAAGTGAAATATTTTCAACTTCATTCTCAACGTTGGCTTCGTATCTCAGTTGGTAAGGTAACGTTTTTAAAGCGAAGTGGTTGTGGTGCGGGTATAATCCCGAACTTCAAGAAAGTTTTTTTATTATTTTTTAATTTACTGTTAATTGAGCAATATTACAGTAACTATCAGAAATACGTTTTTTTCCTCGTAATTATTTCGCTTATACCAATAAAAACAATGTTTAATTCACCGCACGCAGTTGGCAGTCACTTATTCAATCAGCGAAATTGTTTCACTGAAACAATCAGTGGTTATCCATTGATTCCAAATGGAACCATTTTGTCTGATTAGAGTAGTTAAATTTCACTGTCAATCAGTGGTTATCTACTTGTTCCAATTTAGAGCGTCGGCCTTGGAAAAGCTGCAACGGTGGCTGCACTGCGCGAGGCCCTATCTCTGGCTCCACGGAGGGCAGACGGCCTGCCGGCCGGCCGGCGACAGTTGGTCGGCACCTGGTGATCGATACCTCTGTCGCCGAGCACGCGCCATGTGACTACATCAGCCCTGAGAGTGGAGGAGGGGGCTGGCTTGGCACATCCACTTCCCGGAATTACCGCTTGGGCCGCGTCAACTACCTGAAAAGCTAATTAAACACCCCGGGCATAACAGCCACCCAGACCTATCACGAGTAAAATCACGGGCTTATTTCAGGCTTAGAATCCGCTTGTATACAATATAAGACTTGATGGGGTGGTCTAATAAATCCTCGTCCAGTCTATAACTTAACCAACATTTTCTAAATTCTGTGTTAAAAGGGACATTTACTAGGTAGCAGCCTCACTGCTACCTCTTCCTAGGTTCCCTGTGATGACGAGGACGAGAAAGGGGGGTGTGCTTGCCGGGGCAACTTGGCAAGTCTTAAAAACAGCTGCTAGCTTAGTTCATGCTAACAATGTAATGGGATAGGAGGGGGAGGGGAGAGGGTTATCTTCACATAACCCGCCACAATCAAACGCAATACCACTGGCTGTACAAGAGTCCTCCCTCCCCCTCTTCCAGAAGCTCGTACTACTGCTGTGCTGAGGAGCTTGCTCCAGTGATGATGAGCGGTGGCATAACAGCGCCGCACTTGGCTCTCGGCAGCCATCTCCGCCGGCTCGGCACCACACGATGCCAGACCACTGAGTAATCAAGAATACGAGACTGAAAAAACCATCCCATGCCGCGAACTCCAGCAGCATACGCCAACGAAATGGTGTCGCTGGCCAGCAACATGTCGGATCGCCATTCGCCAATCAGCTCCTGGTAACTTACCTGCCATACGGCAGCCCAGCCAATAGAAAATCTTTTGCTGCACGCAACAAGTAATCAGAAACAAAATCCAATTCTAGAGCCTTGCACAGCCAACCAGCGAATGGGCATGCCCAATTTCAAAGGAACCGCCACGTCATTTCGTCATCGACGTGTTGGCCAAGAGTTATGACGAATCGAAATCGATTTGTTTTTGGCTTCAGAGTCAATATTTATTTTACCTATAGGAATTAAACATGCCCATCGTAGTTAATTAGGAGTTGGTTTTTATGTTTCTCTACTGATAAAGATGCCTGGTGGCACTACAAACGTAAATTTCAGAATCTCTTCAGACCCATTGTACGCTATCGTGAACATACCATATATGAAGAGCCGACCTCCCATGGCGCAGTCAGTTGGTGCGCCGCCAGTCTGGGGTGCGGTAGGTTCTGGGTTCGAATTCCAGGTAAGACATGGGTGTTAGGTTAAGTTAGGTCATAAGTTATTTTGTAAGCCGTCCCATGATAAGCCTTTAGGCATAACAGCAGGGGACTTAATTAGCGCTATAGAATAACATACAGGCTGTCAGGTAATACGTGGATACGAACTGCACTACACAATTCTGTGATCAAAACTAAGTAGGAAATGCTCTTTGGTAAAAATGCATAAGATCCTTAGTTTACCATAAAATCGACATGGTAGGTACAGAAACCTTTGTAGCAAACATGTGGTATTGAAATTAAATAAAGGTGGGGTGATGTGGCAATGCTGCATCTAATGTGTCGATCGTAAGGTTTACTGCAAGGGAACGAGCCGAGCTCAGTAGTGCCAAGGAGGCCATGGAGTTGACATGCAGTGAGTACTGGGACAGGGCAATGACCATGTGTGCATCCGGCGGCCAAGCTTCGTCCGTGCTGCATGCATCTAACGCGCGGAAATGTGCTTTGCTATTTGCAGAGCAAACTTCGAACACCTGTCATGACGTTTCGACATTTCGTATGCTTTTGCTGTATGCTGTGCTTACGTGAAATAATGGTGTTTTATCTCTTCTTATGTCGTTTTTCTCGTAAACTAAGAGTCTTACGCTCTTTTACCAAAGAATATTTTCTACTCAGTTTTTTATCACATATTCGTGTGGTGCAGTCCGTATCCGTGAATTACCTGACATATTTTATATGAAGGTAATATTTCGCCCTTACTGTAACCTGCGTGGTTCAGTGTACAGTTATCGTTCATGAGGATTGCAGATTCGTAAACCGTCGTGTTGATGTTCGTTATGATCGGTGCGTACAATTGTCACCCGATGCAAAGCCTCAGCTGCTTGGTTGTGACAATAAAACAAGTACTATTCCTAATTAAATACAGCGAGAAAAAATATGCTCTCTTTTGCAACACCTCAAACCATGAACATTTTGGGCACTATGTTCATGACTGCGTAACAGTGGAAAAGATAAATTGCTCTAATATATTTGACAATGAATACATGTCGGTGAAATATACAGTGAGGATGTTGCTAAAAAAATACATGTAATGAAATATTAATAATAACATCAGGGCTAAGTTAACACTCCACGAGTGACGGTGTAAGAATTACTACCATTTTTAATTACTTTGTCATTTTCTTGAATTTTTTTTAAACGAGTAATGTAAACAAATGTTCCTAAGAATGCGGTTGTTATTATCCTTTTTGATAGAAGTAATTATTACCGAGTGTTCGAAATCAATTAGTNATTAAATACAGCGAGAAAAAATATGCTCTCTTTTGCAACACCTCAAACCATGAACATTTTGGGCACTATGTTCATGGCTGCGTAACAGTGGAAAAGATAAATTGCTCTTATATATTTGACAATGAATAAATGTCGGTGAAATATACAGTGAGGATGTTGCTAAAAAATACATGTAATGAAATATTAATAATAACATCAGGGCTAAGTTAACACTCCACGAGTGACGGTGTAAGAATTACTACCATTTTTAATTACTTTGTCATTTTCTTGAATTTTTTTTAAACGAATAATGTAAACAAATGTTCCTAAGAATGCGGTTGATATTATCCTTTTTGATAGAAGTAATTATTACCGAGTGTTCGAAATCAATTAGTAGAGAAAATGATTTCGATGCACCGGCTGACTCGCGACTCAAAGCCACTGGTACGTGGAAAGGGAAGGGAACTTGAGCGAATGCGAGTGAAGAATATAGACTAAGAATCAGTAAAGCTTTTATTTATTCTGTAGAAAAATCCACGTTGAGCGAAAATTCTGAGATAAGAGTAAATTGCTGGGCTTAAAAATATAGCGTAAATTAATCAAAGGCTGTTCACGGTAAAGTGAGCAATTTTGACATCAACCTTTGAAAAATGTCACTACCCCTATCTGCGTATATTTTAACGGGCAGATTGACTGGCATGTGCCTAGTAAAGTTTGGCAACGACTGAGGGAAAGTAGTCCGAAGTCTTGTGTTGAAATAATAGTAATAGGTTAACATTTGTGAGTGCTGAAATTAATTTTCTTACTNCTGAAATTAATTTTTTTACTTAATTTTTTTAATGCAAATAAGTGTAAGAATGAGCATATTTGTAAAACATTTACTGTGCTGATAATATCACAGTTTCACTTGATCGAAGCATTAATAAAGTAATCAGNGTCACTACCCTTATCTGCATATATTTTAACGGGCAGATTGACTGGCATGTGCCTAGTAAATTTGGCAACGACTGAGGGAAAGTAGTTCGAAGTCTTGCTGTTGAAATAATAATAATAGGTTAACATTTGTGAGTGCTGAAATTAATTTTTTTAGTTAATTTTTTTAATGCAAATAAGTGTAAGAATGAGCATATTTGTAAAACATTTACTGTGCTGATAATATCACAGTTTCACTTGATCGATGCATTAATAAAGTAATCAGGCCCAATACAATATTTTATTGTACACATGGCGGAAGAGAGTGAGTGAAGAGATTTGGACGTCTCTTAACATTGAGGTCATGTTATAGCGGAAGAATACACAACGTGCATACAAGTAGAAGTTACGCAGGGTTTTCGATAGTGCTCACTTAACGGTCAACATAATTAAAAAGCTAACGTACTCGCAAATACGACAGACTGGTTTCTCTATCACTTCATCGTAAGCGTTTGCCAGCTTTCGGTGTTAAGAGTCCTCTTCGGCTACTCGCCACGCATTTACGATACTGAATGAATGAAAACGCGTCTCAGAAAGTGTAATAAGCTGATTTGCGTTATCTGTAACTCCCTGGCAGATTCCAAACAGGAAATAACCAGAGATTGAGTACGTCTACCGGCCAAGAAGAATTCCAACCGAGCATGCATGAAGCAAAGGGAAAGATCCTAGGTCTACAAAATTCAATGAGAATGGAACACTTCTGAAGCGAGATTCCTCCGCGCTGCCAGGTACAGTTTTAGATTAGAGCGTTAAGAATGCTTTTCACCAAAACAATCCATTGTTTTATATTTATACGAAAGATGTTCAACTTGTAAAAGTAATTTACAAGTACTATTTCCTAGCATAAAAATATTTGTAGCATGTTTATAATTTATTTTCTAAAATAAGTATTGCTAAGTATACCTTAAAATAAATTACCCTTTCAGACCCTCTTTAATTTACGGTTTCAGGTGTTGCAAACAAAGAATTTTATGATACGTGCTGTACTTAAGTAACCACAACACATGTTTCGTTATCACAGCCAATGTTCGGCTGCAGTTAAATGCACCAATTATGACCTAGACCAGTAAGACGGTTTGTGAATAATCTACCCACATGTAAAATCCTTGTTCCTTGAAGTTCGCAGTGTGCAGTACTCGTGCATACAAAAAATACCTATACGTGCGTAATGTACACAACTGTGTACACTGCGTTAAATAAGTAAGCACATTACATTTAAGTCACCTGTTCTGTGTTAAATTTTCTGTAAGACATTTAGTTAATTTAATTTTTATTTCCCAAAAACACTATTATTGTGATTTCGACATGTCATAATGCAACATAATGCAAAAACCCTACGATCTAATTTTCTTATACAAAGAAAGACGACTTANCTGTACTTAAGTAACCACAACACATGTTTCGTTATCACAGCCAATGTTCGGCTGCAGTTAAATGCACCAATTATGATTTAGACCAGTAAGGCGGTTTGTGAATCATCTACCCACATGTAAAATCCTTGTGCCTTGAAGTTCGCAGTGTGCAGTACTCGTACATACAAAAAAATACCTATACGTGCGTAATGTACACAACTGTGAATACTGGGTTAAATAAGTAAGGACATTACATTTAAGTCACTTGTTCTGTGTTAAATTTTCTTTAAGACATTTAGTTTATTTAATTTTCATTTCCCAAAAACACTATTATTGTGATTTCGACATGTCATAATGCAACATAACGCAAAAACCCTACGATCTAATTTTCTTATACGAAGAAAGACGACTGACACGTAATGTCAACAAGTTGGACAGTGTCTTGTAAAAGCATAAAATAATTAATTGTTTGGTGGCCAACTGTCTTAACGTGGAAGTTGTTACAGATCTTCGGCGACGAGGAGTAAGCAGACGTGGCAGACGAGCCACGCATAATGCCCGTCACAGCGGGCATTATGCGTGGCTCATAGGTGCGCGAAAATGATACCCTGAGATAGGGCATTGGCTGAATGCAATGGCAGGGAGGGCAGGAATGCTCCGAGAAAACCATCCAGCCAACGGTATGTATCCCACACGCCACAATCAAAGTACCAGCCTGCCGGTAATCGAGCTCAGATCGACTGTGAAGCGAGAGGCCGGTGCACTAACCACGAACACCGCGATCCAATAAAGACAGCGACAACCAGCAGATTATTTCAGCGACTCCGTTTCGCAAGTTCACCAGATATTTGTACCTGTAGCGAAGAAGACTGTTCCTAGTCACCCATTGTTAGTGCGTTTTTGTGTTTCGTCTGGCAGGAAATTGAAAATGATTCTTTTTAGAGATACTCAAGCGTCGCCGATTCCAATTTTAAAGTTCTCATATAAATATTTTTAGGAGTTTGAAAATTCAAAATTTTTAGGACACATCCTTTTTTTTCTTTTTTATTCCTTTTTGTCATGCGGCGTGGTGGGTGTGAGGAAGGATACATTCAGGCAGCATCAGACTTCCAGGTGAATAAAGGTTACGGCAGTGTGTAAGGAAAAGGAAGATGGTGGTTGGAGGGGATTGTCAGGGCGGGATCCGATATTTCTTATCTAGATATAGTAGGGCAAAAAAGAAGGAAGAGGAGTCTAGAAGAGGTGCAGGAACACGGGAGTTGTATTCTGTCCCCCCCCCTCATNTCTTAACGTGGAAGTTGTTACAGATCTTCGGCGACGAGGAGTAAGCAGACGTGGCAGACGAGCCACGCATAATGCCTGTCACAGCGGGCATTATGCGTGGCTCATAGGTGCGAGAAAATGATACCCCGAGATAGGGCATTCATTGACTGAATGCAATGGCAGGGAGGGCAGAAATGCTCCGAGAAAACCAACCAGCCAACGGTATGTATCCCACACGCCACAATCAAGGTACCAGCCTGCCGGTAATCGAGTTCAGATCGACTGTGAAGCGAGAGGCCGGTGCACTAACCACGAACACCGCGACCCAATAAATACAGCGACAACCAGCAGATTATTTCAGCGACTCCGTTTTGCAAGTTCACCAGATGATTGTACCTGTAGCGAAGAAGACTGTTCCTAGTCACCCATTGTAAGTGGGTTTTTGTGTTTCGTCTGGAAGGAAATTGAAAATGAGTCTTTTTAGAGACACTCAAGCGTCGCCGATTCCGATCTTAAAGTTCTCATATAAATATTTTTAGGAGTTTGATAATTCAAAATTTTTAGGACACATCCTTTTTTTTCTTTTTTATTCCTTTTTGTCATGCGGCGTGGTGGGTGTGAGGAAGGATACATTCAGGCAGCATCAGACTTCCAGGTGAATAAAGGTTACGGCAGTGTGCAAGGAAAAGGAAGATGGAGGTTGGAGGGGATTGTCAGGGCGGGATCCGATATTTCTTATCTAGATATAGTAGGGCAAAAAAGAAGGAAGAGGAGTCTAGAAGAGGTGCAGGAACACGGGAGTTGTATTCTGTCCCCCCCCTCTTTTTATCTTCCTTCAAACCACTGCGCTCGCCCTGCCGGGTGACCCCCAGGGACCGCGGCTTAATACATCACGCCCGACGCCCGGAGCCAATCACTGACGGCGTTGTTGTGCCGGCCCGCCGAACGGCATCTGGGGCTGCGTGCGTTGAGTGCCACGTCAGCGAGCCAACACAACCACTACAGCAATCGGCTGTACACACACACACACACATGCACATATACACACACTCATGAACGCTCGTTTTTATTCCGAGCAAAGCGCCCGATACGTCATCCCCCTCCAATGCCCTGAATCTTTTCATCTTCCCTTCCCCTCCTCTCACGTACCCAAAGCCCCTTGCCGGTCCCTGAACGACATGCCGATATAAAAACTTCGGACGAATGGCGGGCGCCGGAAGGGGGAGGATGGTACATTTGGCAACACCGAGGACTGACGGCCAGATGAAACTTCACGGCCATTTTACTTGCGACAACAATGGCTCGGGTGGTTCTGGGCGTCCGACTAAGATTAAATGTGCGCGAAATGACGTGGAAATCATTCATTCCCAGCTGTACCAGTTTTTTTCCCCTTTCGTAATATACGAACCCGATTCGAATTGGCTCTGGAATATTTGTGGGTTTGTGGGGGTTGGGAATGGGGAGGACAAGACTTCAGTGAACACATGGTCGGCAATACGTACTTGATTTATATATTACTGTATAATATTTCTTAGTTTGAAATGAACTTACTCGCAGGATATTGTCTTTTTCAATTATTTGTACTCCAATTTCACTTTTCGGCATTCCAACGAAATTTTTTCATCCATATTTTAAATATAATTTCATGACCTTTCTTCATTTTTATGTATACACTCATCATCACTGTTATGTATAATGGAGCGACAGTCAAAACCTTCTAGATTAAAAATAAAATGAGATGTATTAATATTATACAGGTGTGAGCTGCCAAGTGATATCAAAGAAATAAACATGAGCAATAGATCCGAATCAGTAAAATTTTTGATCCAGAATGTTGGTCATACGATAGCATGCCTGAAGGGCATTCGGAGTTTTGGGGTTTTGTTTCCGGGCTATAATTTTCCCAACCGGTCTTCCACCACCGTTATTAGCCACTGCTTAACATCAGCCTTCCAATTTTTCCACATTCTGATTAGTCTTGGTGCATAAAACAAATTAAAATTGTTAATTTTATTCAGTGAAATATGAGAACTACTACACTGGAGTTATAGAAACTTCGCTCTTTTCCTANATTAAAATTGTTAATTTTATTCAGTGAAATATGAGAACTACTACACTGGAGTTATAGAAACTTCGCTCTTTTCCTAATCGAATTTCTGTGACGAACAGATTATTATCACTGATTACCACTAACTTGCACTACAGCACTCTAAGTAAATAGATACCATAATGTACCATCTGTTCGCCATTTGGACTGCCTCAGTGGTTTAATAGGTAGCGATTATATCGCAGCTGGGAGATATGGCTTCAATCCCCGTCATGGCACCGACTGTTGAAATTTTCCAAGTGGTATGGGTTCGGTTTGCCTCCATACTACGAAGGACAACGGCGAACAACCATATAATAATGTTCCTAAGCCGCTTGAATATGCCATGGTCTCAATAATCTTGACTTCGCCTAAGGTTTCTGCCCATAATGGAGATAAGTATCTTTCTAAGTTTTGGGTTCTACTGTGTGGACTAAAATTGTCAGCGCTTTAGTACTGCAGAATTTTAGTTCTCGTCATGGACTACAAAATGAGCACTATAAAATATAAGCGATTATTTGGTGTCAGGATATAATTTAAGCAAGTGCATGTTGATTCTGACACTACCCCACATACACAGTAAATACACTGAAGAGCCAAAAAAACTGGTACACCTACCTAATATCGTGTAGGGCCCCCGCATGAGCACGCAGAAGTGCCGCAAGACGACGTGGCATGGACTCGACTAATGNATTTGCATACGCACGCCTATACCAGTTTTTGGGTTCCCCAGTGGATGAACGTATCGAGTTTCCCCAGGCCGCTTAAACAGTCGAGTGATAACTTAATATGATAACCGCCAACTAATATCAATAATGAACCTTGAGTAGCATGGACTGAAGTTAGAAGGCGAGATAATGATTCAGTAATATGATGAAATGTTGCCAATTGTATGCGATGGGAGGTATGTAGACTTTTCATGCAATCGACAGTGGCTTAAGGAAGTGTAGTGGAGAATCCATTACACTATGATTNTGGGAGGTATGTAGACTTTTCATGCAATCGACAGTGGCTTAAGGAAGTGTAGTGGAGAATCCATTACACTATGATTGAAGTGGTCCCATAACTGCTCAATTGGGTTCCAGTGTGGTGAATTGAAAGCCTGTGTTGAAAGTCTTGATTGTTCTNGAAGTGGTCCCATAACTGCTCAATTGGGTTCCAGTGTGGTGAATTGAAAGCCTGTGTTGAAAGTCTTGATTGTTCTCCTCCGGCCACTTACGGAGAATTCTGGGCCTAAGGCACATCGGATTGTCCTGCAGGAAGATTCCATACGCTTCAGGGAAAGCATTCAACATATATTGGTTTACTTCACATAATTTCCGAAGATGTGTGAATAACATCAACTGAGAGTACCTTCAGAGATATGAACGGACATATTAATGAAAACAAACATTCCCCAGAACATAAAGCTGCCGCCAACAGCTTCTGTTCTTTAAACAATACTTGCAGGATTTTTGTCCTCAGATTTCTCGTGTGACATTACAACGTTCAGCCGCTTGACAAATAGCAAAATGTGTCTTATCAGAGAAGAAGACATTTTGTTTATCAAAATAGGTGTAATTCTGGTACTGTCGCGCAAACTGAAACTGTTTCCGGCNTCAGAGAAGAAGACATTTTGTTTATCAAAATAGGTGTAATTCTGGTACTGTCGCGCAAACTGAAACTGTTTCCGGCAATAAATGGCCGTCAGGAATAATTCAGTAACAGCATTCCGTTGCGGAGATCCAAGCGCAACATGGTTCGTTGTACTGTGGTTTTAGATACGCATCTGCTAACACTCTGGTTCGTTTGGATGGTGAGTTGCTCACCTTTAGTGTGTTAGTCGGCCCTCGCACACCTTCGAAGCCGAAGTTTATCTCTCTCATCAGTGGAATGCGGTACTTTGCAGTTTGCGTGCCATTTGTTCTCAATGGTTGCCATTCATCCAACCACGGCACGCTTTAACTACAGCACGCNTCAGAGAAGAAGACATTTTGTTTATCAAAATAGGTGTAATTCTGGTACTGTCGCGCAAACTGAAACTGTTTCCGGAAATAAATGGCCGTCAGGAATAATTCAGTAACAGCATTCCGTTGCGGAGATCCAAGCGCAACATGGTTCGTTGTACTGTGGTTTTAAATACGCATCTGCTAACACTCTGGTTCGTTTAAATGGTGAGTTGCTCACCTTTAGTGTGTTAGTCGGCCCTCGCACACCTTCGAAGCCGAAGTTTATCTCTCTCATCAGTGGAATGCGGCACTTTGCAGTTTGCGTGCCATTTGTTCTCAATGGTTGCCATTCATCCAACCACGGCACGCTTTAACTACAGCACGCNACTTTGCAGTTTGCGTGCCATTTGTTCTCAATGGTTGCCATTCATCCAACCACGGCACGCTTTAACTACAGCACGCAAACAGTTCACAAACTGTATCATTTAAAAAAACATTGCTATACTACTAACCTGGAAGCCAATGATCATTATTTTTTCCACATTTGATACTTTGCATGTTCGCACGTGATAGTATTGACTCAGATAGCCTTACATACCTACCAAGGTTAAATATTCAAACCGCTAATTTTCGCGATAAGACATACAAGCATAATAGACTTAAATATGCTAAGTTCACACCTTGAGTTTTCCTTTCGTTATTGATTGAGTATATTTGTGAGAAAACACTGAGCTCTTTGACTGCGCGAATGAAAACAAGGTTTCTCCTGAACTAAATGTCTGTGATTCACGAGAAGCCACGTAAGACGCGAAGCAGTTAAAACCGTCAAATTGCGAAAGTGAATATGAGGTAAATAAATTAAAAACACAACTTGAAATGAACCAATTTCGTGAAAATCGGGTGTCCCTACTTGTATACCAATCAATCCTGCTGGGGGCGCGTTGGCTGGGCGGTTTGACGGCTTGCCTCCCACCAATGTGAACCGGGTTCAATCCCCGGCCGGATCACTCCGGATTTTTGCAAGTGAGAATCGTGCCAGACGATGCCACTATTCAGTGGCTTTCTCTTCATCTCCCGTTTCACCCGCCTTTGCATTCCGGCACTGCTCCATTATCATCTAATTTCACCCTCATCGGCTCTGAAGACCTCGTTGTTTTTAGCCGCTCAACTCTCTCAAATCAACCAATTCTGCTCACGATATGTACCTTATTTCATTGGCTGAACTCAGCAATAGTTNTTGCCTCCCACCAATGTGAACCGGGTTCAATCCCCGGCCGGATCACTCCGGATTTTTGCAAGTGAGAATCGTGCCGGACGATGCCACTATTCAGTGGCTTTCTCTTCATCTCCCGTTTCACCCGCCTTTGCATTCCGGCACTGCTCCATTATCATCTAATTTCACCCTCATCGGCTCTGAAGACCTCGTTGTTTTTAACCGCTCAACTCTCTCAAATCAACCAATTCTGCTCACGATATGTACCTTATTTCATTGGCTGAACTCAGCAATAGTTNCCGCTCAACTCTCTCAAATCAACCAATTCTGCTCACGATATGTACCTTATTTCATTGGCTGAACTCAGCAATAGTTAAATGTAGTAGGTGGTTTTGATAATGCATCTAGACTATGTCCAAACAAGTAAAAATATCGTGACCGAAATCCTGAAATGTCCAGTCGAAAGGGAATGGGTTCTAAATGTGGCAGCAGTAAATAACCAAACGACACTGACACTGATATAGTTGAAAAACATTGTGAAACCTTTTCTATTACCAAGTAATAAAGCGAAATGTATAGGTTTTCATCAACAACATAGCATGGTTTATAGGTGTACTGAACCACTTCGACTATGGCATGACGTGAGAGGCCGCCAACTTAACATGAGGAAATATACACGGACAGTTACGATCCTATCAACTTGTTTTAGGTTTCTTTGTGTTGATATAAAATTATTTCTAATTTAATTTCTGATTTTGTAGGAGAAAATATTATACTCTATTTTACCAACTGCCTCTACGATACAGTTCGTTCCGCTTTTTTGCTGGTCGAAATGTCCTCGTGGCTTATGTGGAATCAATTAGGAAACAAAATATCCTGAAACGTTACAAAGAAATTTTTTTTTTATGTTTTATTATTTTTGGAAGTTAGACACGATAATGAGTAAACTTTCTTCGTTAGCTTCCCAGAATATACAGCAATAATTTTTTTTATGGCCATTAATTTTCTTTAAGCTTTTTTTGTTGTACATTCTTCTTTTATTGTGGAAACAGAACAAACTCGAAGAAGGATATTGCTAGAAACGTTATTAGCAACGCCATGCGAATAGTACTTACATTAAATAATATATCGACTAATATTAAATATTTATAACATAACTAAAGTNTAGCAACGCCATGCGAATAGTACTTACATTAAATAATATATCGACTAATATTAAATATTTATAACATAACTAAAGTTCACAAATGGGCTATGTGAAAAGGATGGAAAGTTTTACTGATGAATGATTAAACTTAAACAGGTAACCATCAGTTTTACTTTGCGGTATTTAACCATTTAAAGGAATATTGTAAGCTTATACTGGCAAAAATTGATGTTTTAATGCAGCTGACAGTTGTATTACATGGATATAAATAGGCCACGTTTTTTAATTATCAAAAAATATCAAATTTGTCACTAAAAGTAATTTTGTGTTGTAACCAAAATTTGATTGGACGAATTTCCACAAAATATTTCGTTGCTTATGTAGTCCGTTCATGATTTCTTCACACTTTTAGTATCAAACATTTGAAATGTCATCTCATTTATGTCGTGTTTGGTGGTTTCCTAAATATGTTACATACTAGAAGCTTTAATACTTGAATTAACACTAAAGTACCTTATTTTTGGTTAAATTAAACTTTTCAGTATAGTTTTTTTTTCCATAAATTATAAGATTTCATTTATAATTTATATGTTTAAAAATAGGGAGAAAATTGATGTTTTGGTAATGCCTCGTAAGAAATAGTTCTTATGCAAAATATTATCACACTGAGTGTGCACGAACAAGGTGCGACCTCTTCGGTGAAATTTTCTAAACTCGGTTAAACTTTGTTTGCATTAGGCGGAGGAATAGCCTGAAATTAGAACTCTAGCAGGGCTTCAGAAAAGCTTGAGTAACCGTGAAGTGACTATACATATAGCCTTAAATAATCGTGTAGTGTGCAGCCTTTGGATTCCTAGATAAGACTCGAAAGAGACAGGCACTTTTCGTAGTGTAGTAATTAATACGTGTAATATGTCTCAATACATTCTGCTAAAGTTCCTTAACAGGAAACACGCTGCGGACAAAGTGTTTATATTGTCGTGTGACGGTTTAGGAATTATAGAGCGACGCTGGCCCACA
>NQII01002152.1:228912-308956 GCA_002778355.1 Clitarchus hookeri
ACGTCAGTAGAACAGCAGTCCAGTGAGACAGCAGCACCTGCAGGCTTTTGCCAAAGGCCGCCCATCGCCGGAGATCACCCACCACAGCTGACAGCACCCGCAGCAAGAGCTAAGTATACAATCACCGTCAAAAGAAGCCCCCCTCCATCACGAAGTCGTTAGCAGTCAATCCGAGTAACCAAATTATCACAGTACCACACCTCTCCAGTGCTGATGTATTTCATTTGTGTTGAATTCGAGACAATATATTCGTCCTTCAAAACACAACAGTAAAAGACTAAATTATTGCAAACCCCTTTAACCTTCAGGCATCATATAGTCGGTGCCTGGGGACATTAACGACACTATACGCCACTCTGTCTTCCACAGAGGTGATATAGTGCCAAGTAAAGCGGCTTCCCAACTGTGGGGCCTAAATACATCAAGTTAAAGTGGCGCCCGGACATGGGGTGCAACGCTAGTTAATGTATCAAACATTAATTTAATTTGGCGCACAACTGTGAGGCCTACATACATCAAGTTAAATCGGCTCCAAACTGTGGGGCGTACACAGCCTAGCGTCAATATATATATAATTTCTCGACACAGAAAATGGTCTTATAGAGGTGAAGCTCTCTGCATATAATAGTAGCTAGGTTTTGCAAGTTCTAGGACAAGGGCAGGGGGCTGTGGTGCCGTTCGCCATGAAGTCACAGATACTGCCCGCGGTCTCGTTCATCTCACCCCTTCGCCTAACTCTACAAATAATTTTAATAAAAATATTTTATAAAAAATTTAAAATTATCGCTGCAATCCCTTGGATTTTTAATAATAATATATGTTTAGAAGGTCGCCGCAGTTCACAATTCCATTAAATAAAAAAGTTTTAAATAAAAAATGAATAATTTTGGCATGCCACTTCCGGGACGTACTGATCCCCCCTCACAAAAGCCCGTAAACCAAAAAATGATTTTATTACAAAAAAAATTAAAATAAACACCCACCACCTCTCATTACTCCACACACAACCACCCATCTCCTGAACACACACCTCCACCTATCCCCTCAGCCAACACCATCATCTGCCAGTCCCTGACATCGCCCCCTCTCGCAGTCACTTAACCACGCTCTTCAGGACTCACCACCCTCCCACACAAACCTCACGGACTCAAACAACTCTACCCCTCACCCCCTCCCCTGACATGCTCACACAACACCTCACCAACCCACAGCAGCATCGCTCCCCTCCAAAACAACCTCTTGATTCACAAAACTCCAAAAATCGAGGGTCTTGTAATGTCATAACACCGCTCACCCTGCCACCCAGTACTAAAAACATATCACGGCACATTTTACTATACCAATATTTACTTTGAGTTTTGTGTATTATGCATACCCTATTTATTTTAAAAGTCTTATAACCATCGTGTTATTGGTTTATTGCATACCCTCAATCACGATAANTATGCATACCCTATTTATTTTAAAAGTCTTATAACCATCGTGTTATTGGTTTATTGCATACCCTCAATCACGATAACTTCAAGAACTATTGCGAATAGAATAATTTGTTTATAAAAATTCGTAGTAAATTTGTGTTTGTTTGCATTTGAATTACAATTAAAGGTACGCGATATAGAAAAGAGCTCGTATTATTTTTCAATTTAATGTGTATCTGAAGTCATAGTATACCCACAATTTCGCAAGTCATGTTGTAAGCAAGCGAATAGATATAGGCATGTGCCAATATAATTTGCGATTTCTTAGGACCAGGCTCGTGGGATTCAGTTTGTAAGCATCATTTATAGCTACAGGAAAGTATGCATGTTTATGCTCTACGACCATTTATAGACATAGTGTTTAGCTAAATTAAAAATAATATTTTAATCATAGTTTTTTTATTAAAATCAGTTTATAACAAGGGAAGGAAAGATTCAGGGTAAAAGTATTAAAACCGTTTCTTGATTTTTTCAAATTTACTAAAATTTATAACTACAGAATTGTTTGTGTTCATCTGCATCCCTATAAACATCATCATTTCTGATTCGTTAAATACGTAACCAACTATTCGGGCACTTGTGAACTTCGTGCCACCGTGCNTGTTTATGCTCTACGACCATTTATAGACATAGTGTTTAGCTAAATTAAAAATAATATTTTAATCATAGTTTTTTTTATTAAAATCAGTTTATTACAAGGGAAGGAAAGATTCAGGGTAAAAGTATTAAAACCCTTTCTTGATTTTTTCAAATTTACTAAAATTTATAACTACAGAATTGTTTGTGTTCATCTGCATCCTTATAAACATCATCATTTCTGATTCGAATTTATGCATTGGTTGATAAGCCCGTGAACACTTGAAGCACGCACCGTGCAGTTAGATTGAACCAAATATTTTCGCATTTTCCCCCTGGCTCTACGAACCGAATCATCTGCTCGTGGTCTTTTGTGAGCCTGGAACGTGCACCCGATGACAGTTGTTCCTGCCAACATCGAAGACGGGCTGTATTTTATTTTTGGATTCATATGCGCTATCATTATGGACTGCATGGAAATAAAATCGTCCTCGCAGGTGTTGTGGTGACCTATTTAGGGGTGGGGGCCTTTGTAATTTCATAGCGTAAAAGCCTATGGATGGGAAGTGCTTCGTATTAAACTTTCATTTTTGGTGATGATGTGCATGAGGAGTGTGGCTGGCAAGTGCTAACGCTGCTCTTCCCACACATGCAGACTTCACAGTTACCCAACACTGAGCAGTAGTTAACAAATTACGTGGAAGCACGCACTCATCCACGTGTTAGGCTCCAGTTACCTGATGCTGTACAGTTGCGGATGTGAGAAAAATTCTTCG
Organism: Clitarchus hookeri; assembly: GCA_002778355.1. Classification (NCBI taxonomy): domain Eukaryota; kingdom Metazoa; phylum Arthropoda; class Insecta; order Phasmatodea; family Phasmatidae; genus Clitarchus; species Clitarchus hookeri. The sequence continues at coordinate 231,743 of NQII01002152.1, forward strand.
TATCACTTATACATGCACATGTGCAGACTCTTATTCACTGATGCTGTGCAGATGCAGACCTGTAAGTAACTATTTTGACAAGAATATTTTCGTACCTGAGCTCATTCTTTCCATCATTACCATTGGTTTCATATATTATTTAAGCCTTTTTAAACTAACAATAAATATTTCGTAACATGGGTTTAAACAAATGTTTTTATTGAAATGATATTTTTTTTCATGGATGTTTGATTACATCTAATTTTATGCATATATATTTCTAAATATTAGACACATAGTTTTTGTTTACAATCAATACTTTAAACATTATCGAGTGTCTTTCCTGCGTCATTTTTTACAAAATAGAACAAAACATATTTTTTTCCTTCATATGCATATCAAGATAAATGAACATAGTTATTATATATGTCAGCAGTTTAAATACATATTTTTTGGTTATACTTTATTTCATGTCTCCCTATTGCTTTTCCTCAAACATGTACATAGAAATGTCTTTATGAACACTTTGTGTCACCCTCATGCTTACACACTGCACATGAAAAAATAATTTTTCGCCACTGTCACAATTTNTGATTCGTTAAATACGTAACCAACTATTCGGGCACTTGTGAACTTCGTGCCACCGTGCAGTTAGATTGAACCAAAGATTTTCGCATTTTCTCCCTGGCTCTACGAACCGAATCATCTGCTCGTGGTCTTTTGTGAGCCTGGAACGTGCACCCGATGACAGTTGTTCCTGCCAACATCGAAGACGGGCTGTATTTTATTTTAGTATTCATATGCGATATCATTATGGACTGCATGGAAATAAAATCGTCCTCGCAGGTGTTGTGGTGACCTATTCAGGGGTGGGGGCCTTTGTAATTTCATAGCGTAAAAGCCTATGGATGGGAAGTGCTTCGTATTACACTTTCATTTTTGGTGATGATGTGTATGAGGAGTGTGGCTGGCAAGTGCTAACGCTGCTCTTCCCACACATGCAGACTTCAGAGTTACCCAACACTGAGCAGGAGTTAACAAATGACGTGGAAGCACGTACTCATCCACGTGTTAGGCTCCAGTTACCTGATGCTGTACAGGTCCAGAGTAGCAGAAATGCTAAAACTGCTCTTCCCACACATGCAAACTTCACGGTTATCTAACACCTAGCAGGTGTGAAAACGACTCGAGAGCCTGTACGCATGCATGTGTGCAGTTACCTGACACCATGCAGGTGCAGACCTACAAAAATGCTAAATCTGATATGCGCAGACATCACAGTTACCCAACACTGTGCAGTTGCATGTGTGAGAAAACGACTTTGAAGCACATGGAAATGTATGTGTGAAGTTACCTGATGCAATGCAAGAGCAGACCAGTGAATATGCTAACACTGCTATGTGCAGTGTTACCCAATACTATGCACGTGCAAATGTGGTTGAAATGACCGTAAAGCACTTACGCATGCACGTATGCAGTTACCTGATGCTGTGCAGGAAGAGACGTGTGAAAATGCTAACACTGCTATATGCAGACATCACAGTTGCCCAACACCATGTAGGTGCATATGTAAGAAAACTACTTGGAAGCAGGTACGCATCCTTGTGTGCAGACTCCAGTTACCTGAGGCTGTGCAGTTGCGGATGTGAGAAAAATTCTTCGTAGCACTTATACATGCACATGCGCAGACTCTTATTCCATGATGCTGTGCAGATGCAGACCTGTAAGTAACTATTTTGACAAGAATATTTTCGTACTTGAGCTCATTCTTTCCATCATTACCATTTGTTTCATATATTATTTAAGCCTTTTTAAATTAACACTAAAATATTTCGTAACATGGGTTTAAACAAATGTTTTTATTTTAATGATATTTTTTTTCATGGCGGTTTGATTACATCTAATTTTATACATATATATTTCTAAATATTAAACACATAGTTTTTGTTTACAATCAATACTTTAAACATTGTCGAGTGTCTTTCCTGCGTCATTTTTTACAAAATAGAACAAAACATATTTTTTTCCTTCATATGCACATCAAGATAAATGAACATAGTTATTATATATGTCAGCAGTTTAAATACATATTTTTTGGTTATCATTTATTTCATGTCTCCCTATTGCTTTTCCTCAAACATGTACATAGCAATGTATTTATGAACACTTTGTGTCACCCTCATGCTTACACACTGCACATGAAAAAATAATTTTTCGCCACTGTCACAATTTATTTTAGCTCACCCTACCATCTCACCCTCACACTGCCGATATTTTTTTAACATCCACTGTTCTTCCCCATCCTCATCTGGCGAGCTTGTATTTAACCTCGCGTAGCAGGCTTCGACAAGTCGTGGTCTGCTTGACGAACGGAACCATGTCGGTTTCTTCGACCAGTAGGAGTGTATGCATATCGCCATCGCATTCTTCGCTTAAGCGAAGCAGTGTTTCCTGGCCCCCCTCGTCTTATCTCGTAGTCCCTGTGCAGGCAGTCTTCTTCAACATCGATGGTTTCACCCTCGTTGAACTCCTACAATTCGTAAGTGCTGCATTGTAGGGTTACGTCCAGCCTCATGTTGTACACTGCACAGGTTTGATCGTCGCACCAGATTCTGTCCATAAAATAAACTTTTGACTTACCTTCAGTGTTCATGATGCTCAAGTTGTATGCAGGCACCAGGGTGTAGTAGAGGTCGGCATGATTCACACCATCGCAGGCATCTGTTTTTCACTGCATCCTCGTACTGTGGGTCGCCTAGTTAGTACTCCACACGAGAGAACACTGGGATTGCAACATCGACCAGCGGATCAGAAGTTTTACAAAGCACTTATCCTGACCTTGCTTCGCAACCTTAGAATGTAAGCTCTATGTAAATGGATTTTTCCCGAAGGACTCAGCCTTCAGGTGCCTTTTGAAATCGTATGCTGCTCCAAATCCGATAAATTCGACGAAAGATGCTCGTTCATTTCTGACTTTTATGAAACAAAATTTAATAAACCGCCTTACAGATGAGGTGGGGAAATACTGAGCCGTGAAATATTATAAATCGTTGGAATGTAGCTATAGTAAATGAGATGTATGCAAAAAGAAAGCAATTAAGACCTTGAACTTACTTGAGTGTAATGCAGATGACATCGAACCCGGTGTTTAAAAGAGCATAAAATTGGTATGTTGCGAGGAGGAAGAAATTATATTGAAGGTCTCAGACTGGACACTCTATATGTTAGATCATCTGGGGCTGAAAACAAATGGAATCTGACCACCCGTCATCGATCTCCATTACGCATGTTAAATATGATCCACAATTCGTGGTATCTCAATTTACAGTCGGTTTCCACACAGTGTATATAGACAAAGGGCCCTCGGCATGTGAGAAGACTACGGATCGACGATAGTTATTCCTTTAAGGTTCCCACAGAGCTAGGAATAAGTTTATATCTGGGTTTTTGCTGCGACCAACATCGTCGGTGCGAATGACAATGGTAATATCGTTTCGTACCTATTGCTTTCCACATTGTCAATGCCTACGACGAGAACAAATGCTGCACTCATCAACTCATGCTACAGTAAATGTGCCTTCGCCTCCCACGATTCATCGCTATATTTCCATGATGTCATGGTCAGGTACATATGTAGTTGGGTTCATTTTATGGAGCTTAGTCTGATAGAGGTTTTGGTGAGTGGCAGATCTTCGCAGCAGGTGATAGTAACTGGCGTAAGTATTATGGAGATGTCGGTCATGGTTGCAGCAGAAGCACCATCATGTTCTTCAAATGGGACATGTGCAGCAACAGCACCACAATCGCTATCTTCAGGCCTGACTTCGACAGCGCCATCGACTTCTGTTGTTGAGTCGTCTTTAGTGGAATCATTAGGCTCCACTACTAAAACCTGCTGCGACCAGTATGAACGACGAACCTGGCACCTTATCACTAGGAGCAACATCTATTTCCATGAAGTCATCTTCATCCATGGCTCTGGCTTCTTCCGACGAGACGACAGCCGAACCATCTGGGACCGCTAGTGTATCATCTGCAGAACTTTCTGTGACATATTGGTGTCGCTTCTGCTGCATGGTCTTGGCATTCAATATTACCTCATAGTGGCATGAATTTCACGAATGCCCGATCAGTCGGTTTCATATTTAACGAATTAGAACTAAAGGTGTTATTTATATGAACGCAGACGAACATAAATAAAATTAAATAATTAAAATTAAATTAATTTGAAAATAATCAAAAAATTAATTTAATATTTTAACACTAAATAGTTTCTTCCGCTGTTTTAAACTGATTTTAATAAAAAAAATAGCAGCACTATGTTGCAAATATTTTTTAAATTTTAGTTACATACTATGTCTATACAAGGTCGTAGGGCATATGCATGCATACTTTTCTGGAGATAGAAATGATGCTTGCAAACTGAATTTCACTAGCCTGGTCCTAAGAAATCGCAAATTGTAATGGCAAATGCCTACCACTATTCGCTTGCTTACAACCTGTCTTGCGAAATTGTGTGGCACACAATGATTTCAGATACAGACAAAAACTGAAAAAAAAGCACTATGATAAATCGCTTACCTTTAAATGTACTTAAAATGCAAACAACCATAAATTTACTATGAATTGTTATATATAAATTATTATTTCGCAATAGTTCTTGAGATTATCGTGATTGAGGGTATGCACTTAACCAATAATATAATGGTTATAAGATAATGAAAATAAAAATAGTGTGCATAAAACACAAAAACCAAATTATATTTTGGTATGGTTAAATATGCTGTGAACGATTTTTACGACTGTGTGGCAGGGTGGCCGGTGTTATGACGTTATATGTTCCTCGAATTTTAGAATTTTGTGTTCCAAGTGTGGTGATGGTTGTTGATTGGTAAGGGTTTGTGAGGGATGGTGATTGTATTGAGGTTGGTGAGGGTGATGAAGTAAAAGGATATGGAGAGGGGGTGAGGGTGGTGCTTGTGGTGAAGTTGAAAGAGATGAGTGGGGGTGAGGGGGGTGACTGTGGTGAGTTGGATGAAGTCGGTGAGGGGGAGATAGGTTACGGTAGTTGTGGGTTTGAGTGTCGAGGCATGGTGTGACGGTCTTTAGGATTGGGGGGTGGGTTGGGTGGTGTTTTGGTGAGGGTATGGGTGGTTGTGTTTGGTGAGGGGATGGGTGGAGATGTTAGGTGAGGGGATGGGCGGTGGTGTGATGAGAGATAAGTAGTGGTGGGTATTAATATAATTTAAATTATTTATTAAAATAAGTTTTAATTATTAAAATAATTTTTTGGTTCACGGGCTTTTGTGTGGGGGGGATTCAATATATCCCCGAAGTAGCAGACAGAAACTATTAATTTTTTAATTTAAATCGTCTTTCTTTATTTAATGGAATTATGATCTGTGGTGACGTTCTAAACCGATATAATTATTAACCATCCAAAGTGGTGGACCGATACTTTTTAATTTTTATATAAAATATTTTTTATTAAAATTATTTCTATTATTACGGGTTGCTGGAATTTACGACCTCTTGTTGTGGATGGCGAAGAGAGAGATAAACGAGGACTCTGGCATCGCCTGTGACGTCATGGCGGACGGCATCACGGCTCCACAGCTTCCAGCCCTTGTCCCAGAACCTATCAAAGCTAGTTACTTATGATACAGTTTATTACGCTCATGAATAGCTACAGCGAAAAATTTTTTTGTCTCTCATAATGTCGATGGTCTTTTTTTTAATGTATGTAAGACAACACACTAAATTTGAATCAGTGGAATTATACTTCTTGAAATGTCAGATAATGAACTGTTGCCTACTTTGGATCTGTGGAATGCAATACTGAGGTTTTAATGCCGTGCCAATGTGATTCACTATGACAAAGTACACATCTCTGTTAAATCAGGTAAAACAAGCAATTACAATTAATCAGTAGATTTTCCTGATTTGGGTGCAGTAGTTTCAACAAATGTACAGTCAGATAAATATATTTAGACTTGTTTTATCATTTATGATTTTAGAGTGATGGTGTTTGGAACTCGCGTCAAAATGAATTGTTTTTGTGGTGTTTTTGTTCATTGGGTGAAAGCTTTTCTTCGCCAGGCCTCAAATCAGAATGTTAATTCATTTGTCAATTTATTTTGTCTCCTAGCGGTACTGGTAGGTAGATCACTTGAATATGTGAGATCCAATCACTGAAATAACTAGTAGGGTGCTACTTAACAGATTTTATGTGACGCTGACAGTTATATTTAATGTTTACAGTGGTCACTTATTTCTGGCAGTTTGCAATAAGCAAGGTCTTGCAAGAAAATTCGGTTAATTCGCGAGCTATTAGTAAGATTTGCTATCAAGAAACCGGACGGGCATTTGCCTGGAACGACAATGGAAAAACACCTGGAAAAATATATTCCACTTTAATTTGTCAGTGTCGAAATCCGCCCTCCCGAATGCATGGCAGGGTTACTACCGTGTGGTAAGCACGGTCAGTCGTAAGACTTCTGTATTTCAATCGTCCATAACTAGGGACCTGCAAAATTTGTATATTATCTGATGACAAAATAGATTTTAAACTCGTGTGCTTATGTAGTAATTTTTCCATTGGAATACAGTTTGTTCATAAAGCCCTGACGCGTATCAGCAGGAAATAACTGACGATAAGATGTCTCGTTTACTTCCAACCATGTCAAAAGGAAAACTGAACCGTGGCCAAAGCCCACAAAATAATGCAACTGACTCGAATATACCTACATACTGTTAAATGATTCTGCTCAGCATTGCTTCTCTTGCCCTGTCCCCTCGAGCGAGCGAAGGAGTGTTCCAAGGCCAGGCGAGCGGTAACGCAATAAATGCGCTGCGATTTACAATAGCAAGCCGGAGCGTGTGCCAGATAAGCCTATCTGGACTTGCGCGCTCCTGACCTTAAGCGGATTAAATTTCTGGGTTTATCTTTAAAAGAATGTTCAGGCCGTTGCCCTTATATTTCACCGAGAGACTCGAGGTGCGGGGAACCTTCCAGATCGGGCCAGCCCTGAATGGGCCTCCGAGCTGACAGTTTGGAGTTTCGAGGATTGTGCGACCTTAAGCCCCAGTTGTACGAAGACAGCGAAGCGACGAGACAGCAAAGCAACGAGTGGCAAAAAGAGTGATAAACGGGAGTGAAGTCTGCGGATTACGAGCAACGGTACAGTGGAGAGTGAGACAGACGGGTGGAACTATTGTATTCGTTGCGTGATTGACAGATATTTGGAATGATGGGAATAGACTTATTGAATATGTTTTAATAATGAGTGTGAATTAAGTAACTTTAACCGATATAGAGAGATTGGTAAAGACTCCAATGAGAAATTAGATAGGCATTATCTATTGTGCTTGCAGAGAATTACAAGTGTAATAGTGGAGATAGAGAGTTAAATGTTGTAAGTAATAGCTGTGTGAATAAATTAAAAATCAAAGTTAGTTATTTTATTTTTTTTCAAGACCTCCATTCCTCGCAAACTCGCATACGCTCCTTAGGCGTCTAGTTAATATTATATAAATATAAATAAATAAATATATATAACGATACAATCTTTTGTGCTGCCAGATAAGCGAATTTTGCTTGCATGTCCTTACTCATAACAAAAAACATTTATTTTATATAAGTGTAAATTATTGAAGGAATTTTGTTTAAATGTTTCAATATAGTCTATAAATTTTTAATACATAAAACACACATTTTTTGAGAAAATTTATTTGCGGGAATCTTATAAGTTACTATTGAAAAATATTACGAATTCATTTTTGGACATTCTTAACTTCAAACATGTGTACATTTCTGTTATTTTCTGCCGTTAGTACAGTTAAATAGACACAGCCAGGTGAAATCCGAGTCAATAACAGGCCTGCAAGGATACAGCATCGAATCCAGTGCCATCTGATATGAGGTAAAACTGGCTGCACACTGGCATGACGGCCAATTAACAGAAAACCAATGTTCGAAAATACCTAGGAACGTGGAATCTAGCCTACAGCTCGTATAAAATGCGAAATTTTCCTATGCCTGCTTATTAGCCCGTTTTGCATTCATGGCAGGGTCAAGAAATTAAGTTGAGCTGCTGCGCTGCGCTGGTATTAGTTCCTTCCACCCCGTTCCTCGTCACTAGGAACAAGAAAATTTCGTGAGTCCGACAACCTGCAGGATAGATTCCATTAGTCTACGCAGTTTTGAGTCTCAGCTAGTTGTCAATTGGTTGCTGTTCCAGTGGGTAGTCGTTTTTACCCCGGGCCAGATGGCAAGGGAATCGGTACATGTTTTCATGAAGGTCTGTTATTGCCTCAGTGCTCATCATGATCGTTTCTGATAAACTATGGCCCAATTATAAACGGAGTGGGAAGATACATGTACTTTAAGACTTTCTTGTTATGGCATCAATTCGCGAAATTTTCCAGTCCCTACTCGCCACATAACAAGAGATGTTATTATAGGCTTCTGTGAGTAATTCAATGAAACGTATGCATTGCCAAAAATAAGCCATAGAAGAAAACCACTTAACAATATCCACAGAAAATAAACGACAAATAACAATAAACTTTACAAAAACTTTCGAAGGCAATATAACATGAAAAAACAAGCGGTTCTTTAAACTCTGAGCAGAAAGTAATCGTTTCCTAGTTTGCGTTAAATGTGGCTGTTGTTTATCGTTTTTTGTTCTCAATATGCTGCCTTTTGCTAGTTGATTAATGCTCTATTGGCTGCTAGATTCTTCTATTGTTTCACGCTTTTTGTCGTTCATTGTCTGGGATTTGTTTTCTTTTTGTTCTTAGGCTGCAATTCGGCAATCGATACAGTCAATTTAAATATGTATTCACAGAATTCTTCCATTACCATTGCCATTAATTTTTAAATATTCCATCAGAGGCTCCAAAAGGTTCATACATGCTGCGTGCAAGTAATTTTTTGGCTGCATTTTCTTTCTCGGTGGAAGTCGTCGGGACTACGAGATGTCTTTACGAGACAGGCGTAACATGAAGCAATGCATATCTTGTGAATTGCTTTATTCCGATACCGAAATGCGCGAAATATAAACAGGTCAATCACGAATTTCTTTTACAACTTCCTTCCTACAAAATAATTACTTAAACCTGCCTTTAATGGAAACGATCCATAAATAATATAACCATTGAAGGTAAAATCTGCCCTGTACAAGCTGTGCGTGTCTTCACCGGGAGCAGTGGATCAATAGCGTCATTCTTCATAGGGCTAATCGTACAGATTAATGCTAAATGTAGGTACTGGGGGTAGTAGTAGACTTTAATTCTCTCGAACATCCAGAAAGATAATTATTTATATATGAGTCAAGGATTTTTTGTATATAGTCTATTCGCGGTTTATTCGCAATTTTTGAATCAAACCTTTGATAAATTACCCTTTGCATGATATGCTTGGCAGTTGCTTAAGTATGGCTTGCACCACAAGCGTTTTATAGTAGTCTTAAAAAAAGTACCTTATTTTTAGATAAATTGAACTTTTACTTGTATTTTTTCTATAAATAACAATATTTAATTTATAACTAACATGAATTATAACAAAGACAAACTAGGTGTGTTGGTAATACCTAGTAATAAATAGTCCTTATGCAATATATTTTAAACTGAGTGCGCACGAATGCGGTGCGCTGTCCCTATTGTGAAATTTTCTATACTAAGTTAAGTTTGTTTGCAAGAGGCGGAGAAACATCCTGGAAGTAGAACTATAGCAGAGTTTCAGAAAAGTTAGAATTGACCGTGAATGGACTCTAACAAACTTACAAAAGTGGAGCGGATTAAGTAGAAATGGGTGACACGTATTTCCGCAGTACCTCGATATAATTGGTGCTAGGTACCAGTCGCAGCCAATCACTGGCGTGGCAGATCGTCGTCAGGTTGTGAGTGAGCGGTGGTGGTCGTGTTGATGGACAGCCGAGAGAGGTTTCCCGGACTGCTGGTGGGCAAGGGGAACGGGGAGGGAGCGATGGCGAGGGGCGTGTAATGGCGTGCAGATAGCCGGACGATGGATCGGCCATTAACAGGCTGTCCGCCCCCGCATCGCCACGAGCATCCATCTTCTCGGCGCGGTTCCCTGGGGGCGTGGCTGTGGATCGTCCTTCCCGCGAAACAACCAGAGGCGCGATTTGGCCGAGGAACTATTAAAATCCTCGCGCAGTACAGGCGTAAATAGTTCTCGGCAAGAGCGTTCTCCCTTTCCAACGATAAACTGACTAGCGCGTCGGCGTGAGTTATCGCAGGCTAGAGTTGAGGCCTTTGTCGGCGGCGAACACACACCGAGAGGAAAAAAACTACGCCCGCCAGACCCGAACCACTGAGTTCTCTAACAATACAGGGGGAAATAGCCGCTTGTTCCACCAACTCCAGCCGCACACGCCAACTTGTTGGAACGCCCGCTCTGGTTCGCCAGTCAGCGCCTCGTAACCTACTCGCGAGTCGGCAGCTCAGCCAATAGAGAAAATTTCGTAGCACGCAACGGGCATTCAGACACAAGGTCCGTTCCTCAGCTTGGAGCGGTCAATCACAATATAGGTACGCCTGCGTCAAAGGAACCACCAAGTTATTTCGACTCTGTGGTTATCCGCTCGGTGCACGAACGCTCCCGACAGTCCTCGTAACATCTGCCGAGATATATCTTAATCTATTTTTTTCAATATATAAGTGGGGGTAACATATATAAATACGGCGCAAGTATAACAACTCAGCTCAGGTAGGCAGGCTCCTTAATATGTTACATCACTGAATAAAAATACAGTTTCTAAACTACGGTTTTTATAGTGCATACACCAATTAGTAAATCCAAGTATGATAAATTATTTTCAAACAGTCTGAAACGCAGTTCTATTCACGGGTTTTTTGAAAAATCACCACATGTATTTGGTTGTGTCGTGTATAATAAGTTATGGTTAATTTATTGGCTTAATTGAACCATTACCTATATTTATATATATATTTTAATATAAGTGTTATTATTATGAAATACGCGCACGGATATGGTGCGTTGTACTTAATTTTATTTCCATGAAGGTAGAACTTTAGCAAGGCTTCGAGATGGGCTTTAATGTCTAGGAAAGCAACTGCTAACAGATAGTTATATCCACAGACAAAGTTGGGAAAGATTTACGTATGATGAAACACAAGTAACGTGTTAAATAATATATCACATGCACTCCTACACCTTCAAGCAATAAAATTCAGCCCGAAACTCCCTCGTTGTGAATATTATTCAAGGCGTAACCTATAAACAAAAAGTCATANTTGGAGCGGTCAATCACAATATAGGTACGCCTGCGTCAAAGGAACCACCAAGTTATTTCGACTCTGTGGTTATCCACTCGGTGCACGAACGCTCCCGACAGTGCTCGTAACATCTGCCGAGATATACCTTAATCTATTTTTTTCAATATATAAGTGGGGGTAACATATATAAATACGGCGCAAGTATAACAACTCAGCTCAGGTAGGCAGGCTCCTTAATATGTTACATCACTGAATAAAAATACAGTTTCTAAACTACGGTTTTTATAGTGCATACACCAATACAGTAAATCCAAGTATGATAAATTATTTTCAAACAGTCTGAAACGCAGTTCTATTCGCGGGTTTTTTGAAAAATCACCACATGTATTTGGTTGTGTCGTGTATAATAAGTTATGGTTAGTTTATTGGCTTAATTGAACCATTACCTATATTTATATATATTTTAATATAAGTGTTATTATTATGAAATACGCGCACGGATATGGTGCGTTGTACTTAATTTTATTTCCATGAAGGTAGAACTTTAGCAAGGCTTCGAGATGGACTTTAATGTCTAGGAAAGCAACTGCTAACAGATAGTTATATCCACAGACAAAGTTGGGAAAGATTTACGTATGATGAAACACAAGTAACGTGTTAAATAATATATCACATGCACTCCTACACCTGCAAGCAATAAAATTCAGCCCGAAACTCCCTCGTTGTGAATATTATTCAAGGCGTAACCTATAAACAAAAAGTCATAAAATTAAATCTATTTTACGGCCTACAAACCCTTTTTAATAATTAATTCACGTAGATCTTTAGATGGCAGAAGTGCTTGTAAAAATATTTCTACTTCTTGACTGTACACGAAATGTTAATGTTATTACAGAACAAAGTCTTTTAAAGTTTGTAAGCAAGGCTTCGGAATGGTATATAATGTTAGACTGTGCACGTAATATCCACGGGCAAAGATGGGGAAAATATTTACGTATTATGTAACACAAGATACGTATTGAATATTTAAAAAGTAGGCACTGTTAACATGTAAAATTTGGCTCGAAAATTCCCGCGTTGTGAATTCTGTTTAAGCTTTGACGTATTTCAAAAATTATAAATTACGTTTTATCATTTTGCGTGAACACCCCAGTCCTTTTTACCTCGTATACATCGAATCACATGTATTATCACTTGTGTATAAAAACAATTATTTTTTTCAAATATAAACTATTTTTTTTTATTTCTGTGTGCTAGCGATCACTTAAGTTTGCTTCTAGGCCGGAGAAAGCAAATTATATTTTAAATAATTTTTCATTGCATTTTTTACATTAAAAAAAACATAAGAGATGCCTTAAGCATTTAAGCAATTCTTAATCCATTCATGAGATTCTGTGAACGCAATTGTGTACATTACGCACATTTAGGCAAATTTTGGTCTGTAATGAACAATGTTTTAACCTGTAGGTAAATGATTCGCAAACAGTCTTACTTGTCTAGGTCATAATTGATTATTACTGAAGCCGAACAGTGACAACTGAAGAAGTGTTGTACCGACATGAGTACAGCAACACCTGAAAATATAAAATTGAGTGTATAAGAAAGGAGTAGCACAACCATTAAAACTTAATTTTATTATTTTGGAAAAATTAGATAATAATACATAGAATATATATCTGAAGAGTGAGTGAAGAAATTTGGACGTTTCTTAACATCGCTAGCCGACGAAGGCGACACGAGGTGAGTGTGGAGCAGCGCCGAAATGAAGGGGCGGGGGAAATNTCGAATCACATGTATTATCACTTGTGTATAAAAACAATTATTTTTTTCAAATATAAACTATTTTTTTTTATTTCTTTGTGCTAGCGATCACTTAAGTTTGCTTCTAGGCCGGAGAAAGCAAATTATATTTTAAATAATTTTTCATTCNTTCTTTGTGCTAGCGATCACTTAAGTTTGCTTCTAGGCCGGAGAAAGCAAATTATATTTTAAATAATTTTTCATTCCATTTTTTACATTAAAAAAAACATAAGAGATGCCTTAAGCATTTAAGCAATTCTTAATCCATTCAGATTCTGTGAACGCAATTGTGTACATTACGCACATTTAGGCAAATTTTGGTCTGTAATGAACAATGTTTTAACCTGTAGGTAAATGATTCGCAAACAGTCTTACTTGTCTAGGTCATAATTGATTATTACTGAAGCCGAACAGTGACAACTGAAGAAGTGTTGTACCGACATGAGTACAGCAACACCTGAAAAGATAAAATTGAGTGTATAAGAAAGGAGTAGCAAAACCATTAAAACTTAATTTTATTATTTTGGAAAAATTAGATAATAATACATAGAATATATATCTGAAGAGTGAGTGAAGAAATTTGGACGGTTCTTAACATCGCTAGCCGACGAAGGCGACACGAGGTGAGTGTGGAGCAGCGCCGAAATGAAGGGGCGGGGGAAATNTTCTTAACATCGCTAGCCGACGAAGGCGACACGAGGTGAGTGTGGAGCAGCGCCGAAATGAAGGGGCGGGGGAAATAGGAGATCCCCTAGAAAACCCGCCGGCTATTCAAATGCTTGTGAGAATAATAATCAACAAATTTGTAAAATTTTTACGTGGCTAACAATTTCCTACTTTTATTTCACCATCGCATGAATAAAGTGATTAGGCGCATTTCAATGTTAATATTACAAGTTGTGGAAGACTACACAATATACTTACAAGAAGATTTTAAGCAGGGCTTTCAAAAGTGCTAAGTTCATCGTGAACGGCCTGTAAGTATTCCTGCAGTATATTACAGAACACTAGCGACTGACGGCTGCTTGCAAGCCGAGCTGGTGCATTTTCACGAATGTGCGTGTTTCTTCACGACTGTACGTAGCTGTTCGTTTCCTGGTCAGGAACTTCAACCGGTGTATTGCTATTATATAGATAATGTATAGGGCAAATATTTATCGCGGAGAAAAAAATCCACGACCCTTTATTTTAAAACACTCCAAGCCTCTTCTTTTTTTCTTAGACTATTCTTGTCACGTGTTTTAAGGGGACATTTGGTCGTCATCTTGGAATTATATATTTTTCGCCATTACTTATGTTTCTGATTAATAATGAAAAGGTGACTTAGTTAGGTCAATATATATTATTTAATTATATTTAAGAGAGAGTTATCGTTTTACTTTTATTAGACGTACCACTATCACGTCTGTAGTAATTCTCAGAACATCATCATTCATCAATAATTAATTCCGGTCTATTCCAAATGGTAAAAAAAAGCACACCCCTGACATCCCAGTTATTCAATCCTCTGAGTGATATACTGCGCCNGGTCTATTCCAAATGGTAAAAAAAAGCACACCCCTGACATCCCAGTTATTCAATCCTCTGAGTGATATACTGCGCCAGTTAAAGAAGAAACTTCGATAAGATTGAAGAATACATTTTAAAAGCTAGTAACACCACAACGATTTCTCTCCCTTNAGTTAAAGAAGAAACTTCGATAAGATTGAAGAATACATTTTAAAAGCTAGTAACACCACAACGCTTTCTCTCCCTTTGTATTGAAAGCCGGTTAGGGTGAAGCGAGGTGAGTATGGAGCAGCGCCGGAAGAAAAAAGAAGGGGGATGGGAGAAACAGGAAATCCCAGAGAAAATCCTTCTGTGGCATCGTCCGGGACGGAAATCTGGGATCGACCCCAGAAAATATATTTATTCACTTAGATAACAACTTTCCCTCATTAGGAATTTATTTAAAATAAAAAGTTGATTGAAAATCTATTTTGATCAAATAAAAAATTCTGTAAAACATAAAATATTTTAAAGAAATGACAAAAGTAAAAAATTAATAAAAAATACAAACACGTTTTCATACGCTATTTATTTAGTAAACAGTCAATACAAAACGCAAAATACAAGCATAGGCCATCTTACTTTTTCGAAATTGTAACTTTTCCATTTTTTGTTGTCTCTGGAACTGAAAAAAATTACACATTGCACTATTTAGTAGACTGTCACATGCAATGCTAAATAGCTCGCGAATAATAATATACATTAGCTTCTTTCGAAAGATAGCACCAGTCTCAGGATCATGGCGATGTTCGTCGTCCCAACCACTCACACTCCCGGTCCCCAGTTGATCATCCACCTATCATAGCCAAATTGCAGATCTTGCAAGTCTTAAACAGTTGATTCCACGACTTCCACTTCATGAATGGTGGGACCACCGCCAACAGAAGGTCCGGCATCCATAGTTCCAGGAATATATAATGCTGGGCGGTGTCGACNCATGGCGATGTTCGTCGTCCCAACCACTCACACTCCCGGTCCCCAGTTGATCATCCACCTATCATAGCCAAATTGTAGATCTTGCAAGTCTTAAACAGTTGATTCCACGACTTCCACTTCATGAATGGTGGGACCACCGCCAACAGAAGGTCCGGCATCCATAGTTCCAGGAATATATAATGCTGGGCGGTGTCGACGAGTAGGTGCAGGTTAGTTTCCCGAGATAGAGGCAGAATCGACCATGTTGGGTACCGTCACGAGTATCTGGTGCCAACGCTGTCCTCAGCGGCATTTGGTCATCTGGCTGTGTGCATCTTTCTTGGGCCCGGGATGCTAGTCATAAGCAGCAGATTCACAGTCACGAGACACTCCATTTGGCAGCAGCTGTGTTGGAGCTGGTCGTCGTAAAGTTTCGCCAGCTTGCACAGCGAAGGACCGCCATACTCTTAATGCACTTCGATGATTTCCAATTCGTTTTTGCACAAGTCGCTCGGCAAATTTTCTGCTGTGGCCCTGACACATAAACCGTTCCTTGCAAATACTGCATCAGTAAGTCACGCAGCACGTTTCCCACTTGGTGGTACGGAATCTTCTCTTCATCCCACTCCAGTCCTAGGGGAGCACTTGGTCAGCCAGTCGTTCGTTTTCTTGTTTTTCTCGTCCAAGAATTTCCAAGGATTTTGGAGGGGGGGGATGAGCGCATGTGAGTTTTGCCATCGTCGTCGTTGAACACCTGCGAACTCCTTGAGCACATAGCCACTCTGGATCTGGAAGCCTCGCAGATTATAATATATCTTGATACAAACTGAGTCGAGAAGCAATGATCATCATTTTTATATATGCTTAGCTCACCATGTTCATCAGCCCCGAAAAGCAGTAGTAGCTACCTACTCTGTCGTGCAAAATCAAACAGTATGCAGCTATGTACGCAGGCATGTGTTCCTTGGAAATAATTTCTATACGGCAATCCACCACGCCGTATTGAACTCGCTCGTTTTGTTTGGATGTGTCAAAGACCAGCGATGGCGCAGTTTCACGGAATATTTCTGAGCTCAGGATGTGGAAGGACACAAACCCGTAGTAGGAGGCTTGAAAATGAGTGTACATATAACAAGGCAAAGTAAATACTTCTTGTTCGAAGTAAGTTTTCAAATCCATGTATGGTTAGCTTTCTCTATTCAAAAAATATTTTTATGATTTGGATGTTACAGTGGTCAATGGTTGATTTGTATGCCGAAATTTAACGTTGTTTGTTCATTTGAAATGNTTCCCGAGATAGAGGCAGAATCGACCATGTTGGGTACCGTCACGAGTATCTGGTGCCAACGCTGTCCTCAGCGGCGTTTGGTCATCTGGCTGTGTGCATCTTTCTTGGGCCCGGGATGCTAGTCATAAGCAGCAGATTCACAGTCCAAGGACGAGACACTTCATTTGGCAGCAGCTGTGTTGGAGCTGGTCGTCGTAAAGTTTCGCCAGTTTGCACAGCGAAGGACCGCCATACTCTTAATGCACTTCGATGATTTCCAATTCGTTTTCGCACAAGTCGCTAAGAAAATTTTCTGCTGTGGCCCTGACACATAAACCGTACCTTGCCANAACCGTTCCTTGCAAATACTGCATCAGTAAGTCACGCAGCACGTTTCCCACTTGGTGGTACGGAATCTTCTCTTCATCCCACTCCAGTCCTACGGGAGCACTTGGTCAGCCAGTCGTTCGTTTTCTTGTTTTTCTCGTCCAAGAATTTCCAAGGATTTTGGAGGGGGGGGATGAGCGCATGTGAGTTTTGCCATCGTCGTCGTAGAACACCTACGATCTCCTTGAGCACATAGCCACTCTGGATCTGGAAGCCTCGCAGATTATAATATATCTTGATACAAACTGAGTCGAGAAGCAATGATCATCATTTTTATATATGCTTAGCTCACCATGTTCATCAGCCCCGAAAAGCAGTAGTAGCTACCTACTCTGTCGTGCAAAATCAAACAGTATGCAGCTGTGTACGCAGGCATGTGTTCCTTGGAAATAATTTCTATACGGCAATCCACCACGCCGTTTTGAACTCGCTCGTTTTGTTTGGATGTGTCAAAGACCAGCGATGGCGCAGTTTCACGGAATCTTTCTGAGCTCAGGATATGGAAGGACACAAACCCGTAGTAGGAGGCTTGAAAATGAGTGTACATATAACAAGGCAAAGTAAATACTTCTTGTTCGAAGTAAGTTTTCAAATCCCTGTATGGTTAGCTTTCTCTATTCAAAAAATATATTTATGATTTGGATGTTACAGTGGTCAATGGTTGATTTGTATGCCGAAATTTAACGTTGTTTGTTCATTTGAAATGNTTTATGATTTGGATGTTACAGTGGTCAATGGTTGATTTGTATGCCGAAATTTAACGTTGTTTGTTCATTTGAAATGACCATAGGATGTAGCGAGGTTTTTCTGTTCTTGAAGACATCTTGATAACCCAGTAGTTTCGCGTGGCAGATTACAGGACCGGGCAAGTCACCAAACTCCAACTTCTGAAGGTTATGTCGATTATCTTATCTTTCTTGACGTATTTCAGTTGATCCACGCATTCGCGGGTGCTCGGAGTCACGTGGGGAATGAACCACTCAATTCTTGTCAGGGTTACAGTGACAAGCTGCTGGATTTCTCCGGATCCCAACACTGCATCAAGATGCGAGGTGGCTAGCGTTATCACCAGCTCTTGCTTGGCACTTATAATTATCTTCCTATAATTTACGACGAAACCAAGTAGCATCGATAGTGGCATGTTCATTTCAAACTTACATTCTTCGAATATGGGAACTTTGTATCCATTTTCCATTTCCAAGCCTAAAATTTTTACCATGTCGAGATTGCGAGGCGTGGGGGAGAGGTAGTTTTTTATGGTGGTGGTTATGCCCACTTCTCGCGTTTCGTCAATAGTAACACCGTGGAGTATACCATTACGAACGAACACAGTGGAGGTGGGGTGGGTCCCGTCCTATTTTGTGAGCTTACTTCAAATGTACAGGAATGATTGCGAAGGCAGGGTGTAAATATCGTGATGCTGTACTGGGATTTGAACCTCACGCCCGACGACGTATGGGCCTGTCAGATACTGCTGGTAGCAATGCAGCTCAAACTTGTCGATTATTTCAACGAATTATGCCTGCTTGGTCATGTTCCTTACGTTGTCGTCTTCCATGCCTGTTCACTTTCAACCCTAAGCTACGTAGAAACTTCTCGTTGACACATGTTAGCATGCTGCTGTCTCGAGCTCTTCTGGTCGCAGGTATGGTTCTGCGTTCAACTGTAT
Source organism: Clitarchus hookeri (assembly GCA_002778355.1). Classification (NCBI taxonomy): domain Eukaryota; kingdom Metazoa; phylum Arthropoda; class Insecta; order Phasmatodea; family Phasmatidae; genus Clitarchus; species Clitarchus hookeri. The sequence goes on from NQII01002152.1 coordinate 250,570, forward strand.
GCACGGTTCGTCTCTCAAAACTCAATCCCATCATTTCAATGGCAAGCGCAAAGTGATTTATTCGTATCTGAAGTCTACCAGATTATCATCCTGATCGATGATTCTCATGACCACTTCGTGCGCCCTTTCCGCGATCACGTGAACATAAATGATGGTTTTTGGAACTTCGACCAGTTTATAACCTGGCGTGGCTGTCAGCGCGAACTCGTGCAGTGTATTGCTGGTTTTACCTTTGACGAAGCAGCTGCTTGCTAAATTAGAGTTTATGTGTATCACATTTCCCAGAAATATGTTCACCGGTCGCGAGGATTCTTGCATTTTACCAGCTTCATAGATTCGCATCTCGACTCCCAGCATTGGTCCGATGGGATCCGGTTCGGTGAAATCGATATCAGCACTGCAAAATATTTCTGCCTTCAGCGTGTTTGGGTTAAGGCGAAGTTCGAAAGTCACGTTCGATGGCACAGATTTCTTGATGGAATTGGCGATATCCTTCAGTTGGTGTGAGCCAGGGGATGCTGATTTTCTTAATGTCTCCTGCCACTATATACCGGAATGCAGAATTCACATTTTCTTCTATGTTAGATATGGAGTTGTAAGTTCGAAAATCCATAAGTCCTACGATCCACTTACTTTCCAGCTAAAAGGTCGGGTAAAAAATCGCCCTCAGCTAGAATGTATTACCGCTTACAATGATGGACACTGACGTACTGACTGGGGAATATAGGCACGACAATCTCTTATGTAAAATGTTTAACGAACAATTATCCGTCCTTGATTTCGTTTTACTCCACCTCATCAGAATGTGAAGACACAAGTGTTCACTGTTCAATGTGTTCGGATTCTGCTACATCTCGTAGTTGTATTTCAGTTGCCAATTTGCAGATATTGCCGCAGTTCGGGTTGATGACACAAATTTCCAAAACTGTCATAGTATACTCGTACAGTGCGTTTGCCATGTTTTACATACGTTACCCAGTGTGTTCTGGGCATGGCTGTCATGTACAGGTTGATTACTACACATTCTTTATGTATGGTTTAAGGGGGCAAAGCATCTCCCATGAACACACTGCAAAAATAAGGTATCTTCAATTTTCTTGCAAACAATTCCAAATCCACTCTCATGATCGGTCGTTTAGGTAGAGATTTCATTAGCGCCTCCTACTGTTGCAATGCTTTTGCACACCTCCTCCTCGGTAGGGCAGTCGTATGAAAAGTCCTTGGCCTTATTTTTACCCATGGCGATAGCTTCCAATTTACAGTTGTGGCAGCAGTTTTCCTCCAAATGCTTACGTTCGGTTGAGGCTCATTTCACCGCACTAACGATATTCGTTATGGCCCCGGCGATAATACCACCCAGAGCACCGATTGTAAGTATCAAGGCGTAAAGGAATCTTCCCGTCTTTTTCTTCACTCTTCCTTTTGGATCTTAGACTAGCTTTCTTTGCCCCCCCCCTTCCCCGCTTCATAATCACCTTGGATTTCATAGCGTTGGAATTGCCCTACACAAATATTTTTTCTCCGAGTCTTGTGTCCAGTGCGTGATGTATTTCGTGACCCTGTGCGCGAGTTTCTTGTTGGCCTGGTGCCTGACTTGCAGATCCTTGTGCTGGGAATAGGCGATATCGTACCACTTGCACCCCTCCTCCAGTGTGTTGATGCCTGTATCGCTTTGTGCCAACTATTTAACTATCTTGGTTCCTGGTCCGCAGAACCTGTATCCAGTATTTTGCAGCTCGAAAGGTAGATTGATGTTCAGCATATCGACGATCCCTCTTCCAGATTTGATCTTTCTTCTACGAGTCATCACATTCTACTGCGCTATGAACCGATATATACCCTACCTTTGCATTTTTTCGTTTTGGTATCGTTCTAGACTTGGAAAGGTGTGAACATAAAGTGCTAATGAAACATTTTCTTGTCGTTTATGCGATAAAGTATTCATAGCTTTGCGGAATTTAGAACGACATGAAATAACGACTTGCAGAATTAAGAGTTCAAGCGTTACTTCCGAATGTTAAATCTTCCAGAGGCAGTTTACTCGGAGTGATATTTTGAAGATATATTGTTAAATTTGAAGCACTGATTATGTGCAATCACCGCAGGCTCAGCATTGAGCTCTGCATGCTCAACAATTGGCTCCACATGCTCTGCAATCTACTCTGTACACTATGCATTCGGCTCCTCTCACTCTGCAATTTGCTCCTTATGCTCCACAATCACTCCACATGCTCCACAATCTGCTCCGATGCTCTACAATCAGCTCTGCAGGATAGTAGTGGTAACAGTCATATTATCAAGCAAGATGTCCCTCTACCCATACACAGTCATTCTGAATATGTCGAAATTTTACATGATGCACTTCATGGCACGCTGTTGCCCAATACCACGAGAAGACTAATTTGCAGACTGTCGGGTTGCAGTAAGACGTATGTGCTTCTCAGCCTTTTGAAGGACCAGAATCGTCTTATGTTCGAGAACGTGTACCTGTACTCAAAATAGCTTCAGCAACCGAAATACCAGTATGTGGCACATGTACTGCAGCCATGGAAAGCCTACACTTTTTCCCCTGCAGCGATAACGAAGCTGTCGTGTAACCACGCGAAGAGTTGCCAAACTCGGTGTTTATTTTCGTCGATGTGAAATGTGGGAATCATACTTATTTTCAAGAGTTCTTTAGCATGAGACAGCATGCGAATATGGACTGTGTGTACTTGAGCCAAATTTATTAATGCATGCCAAAACAGTTACTAAGCGATAATGCGAATTTCCTCGTGTTTTTTTCGCATGGACGATACAACATGAGTACGATGACCACATAAGTACAGATATGACATTTGCAGAGTTTAGGGGTGTGTTTTTTTGTGCTGAAACAAGGAGAACTGCTTATTAAAGATCGACAAGGATTCACCAGACGATAAGGGAAAGTACAGGCGTGGCTTCGATCAGTTTATAGTAAGATGCCGACAATGAGTAACAATACAATTTCTAAGTTACACCATGGTCTTCACTCCGATGATGATGGAATTGAGCTAATGGTAGCTCGCCTCAGTACTGTCCACAGGGGCCAGTCACTTCTTGGGCAAAAGATCGAGAGCGTGAAAAATTAAGTGGTGGAAGATTTGGAAGCTGTCAACCGGCATGTAGGGGGCTCAGAGTCATGGATTATATAACTGAACAACGTGTCGAATGCACACAGACGGGAAGAATTGAAGGCTCTTCAAAATATGTTAACGTCCAAACTGGCCGCCAAAACCAATGTTGTGAGGCATAGCAAGAAGGTGCTGGACGCGAGCATCGACCGACTGGAAAGTATCGAAAATTCACTTTCGTCAATTCGAGAGTGAATATGTATATATACCTGAGTGGTTTTGTGTTTATTCCATTCTATACGCGATGGTGGACTAAACCGAACTGATGATTGATCTGCAGTGGGCCATCGAAGCTGTTCGCGTGAAATATCAACTCGCGGAAAGTTAAAAACTGGCACTCGAGAATCGAAGGAATAAAGGTTTCAAGCCGATAATTAGCGTGGTTGTATCTTTACGAAGAATTCCACATTAGTAAAGCATTCAGCAGTTTTTTACAAGCAGTGCGCAAACGGGAATAAAGTATGTACGCCGTTCCTGTGGTCAAACATTTACTGCATTTCGTTAAATGCGGCAACATGATATGAGGGGAGGCTCCAATAGTACTGAATTAAATCTTTATATCTGTACACTATGCCAACGTTTGTTTAAAAATCTAAATGCAGTAAGAAAACATGTGTTTATTTGTAATTATTCGTCAACAGCATCCACTAATTCGAATACGTCTCTAAATTCGTCGCCGCCAGCTAATTTGGAAGAGAATAAAAGACCTCGATATCAGTGTGATTACTGCAACACGAAATTTACTTAAATTGGGAATTTGAATGACATTTAAAACATTTGGTTTTGGAAAAACTGCTAGAAATACATTGTTGCGATAAATGTCAGTGTGTGTTTACTGTTCATATGTAGCTTGAAAAATATTCGTTGACATGCGAACAAGATGTTGCTAAGGCGAAGCATTTGGGCGCAAATTATCTAAGTTCTATTCATGGCCGGGCTTGCGATTTTTTATACTAACCAATACTGTTCACTGTAAGGAGTGCCAAACCAATCTTTAGTTGCATCAACCAAATCTTGGTTTTGGGCAAGCAAATATGAACAACAAAATAATTTGGTTACAACATAATATTTTACTGCCCCTACACAAACAATTAATTTGGTTGCACCAAACCAATCTTGTTTGATTCAACAAAACCTTCTTCTCAGAGCACTACAAAGTTTTATTGCAATTTTACAATTCGTCCCTTCTGGGTAGTGGGTCCGCTCCCACTTAAAATGTTTTCTATAACATTTACAGGGAAATAACTTCATCCCACTTCTGGCACCAATGGCATATCCGAATCCGTCAGGGATCGCTTTCTAAGATTAAACAAAGGATCTACATTCAATTTTTTAATTTATTTACAGTGCTGTACAAATACACAGCTATTATTTACAACATTGAACTACCTATATCTACTATTAACACCTATTGCCATTAGTGAGCGCAGTATATCGGTTATATAAGATGAGACTGTTGGCTACTATCCATGATCTGAAAACCTCTGAGAAATGTTAAGATCGAATGTTCAAAATAATTTGAAAGATAGAATGTATTTAATAATTAAAAAAAAAAAAAAAAGTTTTATGTGTTTAACTTTTTATACAGTCTCTTCTGCTTCTCTGAAAGACTTATTAATTAAGTGGTGTAAACAATAGTTTGCGAGAGTCGGTTTTAGATGTAATTTATGTGAGCGTGTGTAGCAGGAGGGCTTTGTTTCGATCCCTATATGGCGCACGAATGAAATGAGGGGAATATCTTTTAGGAATATTTAGCAACCAGTTGTATGGCCTTGTGATTTGGTTTGTCAAGTTAGTATGACCCTTTGGTATGATCAGATGTGATAGAAATGCTTTGCGAAAATTTTGCGATGGTTTTGTGAGAAGAGGTTAGCTACGAGAGTCTTATTAGAGACTTTATTGGAGATTTTCCATTATCGCTTGTATAGGTGGGTGGTATGTCAGGTTGGTCTGGTCTGTTGGGTTAGTCAGTTCTGCAGGAGCTGGTCTCGTCAGGATCTAATCATGGGCTTAGTCAGTCCCACCAGGAACCAGTCTTGGGTGGAGTCAGTCGTTGACTAATATGATTCTTCGGTATTGCTCCTTGTGACCAGCTAGTAATGGTTAATTGTAATGACTGCGATTTTTATTATTGAATGTCTTTGGGGTCTAGGTCAAGGTTGACAAAAACCAACACGGTGTCTAAATCTATAGCTCCAATGGTGGTAAAATTGATGACTAATACACTAGTGTCACCTAAGTGATGAAAAAGTAAATAAATTACAAACAAAAAAACTAATATGGTGGCTGGAGTACATTCGACAGGACGAGAAAAGAAGAAGGGTTACAGGAGAGGAAAGGTTAGAAAATAAGAATAATTTGTGGCGGGTCGAAGGAGTTTGAGTAATGAACCAATACATACGCTGGTAGGGTTGAAGCGCACAAAAGAAATCGACGAATGAGAAACATTGGTGGAGTGGAGGCGAACCGACTAATTAACCAATGAGAAACATTGGCGAGGATCGATCATCTGCTGCACCTAATGTTGAGGGAACCTCCTGAAATAACATATTTTTAAATACTCCTTTCATAATTTTTAAATAAATTTGTTATGATTGTTTATAAATGTTTCATTATTTATACATTTTTTAAACATTTCAATGATTTTTAGAATTCTTTGGGAATTTGTGGTTTTTTGTCATTTTCTTTCAAAATATTTAAGTTCATGGTGTTAAAGTCAAAGGTCAAGGGTCAAGTTTGAGGTCACTTGGACTCAATATGGTGGTTGGGTGACATCATAACTAACATGTAGCTTGTCGGCTGAAGTCCGCCTATCATCTCTAAGCCAAAACATGTGAAATTTTATTTTTTTGTACATTTTCTGGAATTTTTTGTAAATTATTAAAGTGTCTATATTTTTTGGAACTGTAGTATTTTTTTTATTTCTTGGTTATTCAAGGCCAAAATTCATCGGGGTAAAGTTTGAAGGTCAAGGTCAGTGACATATAATATGACTAACAAGGTGGTCAACCTGGTGAGCGCCGGCCGTGTCGGGTGCTTAGTCAATCCACCTGTCATCGAACCGTGGACCTCCATGTGCATATTTAAATAATTTTTAAATTTTTTTTTTGGATTTTATAATTTTTCTGCAATTTTTGTGATTTTTTGGGGTTTAAGGTAATTTAAGGTCTCGTGTATTGAATCAAAGTCATGATTCAAGGCCAAGGTCATCTGGATCCAATATGACCGCTGACAGACTGGAATGTAAGAGCATGATGTCGGCCGGCCGGCACCTGGCACCTAATCTCTCTACCCCTTGTGCCAAAGTCCCACTTTAAATTCTACCATAAGGCAATATTTTTTGATATTGCAAGAGCTTTTGACAATGCCTGGTGGCCAGATATAATGTGGCAGCTTAAAAGGAAACCATACTCAGCAAATATATACAGAGTTATGATGGATTATTTCAGAGTTAGAGTAACCTGGTTTTACACCAATAACGTGCAGGTGAACAAATTTTGGCGAAAGGATGTTTCTAGGATCGGCCGTTGGGCTCGTCCTATGGAACATCGTGTTCGATATGCTGCTGGAGTTAACCCAACCACAAGGAAGATTGATTTTGAGATGCACAGACGATGGAATGATCTTGGTATCTGCGGTAGCTCGCATACAGTGCGAAGAGAAGGCAGCAGAGCTAATGAAAATAGCGTCTGTATGGTGTTACGAGTTGTAGTCAGGACCTTAGCTGAGCGGCCTGCCTGATCACACCTTCACTTATTTATCCAGGACACCGGTCGTGATCGATGAAATTAGCTATGAGATCGCAAACCACAGAAACCCCTCCACTGGTCAGTAAACGGGGACAACGCAGCCGATATAGGACAGTGTAGTCCGTGGGCAGTGTCTTTTGTCATCGGGCCATTTGAACAAGAGAGCCTCTGAAGATGAGTATGTCCAGCCATCAACTTGCGTTATTCAGCCTCCATAATCATGAAGAAGGTGGGGACTCTCCAATTAGGCTTTAATCAAACTATGGCTGGTTAAAATCTTTATAAAATAATATCAACCATATATTAAAATCTTAACAATGGTGGATACTTGTTTCCTCCCTACCCTCTCGCTGCCTTGCATCAGCTTTTCTACCACCCATCCCCATTTCAATAAATTTCCCACCCACCTACGCTAATTTCCATATTAATAACAACAAAATTTCAGCTACGTCATCTTTTAAAATTAAAATTTTTAGCTTTTAAATTTCGTATAGTTAAAATAATGACATAGTATGTACTTTTAAAATTTATCAGATTTAATTAATAAATTCGTTTTTAAAGCCCAATATCTAAACTTACAAAGCAATTATTTAAAACATAAATAACAAACGTTATTAAAATGTAAAGAATTTCGGTATTAACCGCAAGTCCGTAGTTGTGTATATTTACCTTAACAATACCATTCGAGTAATTTAAATTAAGATATAGATCACCTGTGAGTGCTGAATGTAGTTATTTGAAATGAAACTATTACAGTGATAGTAATTCATAATCATGTGACAATTTTCNCCTGTGAGTGCTGAATGTAGTTATTTGAAATGAAACTATTACAGTGATAGTAATTCATAATCATGTGACAATTTTCATTAAATTAACTTTCAACTCATGCTTATTGAATAAATTCCATACATGACATAATAATGTAGTAACATATTATTGTTCTCGGATAAAGGTACAGGATTTTATTATTCTCTCCCATCAGTCAACATATCTTTAAGAAAANTAACATATTATTGTTCTCGGATAAAGGTACAGGATTTTATTATTCTCTCCCATCAGTCAACATATCTTTAAGAAAATTGCATAGAAATAAGATTTGCCCGTTAACTATATAATTTTTTGTATGCTGATAGAAAGCCCATATTACGTTATAAGTCGCCATATTGAAGGACGAGTAGTCGCTGCTACATGCCAGGCGAAGCGACCCAGTTGCAAGGTGCCGAGGCAACACATTCCCGCATCAACACTTCCCCGCGACTCGAGCGCCGTTGTGCTGCGAAAATGTGTGCCAGCAGGCACCACGCAAATGTTTGCTCACTTTAAACTTGACTTGTGTTAATATAGTTTTAAGTTCCTAATACTCCTGATATTCTCATACACTTCCCACAACCATTGCCATACGGATACGGGGCAGAATAAATTTTGTTGAGTTCACGCATTATTGTGATTCACGAACTTAGCCAATTACCTGGGGCTTTCGGATGTGCTGAATTGCACACCAGTCCTGAAGTGGATGCGCAGACGGCTAAACCTGATGTGAGAAGATATAATTGCGTGCAGTGTCAAGGGTATTTAACGAACTGGGAATAGTGGCCGAGACACACCCACTTCGACTGTGACTGTCCGCTCATGGTTTACCCACATCCACCCAATTATCAGAAGTACTTACTCAGGATGTCAAACCTTTCGTTTCACGTGAGAAACGGAGCAATCTTTGGGCCTTTGGCGGAGTGGCGACCCGACCAGATAGGCCTTTATTCTGTGCTTCACTGGCCTTGACAGAGTTCAGGCAGTAGGGGCACAATCTGGAGGTGTTGGATTTTGCTGTGTGTCCTTTCTATACTACACAGTACCTTGAAAGTATATCATGAGGATAATTTTACTTTTGACCGCCCTGTTGTAAATCATTGGGTGGAGATTTACCCAATCCCTGTAAACTACCCTTTTGTGTGGAAGTAGAATTGCAATTAGTACCTACTTAATTATTTATGTTTTCCGTTCATCTCTACTATCTTCTATTAGCATAATCAGTGTCATAATGTTTTATTTATATTATGTGTAGTCCCACGTCCTTCATAACATTTTATTTGTGTGTTCAAGTACTAATATGGTTTATATTTATCTATATACGTTCTTCTTCTCTTTATTACTATCTGAAATTTTTAATAACCAATGTCATTATGATCTACTTAGAATGTTTTGGTGTCCAGTGTACTTATTAACATTTTAATAATTACNTTTAATAACCAATGTCATTATGATCTACTTAGAATGTTTTGGTGTCCAGTGTACTTATTAACATTTTAATAATTACTGTTTTATCCACACACATAGGTAACTGCAATAAATTATTTTCAGAAAAAATGTATCAAAATAGGTATTTGTATAACCGTCCCCGTTTGCAGACATTGCCTAAGAAATGGATTTTAAACAGAAACATAAGTTANAAAATAGGTATTTGTATAACCGTCCCCGTTTGCAGACATTGCCTAAGAAATGGATTTTAAACAGAAACATAAGTTAGCATAAATATTTTATTTCCTGAGAGTATAATTGGCGTAGACTATTCAGAAATAAATGAACTTTAACGCACGTCTCAAGATGCACGCTTACAAGTTCGGACAAACCCAGAAATATAATGAACTCATATATACATTATCTAAGACCATAATAAAATAAACAAATATATTTTTAATAACCCTACTCCTCATAAACTATTAGGGCCACATAATTTCTTTGAAGTAAAATTTTACTGCAAATTAGGTTGTTTAGATAAGCTGTGAAATCATTCTGTTAATAAATTCCCTTGTAAGTTTCAGAACAACGGTACCACACGTTCATAAACAGCAGCAACAAGCAGTGACGTCGCATCTTCTCATCAAAAGTCCCTCCGGAGTGCGGCGCAAGCAATGTCCGCTATAGCAGAGGCAGCAGGACACCTGTTCTGACGTCACACACAACAATGTCAAGGCGCGCACTTTAATTACACTGCATCAGATGTACCANAGCAGGACACCTGTTCTGACGTCACACACAACAATGTCAAGGCGCGCACTTTAATTACACTGCATCAGATGTACCATTTAATGCAACTCGCGAGTCGTACACAGGTAACCAGCGGTATCCATATTTTACATACACCAGTTACACTGCATCCTGCAGGTAACGGTAAAACTTACATAACAACTTTACTCTAAAAATGTGTTATTGCCTAACAAAAAAAAAAACCCACTAAAACAAACTAAGACTACCGATAGGAGACGTCCATAATCAAAGGTTTGTAAATGATAATGTATAATGGAAGAAAAAAATATTTTTAATCAATTTTAAGATTTAAAAGAATTTGAAAAAAAAAAAGTTATATTTCAATGCTAGCAACAATATAAATATTAAGAAGAAAAAACTACTATATTAAAACAGTCTNAAAAAAAAAAGTTATATTTCAATGCTAGCAACAATATAAATATTAAGAAGAAAAAACTACTATATTAAAACAGTCTACGAATGAAACAATGAATTGTGTACGTAAATTTTATGACAAAGAGACGTCTCATTTATGCTAATTTATAGTAACGTGGCCACACAATATCATGTTGTTAAGACATGATATTTTCGTTTTGAATGTACAGATTTTTATTCTTGTATAAATAATAATTTGTGTTGTATAATTTAAAAGAATTATATTAACATTTTATTAATATTATTATAAGATAAACTTTTTGTTGTCAAATACGTTAACATTTGTTACAATACACATTTGTTTTGTTATTTTTAGATACCAGTGTATATTAGAATGCATTTATTAATATTTTGCTACTTATAATATCCTTCCAATTACCCTCTTACATATTGAAACATAGTTGAAAAGCATGCTGCTGTTTATATTTATTTTCATAATTAATGAAAGTTTAAATAATTAATTTAATAATATGCTATGTTACGATACCATTCTCTCACTTTCCTAACCACCGTGACGTCACGTATCACTTATTATGTAATATTATTACATCACTGCTTTTACATTGTATTTATTAACATGTATTTCATTTCCAGGAATTGTAGTTTTATGTACAAACATAAACAAAACAATCAATGTTCCGGGGTGAGAGCACTAAGATTATCCTACTTCAATACTTTTGCATTTCAATTTACTTATATTGTAATTATTGCTACAGTATTTTTTAATTTTCAGTCCTTGTAAAAATAATTTATTGTAGTGAACGATTCACGCCACATAGTGTTAGAGTTAGGGACTCACAACCTCAAGAAAGGCTGACGCGTTCGCGAACCGCCCGCGGGGCGTCTGCCGCGCCCGCGTGGAAGACACTTTGCACACCCAGCGGCATTGAAGTTCAAGGGCCGCACGGCTACTGCAAACACACACCTCAGCGTTTGTTAAGCCTGCCTCGCCCGAGGACTGCACGAAAGCAATTGGCAGTTCCTTATACCTAGCTTCTCCGTCTACTGCGATTCCATTAAAGAAATTTTCCTACCGTAGCATAGAGGACTTCAACCCGATCCATATTCCTACTGCCACAAGATGACCCACAAAACTCCCAATCATCTACATAATCCACACGGACTCCAGGGCGAGATGATGGCATCTAGCTAGTAAACATTAGGGGAGATGTTACGAGTTGTGGTCAGGCCTTTAGCTGAACGGCCTGCCTGATCACACCTTCAGTTATTTATCAAGGACACGGGCCATGATCGCTGAAATTTGTTATGAAATCGCAAACCACAGAACCCCCTCCACCGGCCGGTAAACGCGGACAACGCAGCTGATATAGGACAGTGTAGTCCGTGGGCGGTGTCTGTTTTCGTCGGACCATTGGAACGAGAAGACCACTGAAGATGGGTGTGTCCGGCCGTCGACTTGCACCATCTTAATCAGCCTCCGGAATCATGACCAAGATGGGGACTCCCCAATTAAGCTTTACTCAGAATGTAACTAATTAAATGTTTATAAAATAATACAATTTAATATTTTAGTATAACTGTATAGCTCCCCCGGTTCATACTCAATTATATTTATGTTAAAAATAATACTGTACAACCTTAATGTTAAATAAACCTCTTTAAATTGTGTTCATTACATAACTCTTGTCAATAACATATTACTACCCGATATCATCTTTAAGGATAAATATTAACACAATATCAAAATCATAATAATGAGCAAAGACAGTCAAGTTGATCATCGTGACAAGAAAAACCAGGATCGTGCTGACGAAGGGGAAGTGGCAATGGCCGCTTGTTTTACGATACAGTGGTGAATCACTTCAGTATGTACATCAGTACAAATATCTGGTAACAATACTAAATGACAAGCCAAGCTTCCTGACTCACATACAATTTGTGGCAAGAAAAGCCTTGGTGATATTTCATAAATTGAGATCAATTTAGAATACAGAATGGGGAATATATTTTGCATCACTGCGGAAAGTTTATAGGCCTCCATTTGAAGGTAGTATAGCATATGGGGCTGTAATGTTTTATAATATAGTGGAATTGGTGTGTCACCACAGAAAGCTCATCATTGGTCATAGGGTGGCATTGAAAACTGTTGTATAGTTGTATAGACATGTGCTCAATGAGTCACTCCCTGTACTAGCTGATGTCTTGCCTCAGGATTTGCTGATACTTGAAAGAGGACGAATTTTATAAAGATTGAGATGGGGGAAAATCTCCAGAGGAGACAGAAAGGAGATCAGGCAAGATATCATTATGAAATTAGCAAGGAAGATGGGACTCTTTCGAAAAATGAAGAGTAATATATGAACTGATACCAAACATTGCTGACAGCATGGGAAGAAAATTGATTGCCAAGAACCACTACAGCACACAGATGTATATGAGATATGAGAACTTCAAGGATAAATTGCATAGTCTTGGCTTGGTAACTTCCCTTTGTGTAATGTGTAGGAAATATTCGCTGCAGTAGAGCATATATTGATGAATGTACCAAGATAAATGACATCAGGATGTACTTACAGGGAGTAGGGAGTAGCTGAGCGAAGAGGACTGCAGCTGGAGCTAACCCTGACTGTCGCCAGTAAGGAAATACATGGTCTTTAGAATAGATTTGCCACAAAAGTTGGAAAAATGCTAGAACAATATTATTATTGGCTGAATGGAAATTACGATTACACATGAGGTTGTACGGGGGTAAAGCTTCACTTCTGAAGTCAGAGTAATACTTACTGGAGAGGAGAACATGTTTTATAATGAGCACACCGGCAGAAAACTATGTGAGTTCAGGAAGGATGATTTAAAGGCAAGAAGATCAGAAGAGGAGAAAGTGCCGTACATTGCCTTACTTATCAGAGTACAGTTTCAGTTCGGGAGGATGCTGTAAAACCTATTCAATTATGCACTCAACGCAGCTCTCATGCGACACCATTTTAAGCGATGATGACGATGGCTTGTTGTTAGGAGTAACCTTCACATCCGACTACTAGATATCAAATTTGTCTCAGTCATTCCGTACGACATAGTACGTTTTGATAGCGGAGTACACAAACGGCCCTGCAAACCTCGCAAAATGTTGCTTGTCGAGGATTGTGGGTTTGGTATGTCATGGCGTCACATTTGACGATCTGTTCTCTCTGGGGTCTTTCCTTGAGCTACGGTCCCACTACGACAATGCACATGTCCTACCTGGGCTCACTGCCGTTAAATGCGACCAACGGTTGTGGTATCACATGGTGTTTCTTCTGCAATACGACACAACAGTAAACTTGTAGTACGGAGACCTACGACGAAACCTCTCGTAAACTCATCTAATTGACGGAATTGCTCGCGATGACACCTTAACGGCATTAAAATGCCTTGTTCATTCTCCAGATACAGTAATTAGTAAGTTGCTCACTTCGTGTGATCGTGACGTCTTGAATGACGGCTTCACGTGCTGGTTGTCTGCTGTTATTACACGGGTAGATCGTGTGATTGGCCATATTGGGTAATCAAATGCATAAAAAATATAGGTACATCCTTTTCACCCGTTTCTTGGTACTGCATTCCAGCCTTGATAAAGTGGCATTTTCTCTAACAGTCTGTGTAAATTATGTATATTAAGTACACATTACTTAATAACCATAAGTATCATCATAATTACAACTTTAAACCGGATCTTAGGTCACGGGAAATAAAATATTTTAATGATACGTGAACATATTGCCTTTCTATTTTTCTTCTGTCGGATCCCCTTTGCAGACGAACGTGTTTTTTATCGTCAACTGAGAGCGCTGCAATTTAAGTGAAAGGTGGAAAAGAGAGGTGGAGGGATGCGGACTGTCAACTTTTATGAAATCTCGGCGGGAACGTAGCAAGTGAATAGCACGTTCGTCTCTGCACTTGTCCATTGAAATACCAAGCCCATTTAATGTGCCAGAAATCCTTCGCATCACAGTCAAAACCGTGGGTCGTTGGCGCTTCACGTGAGTCATGTCGATGTCGAAGTTCGTATATCCATAGAGAGCTTTGAAGCGTAAGCTAGTACAGCACATTCCAGAGCTAAATTAAACAGCAGAGAGTTAGGATTACACTGGAATAAGTGCGCTCTAGCTCGTAAAAAACCCGCTTTTTTAATTTAGGGAGGGGGAGAGTTATTGCGATATGGGGACAAAGAATACGAGTATTTCAGAAGCTCCCGNCGAAGCGTAAGCTAGTACAGCACATTCCAGAGCTAAATTAAACAGCAGAGAGTTAGATTACACTGGAATAAGTGCGCTCTAGCTCGTAAAAACCCCGCTTTTTTAATTTAGGGAGGGGGAGAGTTATTGCGATATGGGGACAAAGAATACGAGTATTTCAGAAGCTCCCGTAGGTGGAGTTATACCCGGTTCCCGTTTAATTAAGCTTTTTTGAAATAAACAGCTAAGAAAATAATTGTTCCTGTGTAAATGTGTTTTAAAGGTAAACGATGACAGGCGTTGTTGTTTTGTTGAAGTTCCCAAGGGAAAAAATTGTTCTAGTATTTATTTTTAAAATATAATTTTTGTATTGGGGGTATGATACTTTTTAAACCATTGTGTTAGACTAACAGTAGCACACTTGTGTCCTGAAATACTCCATGGTTTTACTTGAAGGTCACATGGGGTGGGAACTTGCCATTAGTTCAGAGACAAAGTCAATTTTCTCATGTGGCAAAAGGAGGCACAAATTTTTGAAATGAGATTTTTGAGTTAACATTGTACCAGCTTTACGTTGCATGGAGAGAAGGAAGCCAGTTAGCGCTATGGGCGACACTGGAACTCGCATCACATACGCCATCGCCCTTGTGCGCAAGGGCGATGGCGTAAAAGGGTGATGGCGTACACGAACACATTAATGAAACGGCGTGGCGATTCCTTTGATGTGGGCGTACCCATTCGCTGACAGGCTGCGCGAGATTCTGCAACGGACCTTATGTCTGATTAGCCAATGCGTGTTGCGCTAAAAATGCCACGCCTCTGTTCAATGAGGTGCTGCATTTGTAATAATACAAAAGGTAGTGTACGTTAATTGTGAATGTGTATTTTATGAGTATAGTTACCGTCGTCTTCTGGAGGTATTGCAGTATTAACTAAAATTTCAAAAAACGTTTTATTATATTGAACAGCATAGGGCGGGCAATGTGAATGATTAATGTTGTTACGAACTTCCTCCTCAAGAAATTTTCTTTTTTGAATTTAAAATATTTATTAATTTTTTTAATGTTTTAATAAGGAAAGAAAAAACTTAACACGTACGCACACACTTACGCGCGCGCGCACACACACACTCACACACTTGCCAATCCTAACCTATCTTAGATACCTACACAAAATATTATTTTCCTAAATGATAATTCTATTTTTAAAATTTACCCAGACCCAATATTACTGAAATTAATTTTATTAGAAAAATATTTCTGAATAAGAATTTTGTATTGTTTAAATAGGAAAATAAAAAATACAAAAAATTACCTGTTTGTACATGGTAAGCTTATATATACTAATTATATATTTGCAGCGTCTATGCGAGTTCACGACGAACATGTTTTAAAATTTGATGTTTCGTGTTCTACAAAATATACCAAATTATTAGTGAAGTAAAACTTTTTAATTAATTAAGGAATCAACCGCCAGGCTACAATATATGTGAAACACGCCATAAGAACTGCTGGGAAGGATTTGCAAACATTTAACAGCGTTTAGTGGTAATAGGATGAGAATTAATGAATCATATGAATCTTATGACCCGTATTTTGGATTGTGTGTAGAGAATCTGTTGCATTATCATATAAGTCTCAATTAACGAAATCAGGAGTCATTGAATTATTGAAAAGTATACATTTTTAAAATATGAGCAAGCGGATGAACCCCTTTTTCTTGTCTCGCTTACGTCTTCGCGAACTAGACAACATGCTGAACACTCTTTAAAAATTCACTTAGTTAAATTATGAGTTAATTTTGTTGTATGACCTAGGCGGAACAGACACGTCTACTGGAAGAACGCTATTTTTTCATTTTTCATTACTCAGAGGAGATGTACCTTTCCTGGAATGAGTTTTTTGGATCTAAATCTGCCTCTATTCGGCGAATAACAATAAAATAGATTAAATGTTACTAACACTAATTATGATTAACAATATTATTATATTTCATGAAAAAAAATCACACGAAATACGTGATCTAATTTAAAATGAATTAGTTCTTGTCTACTTTACTAAACCCGTATGTCACGATTTACTATTAGTTTTCCCTTCAATTATTTTTTATGTAAAATTAAAGTTGCTGCGCTGTAAATTCCAGGATCCTAAGCTGTCCTAGGCTATAGCAGACGGGAATTTCTAAAAAAGAATTCATATATGAGTTTTGCAGCATATACACTGCCGGCGCGTAGGTTTTCTCGGAATTATTTAATTTCTTCTCTTGCTTTCATTCCGCCTCTTATCAACTCATCTCAATCCTTGACACGTTAAAAATATTTTGAATTCATGGATTCATCAATCACGGAAGATAATGAGATTTCATTACTTTAATCTTCAAGTTGATATTACACATTAAAATTTAAACGTCCTGTGCCAAACAGATAACGACCAACTAGCCCCAGAAATATAAGAATTCATCAACTTGCAAACCGCTCGTCTGGTAGGTCGCTTATTTCGTGAAACGGATATTGCGTCGCGTAAGACTGGCAGTGGGTCAATATTAGCTGGTTCTCGGGGTTTAATTAGTTTCCTGTCTCATGCCGGCCAATCCCAGTACTTCTAGGCTTGTTCTCTGTTATTCTCTCCCCACGCGCTTCTTCTCTGCAGTCCCGTCCTGTCGTCTCACGTCGTGTCAAGAACAAACGACCTTCTTGCAACAATACATGTTTAGACAACCGAAACGCACTCTGCAGGGCGATCATACCCTTTCTCTCTCATATCATGTGTGTTTGTGTGTAAGTGTGTGTGTGTATATATATACACACATGTTATTTTGAAAATAGACGTCGAAACTAATTCAGATGGTAGAGGTGCCCAACACAAACAAACAAGTTCAATACATACATGATCCAATTCTAAAACTTTTAAAAGTAAAATTTTTATTTTTTTATTTTTTGGACTACAGTAATAATTTAATGATGGTGGAAAAAATAATCGTTCAAGAGAAGAGACGTGGAGTCACATAACCGAACACCATTCACGTCATTGTCATTACAGTGACGCGAGAAATTTTAACTATTTTGCAGACGTTATGTAGTGTCCAGAGATTTGTCACGAGTTACATACGTAAAAAAAAAAAAAATACTAATTTTCAACATAAAGTAATGGGTGCCACTGGAAAAAAATACCTACTTTTTTACCTAATTAGAAGAAAAAATAATAATCGGCCATGAGCAAATGTTGACGACGCAAAGCTGAAAAACCAGTTACGATCAAGAAGTTGCTATATTACCAAACTGACTGTAGAGGAAAGATACGCATATGAAAGAGTTTATCTCTCGCAAAAGGCGAGGGAGTGCTTTGAAAGAAATAAACTGAGAAAGTGTGTGTGTGATTTACAAAGAGTTGGAATATTTAACTTTCACAACTGCCACTCATGGAAATGCTCATGTAATACCTAAGATACTCTCATTTCCAACACCAGTTTGGCGTGAAGGTTCGGACGAGCGGAGTAGTCCTCAAATTGATTGAGTCATTTGAACCACCGGAAATACTTAACAGTGACACGCACAACAATCTTCTCTAGTACAATCTTCCGCCACTGCTGGATGTGTACCTGAAGGCGCATTGAAATGTGTGGTTTCAGAATGTAGGTACTCCATGCAATTATGCAGTGCAAATGAGGTAGTATCTAAACACTGCAGCCCCTGATTAAAGGATTGGGCGTGTCGGACCAGTAGCGGGGCCACTACGATCACGAGATTTCAACCCGGTTAATTTTTCTTGCGGGGGTACTACAAAGAAACCGTTTATCTAAGTGAATGCCACAATATAAGGGAACTGAGACGAAAACTGCCAGAAACTGAAAATACTTTACAAAATTAATGTTAGAGCATTCCAATCATTACGTAGTAATTTTATATAAAGGTTCAGATTGGGTGTACAGGGATAGATAAGACATTTCGAACATCTGTTATGACTATGTAAATAAATTTCTTGAGACTAATTACTTCCATTTTATTGTTCTCCCTTCATTCATAAACCTTTCAAAACGAGCGAGCTAAAGCAAAGGAAAAATGCACTGTCCCTTTAATTTCGTTGTGTTCAATTTGAAGGCCAAACCTCATTATCTGTGAGAACGTAACGCTTTCCACACGTGTGTAGCATTGCTGTTTAGTCAGTTTTTAATTGTTGAAAATTCTGTATACTGATAATGTTGTCACGTGTTTACAATTGTTTTGTTTTGTTAAATTTATGGACAATGCATATATTAATCACGTCCGGCTTGATTTATGCACTTGAATGTAATAATTGTCATAATAGTAAAATGCATATACTATCTAAACAATTTCACAGTTTNCATTGCTGTTTAGTCAGTTTTTAATTGTTGAAAATTCTGTATACTGATAATGTTGTCACGTGTTTACAATTGTTTGGTTTTGTTAAATTTATGGACAATGCATATATTAATCACGTCCAGCTTGATTTATGCACTTGAATGTAATAATTGTCATAATAGTAAAATGCATATACTATCTAAACAATTTCACAGTTTNGCTTGATTTATGCACTTGAATGTAATAATTGTCATAATAGTAAAATGCATATACTATCTAAACAATTTCACAGTTTCGCACTATTGACGGATGAACATAGTGGTCAGGCCAGTGGAAATGTTAATTTTACATATAGTGGAAGAACACAAATGAGCAGATCAGTAGAGTCTGAGCAGTGCTTTGAAAAGTGCATAACCGTGAACAGCCTATAATAAGATGCTTTTGAATTGACTGCGTGTGAAATTATCTGGGAATAGGTGACATGATGTAAGGGAATTCACCATAAATCAGTGAAAACATTTATTAATCAGATTGCAGTGAGTACAAAGGTCATATTAATGACTGAGATACTGATGGTTTCCAAAGAAATTACATTGATTTAGTTAAATTTTAAAAGTTAAAATTTCTCAGTACACCCTTTAAGTCGTTCTGGTATCAGAAACACCTCTGACGTTTAAATTAAACTGTCGTTAAAAACTAAAGATTAGTTAAACTAAAATAAGCTTTTCATTGCAGTGAATGTCTATGAGAATCTGTGACAAGAGATTTAAATCGTGCGTTGTACCCAATTCACTCTAAACATCAACCATTACCATAAACCGGCGAAACGTGACCCAGTGTTTGTAAGTTGATGAGCTGTCACCAATTGGGAGTCACTCGAAATAACTGGGAAAGAGTGCTTCAGACTAATGGGATTAACTGAAATTCAGTTGAAATCGCCATCAAATAAGTCGAATTCTACCGTAGGTACAATCAGTGAGTTGCTACTGTTTTTCATAACGGTGCCCTTTTAACTGGTTTCATTCATGCGCAGCCATTTTAATCCATATCAAAACAAGTTACAGAACTGTACGCGTGTTTCATTTTAAACTTATTGTCAGTATATAATTAATAAGGAATATATAGCTATGTCAAGAGCTACATTAAACGACTATTTTAATCCAGGATTTTATATTTATTGTTCGTCAGTAACACTAGGCTAAAATTTAGGTTCACTTTTCCTGAATAGTAGGAGAAAGCAGTATAGATATAAAAAATTATATCTTTATTGTCAGTGGTATGCCTAATTAAAATTTAAGCGTTTATTACTCATAGACTAATTGAACGACTTCACACTTTTGAATTATTTTAATTTATTATGTTATGAAACGAAATAAAACATATTAAAGATTTTCTTATTACTTTGGCCCATTATATTAGCCATACTGTTGTCAGATTTAGAAAAATATTAAGGGAAAAATCAGGAATGATATAAAAGAAGACACATCTTCCTCACCTGTGAAGCTTGAGCTATACTCAGACGAGAATTTTTCCAAGCAATTTGTGCAAAAACCAAATATTTTGTCAACATGCTATTTGCGGAGTATTTTGCAGTAAAAAATTATTTTGGCGTTCCTGAAATAGTTTTTGATATCAATTGTAGCCTATTTTCAGTACAATAATATTTATTATGTTCCTGAGTGGTAAGTTTAACTCGCAGTGCAAATATTTTCCGAAGAACTTGATTGCCTACTCACTAATCATCAACTGGTATTGTGAAAAATGCACAAAAGTTGGTTCGAAAACGAGGAGCTGTAAATATACAATACGAGCTTATCTGGGAGGGGGCGAGGAGACGGTAGAATTGTGCGAAGGAGAAATCAATAAGTGCCCTTGCAATCTGAGTTCATGAAAACCTCCAGGGGCAAGGGCACGAGGGAGTTAAGGGGTTTATCCTAGCCTCTTTTTTAAACTTCCCCCTATCGAGCACAGATGTTTGAAGGCAATGGACCATTCCTCGTCGGCGGATAGACGCGCTCTCGCTTCCGAAGTTTCCTACCTCTCTCTCTCTCTCTGCCTACATATTCTTCGCGGGTGCCCCTTTGTTATTCTCGTGTTCCACCTGCCAATACCACCTTCTCGTATCCGCCTGCCGCCATCCATATTCATGAGCCGCGATGCAATGTCGCGCGCGAGACATTTATTAAGACCCTGTGGCACCCCTGCGCGCCTTCTATACACGCCACGGCGGTGTCGCGCCCCAGGCTACGGCGGAAACTGGCACATTCCAATAAAAAGTATTTTAATTTTCTTACATTACTAGTAATCACACAAACAGTATTTTCTTTATCGGGCACACATAGTTTATCTTTTGGCTAATTTTTCAACAGAATGTGTATTGTCAATTGACGGATTCTTCCAATTTTTCTGAAGCACCCCCACCACAGACTACTACTCTGCCTCATACAAATGAAGCTTAACAAAATCTATAAAAATACATTAAAAAGACAACGCATCGCATTCAGGTCCACTCAGTTTAATAATATTAATGTTGGGAACTATTTATTACTAGGTATTACTAAAACATATATTTCTTCTCGGTTTTATTCACATTAATTATAGATAAAATATTATTATTAATAAGATCAAATATAATAAAAAGCCCAGATTATCTAAAAAGTAATATTCTTTTGACATTGACAGAAGTATTATACGCTTGTGGTAATTACATATTTAGGAAAAAACAGAACATGACGTACATGGGGCGATTTTTCAAACGTTTGATTCTAAAAGTGTGAAGATAATGAGAATAGCCTATACTCATGTAAATAACAGGGCTGTATAAATTACAATAATTTAAAAGGATAAGTCAATCAATTCATAAATTCTTGAAATATTAATTTAAGGCTATTATGTAACATATTTGTAAGTTTTATTCCGTAATTATTTCTCAAATTGTTTCCAAAAATTACTTCAAGGCTTTGTTTGCAGTAAAAAATCGCCACACTATAGCAAACATTCACAAACATTAAATTTATTTGTGATTCCCAATGCCTCACTGAGAACACGAAATTTGGTTTTTGATGAATACTTTCGGCAGGTGTTAATTTCTTCAGGAAAGTCGTTTCACAGTTTGAGTGTTAGTATATAAACGATATTTCGTAATATTTATTGCCATGAAAGAGAACTGTTTTTTTAGTTTATGTGAATGGGGATAGTTTTTATTTTGTGAATTGGGAATGATTATAAAACTATTTTGAACGACATGTGTGCAAGTATATATATAAATGTTTACGATTCCAAATATTACTTCAAAACTGACTTACCAGTGCTTTTTGCCAGTTTACAGAAGTTTCTGGGAAACATTTTTCCTGTGCCTGATGTAAAGAATAAAACTTGTAAACTAGAGAGTTGATATTTTTGTAATAAGGTGGTAAACAATGATAATTAATAGAAGTGTTCGAATTTAATTTTATAATCATACTGATGATAATTTGAGTGCACGCGTGCAGAAACAAAAAATTGTTACCGGATTACGTGACTTGTTCACAAAACCAAAATAATTTAATCCTGGCCAGAGAAAGTGAAACACTCAGAAGGTAATATCACAAAATATATATGACATTCATAGATTATACGTGAATCTATCGACGTATGATTGACGTCAAGAATGCACGTTTCACGTAAGAGGAAATGAAATGCCACTGCACATGCAGTGATGGTACAGTCAACGCTGCTGTCGAGTATGTATGAGCACAAAGCAAGCGCAGTATTTGCATTTTCACCTTCTTGAATGAGGCCATGTATTTGGCCCACTCGAAGCCTCTTAATAGGCTCAAAAAGTCGCCAGTAAAGGAGAAATGGCAACTTTTTGGCAGGGGACTGGGGGCTCGGAGCGTCGGAACTGTTCATGTTCTGTCATTCCGGTCCCCAGGCGGCCATCTTGTCCAACATGTTGGATATAGGTGACTTTGACCTTCAATATCCAATAAATCCCAAACATTCCGAAAATACAAAAATTCAAAAAATTATAAACACTAACAACTTTTTTAAAAATTTATATTAAAAAACTTATATTTGCGGAGTTCCCCCTTACCACAACTACCCTTCACCTAAACGCAATCTATTGTGTGCGGCTATTTTAGTTTTTTTAATTTGTCATTTGTATATACATTACTGGAGGACGCCATCTGGAATTCCATATGTTTTCATCACCTAGGTAGCGCTGGTATATTAATAATCTATATAGTCACCAGGCGGCAGCCATATTTGTTTCTGTATTTAATCTATAGGTTGTGATGTCGGCGCCCTCCATATTGGATTTTATTTTCAACACATAGTTGGTGTTTATTTCTCGATTCAGCCACCAGGTTAGCTGGTGGCACCCGCGCACTCTGTAGATTCAGCCGCCAGGTGAGCTGTCAGCACTTATATTTAAAGGCATAGGAAAATCTGTAATTTTGATAGTATAAAAAATACTTTTCCAATCAACAGTGTACCTATATGCATAATTGATTAAATATATATATTTTTATTAAAAACTTTAAGACCGATTATAAAAAAGTAATTCTTCATGTTAATGCTTATTAAAGTGCCATTGCATCTTATACAATTATTTTATACTTAAATACATTTTGTATTTTAAATTAAAATTTTTTTTACAAATAAGTAATAAATGAAACACTGAATTATTTACGAAACATAATATTTTGTGGTAAAATCTACAACTACTTTATTCTCATTTGTTTTAATTCATAGTCTTCGCATGAATAGACCCCAGTTATTAACGAAACCAAGCTTTCGGACACTCGTGAACTTCATGGCGACGCAGGACGAGTTTCAATGCAAACTCCGTGCAGCAAATGCGACACCGATAGATGGGTAGTACAGTGCTGCAGATGGGTAGTACAGTGCTGGTCCCAGGAGATTTCGGCTCATCCAAAGGTACAGGAACTGAGGTTGGTGGTGCATATGTAGATGATATAGTTGGGGAAGGAAGAGAGAAACGACGTTTATTACAGTTCATCACAGCTATGATGACGTTTGTAGAATATTTACAGAACTGGCACTGAAGAATCGATGAGCCCCGCTTTTTAACTTTACACGACCTTATGTGTTTGCAGAAAAGGTCATTACGGTAGAACATCAACCCACATTTGAATCAAAGATAACTTATCCGGTTTCGATGCTTCATACATCTATGAATATCATGACGACGTGCACTGTGTTAGTGCGAAAATACTTTTTTGCAGTAGCTGCAGGGATAAGTTTTCTCTGGCGAGGAGAGTTCGGCCGATGGGACGAGCTCTGTTGTAGATGGTACAGCCGACGAATCAGATGGCTCTGCCAGTGGCGCGGGTGCTGCAGTCACAGGCGAAGGAGCTACTGGAACAGCCGAAGACATAGTTGAAAGCGATGGCGCTGCTTGAAGGCTGTCCATGGAGTATTCCAAGTAGAGTAACTTATAGAAACGATCTGCCCTTCGCAACGTCTGCCAGCAAGCAGTGCTCTCCGTAATGAATCTAGCTGCTTATAACAACACACATGTTACAGAAAACCATGCGGTCATACCTCTATGTACCCCTTTCACCAGTAAACATTAGCAACTTCAGCCAGGTGTACGACCCACTACTCATCCTCCAGGTGTATGTTTCCACCTATATAACTCCCTCCCTCTTACCACCCATATGGCTGTGATCAATCCATGTGAGCGGTTCTTCGGACGTCGGTACCGAGGACCACATTTTACAGAGATTAAAAAACAAATGTTTTAAGAGATTTTTGTCATTTTGATTATTTCCTTTACATGTAGGTGAGTTTCGTCGACACACGCCTGAATAACAATTATTTTTTTCTGCACACAACATTTGCAAGCAACAGCTGCTTAAGAGGATGGTCAATTTCCAACGTCGAAAACCCCAGTGTTCCAAAAATAGCCCAAGATATCATAACATTGACTCAAACGGATAAGTTACAGTGAAAATTTATTGACACCACCAAAAAAAAAAATATATAGAATCCCCAATGCTGAACCAAAGAAAAAAGAATTCCAGATACTCTAAACGACAAAAAAAGTGACACTGTCATTTAACATTGCAAAGCCTCATCACATCTCAAATTGAAGCAGAATTATAATTCCACCTATGATAAAAAAAAGTCCACCGAAGAACCGAAAGTAACCTCCCACCAAAGTAAAAAATTGATTTTCAAGCGTGAAATTTTTATTAAAATTTAGGCGTATTTCCATTTTGCAATATTGTGAAAGCATAAAGATTGTATAAACACCGTAATTAATAAGGACAATCATGATACTTACTGTGGTTGTACGTAATCAAAATAATTAGTTTACAAATATATGCAATAAATTATTTTATGCACATCGATTACAGCCAATAAATGTATCGTTTTTATAACCAAAACAACTGTAAATAAAATAAACTATAAATATTTTTACCAATAGTATGTACCAATATTTTCGAAATTTAAAATAGGCCTAATAATTTTAATTGCCCTATATGACAGATTTTTTTGCACAATGTACTATTTTAATCATTTAAAAAGAAAATATGCTTAAATTTCAATATATAATTTACTATTATTATTATCTTATATATTTAAACCTTGAAATAAGTAGATTAATAGAAAAAGTTTAATAGTATTAAAAAACGTATGAATTCCTTTTTCATATGTAATATAAATAGTTTTTTTTCTAACCACTTTTGTAATATGTGTACTATTTTTAATTAGTTAAATAATGAGCTATTCATGTAATAGAGTCAGATGCAGTGCCCCTATAAAAGAGAGAATATTTCTACGTTAACAATTAGCTCGACAGAAACGCACGCGGGCAGTTGTGACTGACACGCTCCGCGAGCAGCTGCAGCCCGCAACACGCGATGGCTGCCCGGTTGTTGCACAGGCATCGCTTCCTTCTCCTCTCTTATCCCGTTCACGGGAGACATCATGGCATTGAACTCTCCGCTCTAAAGTGAAAAGCCCGATGCGGAACTTTTACCGACAAGAGTACTACCTCTAGGACCACCGACCTACAAATAAACTACCTGTTTGTTCCTGCCCTGGTTTGTGCATATGCTTCGCAGCTATAATCCATTCACGGTCACTTCACACTTTTCTGAATACTTCCAGGATATTCTTCCGCCTCGTGTAAACTAAGTTTAACTAAGTCTATAATATTACACCAGAGGTCAACGCACCGAATTCCTGCGCAATCAGTTGTAATAATATTTTTACGAGAACTATTTCTTATGAGGCACTACCAACTCACATGTTTTCTCACTGTTTTTAATCATGGTTACTGTAAACTAAATAATATAATTTATAAATAAAGTACAGGTAAAACTTCCTGTTTGACGAAAAATAACATACTTTCATGTTAACAGAGGTATAAAACTGTTACGATACTGGGCATATTTAGGAAATAACTAAACACGACGTACATGAGGAGATTTTTCAAAGGTTTGATTCAAAACGCGTGAAGAAACCATGAATAGACTATATCTCAGTTTAAACGTTAATCATTCCGCGCCGAACTCAAAACGTTAATCTTGCTTAGCGACTTTCCATTTCTCTGCTTTCAAAACCCCTAATTTCTTCGCTGTATGTGCGGCACAGGAGATTACGCAAAAGCCGCAACCCGAAAGACAGAGTTGATTCATTTTTAATTTGACGGCATTGTTTTAATTGCATTATATTTGGAATTTAATAAGGCAGCTTACACCACCTACGCTTACTCCAGACGACTAGAACCACCGTACACAAAATTCAGCAACAAAAGGCGAAAATTTCATTTAGAAAAAAATGTTAATGAAACAAAAATTAATTAAAAAGAAAAAGCAAAAAAATTGCATTTTTTGTTTATATAACTACCATTTTTATTCCAAAAAATGTTAAACGCGATAGATTATCAGACAAAAATGTAGCCAAAAAATAGTAGCTAATAAAATGTTCAATAACCACCAGTAAACCACACATAAAAAGAAGTTACAAACACAACTAATTAGTCTACCTTGCTCTAAATACAGTATTAACGCGAGTAACTTGATTAAGCACACCCTACCCGGAGACCGAGAAACAAGAATGTGCGTTGTAGTAAAAAATTCGTATTGCCTTTATTTTGGATACAGTGTCTGATTCACTAGAATATCATTTAACATGGCTTACTCTGGTAATAAATCTTTACANGCCTTTATTTTGGATACAGTGTCTGATTCACTAGAATATCATTTAACATGGCTTACTCTGGTAATAAATCTTTACAAAATTTGATAGATATCGGTAGATTATTTCCGGAAATGCGACACAAAAGTAACGCTATCTTACAAAATTATGAGCGAAAGAGACTCTGTGTAGACACATTTAATGCTTTTATCTAGGCAACTGCCAGCATAAAAAGTTTGATTCAATTTGGTTACATGGTTTCGTAGCTCATGGTAATCAAAAACATTTACATAGCCGCCATTTAGAAATGAATATCTAACCACTGAGAAACACATCAGTTTATATTACTTTTCGTGATATTTTTTGTTTGCCGGTATTTTTAGGTATCGGTTGTTTCCATAAGATATGACACAAATTGTATTGTTTAGTGTGACGCTATCTTACAAAATGGTGGACAAAGTATTATATGTATCAGCACATGAGGTGGTTGCAGGTGATACTTTCAGCACACCGAGTTTGGTAGAAATTAGAAAAACGGTATTGTATATATACCGGATTGAACTAAAATATTTACATTTCAGTCGGGTTAAAAATATAGGTCTTATCCATTTCAATCGTGTTTTTTGACATGTTATACAATAGTATTAGTTACCTGCCAGTATACAAAGCCTGATTGAAACTGGTTACATGTTTTCGTAAATGGGGCATAGCAAATAATTATGTTTAAAACGTTGCCATTTTGAAAAAAAATTCTGATCCACTGAAAACTCATAAATTTACATGCCGCACTGTAATATTTCTTGTATGTAAAATTAGGTAGTAATCGNTTCTGACCCACTGAAAACTCATAAATTTACATGCCGCACTGTAATATTTCTTGTATGTAAAATTAGGTAGTAATCAGTTGATTCTTTCCAAAGGTATGACACAGATACTTTGATACTTCAAAAGGCACTATCTTACAAATTTGTGGACAAATNGTTGATTCTTTCCAAAGGTATGACACAGATACTTTGATACTTCAAAAGGCACTATCTTACAAATTTGTGGACAAATCGGGCTTTGCAATGGCACATGTGGTGCTTGTAGTTCATACTTTCAGTATACCATGTTTGATTGAAATTGTTCAGATGGTATGGTGTATACTGACAGGATAATTTAGCTAAGATTTTCAACACAAATATCTTCCGAACCACGGTAGGTATCGAAGTTTGGTTTTAGAATTCGTAAATGGTACAACGGGGCTTATAAGGTATCTTCCATGTTTGTTCCAAGATGTTTTTAATTAATTAGATAACGATATCAACTTTGATTATTGAATGGGAATATACTCATTTCTCCTAATAGCATACCATGCTATTATGTGACGAGTTCAGTGACATGATTCTTCTGAAAATTAGTTGAGCACTTTTTGATATATAAGGTGGTATTCATATGTGTAAGCGTTTGACTGCAGCTGTGGCGAAGTAGGTTATGTCATCCGCTGGGAGATGTAGCATAGGTGTGACCTTTGAAACAAACACGATATTTCCGTCAAATTAAACACACGATTTATGTTTCTGTAAAATCAACAACAACACGATACCAACAGACAACCTTCCGCATGCGTCCTATACCTGTGTTACTGTATTACTAGCGCGTACGTCAGTGCTGTGTAGGAACACTCCGGTGGATATTCCTGTAGATGACGCAAACTACCCCACCACAGCTACAACATACACCTATGAATTCCCCCCCCCTTATAACTCAAAAAGTGCTTGTCAGATTTTCGAAATAATCAAGTCACTGAACTCGCCGCTTAATCACATGTTAAGATATGGGTATAGTAAAATTTCAAATACCAAAGTTGATATCATTATCTCATTACTTAATTACATCTCGAAACATACACAGGCGGTGTTTTATGAGCCCCGTAGTGCCATTTTCGAATTCTAAATCAACATTTCTAAACCTTCAGCAGTCCGGAAGATATTTGGGGTGAACATCTAAGTTAAATAATCCTGTATCGCAAATTAACCTTAAATATTTGTATGGCCGCCATGTTGAAAATAAGTGTAATATATTTTTAAAATGCATATGGTAAGATGGCTTAGAACAGCATTATTTAACGCCGATATTTGGCGGGAATATATTGAGTTGTTTTAGAGAAAATATGTAAAACTATATTAATTCATGTGATGCTATCTTCCAAAACGGCGCAGACCAATTACAGTATCCCTCTCTTAAGGATCTCTTCATACGTTAACCTGTAAAATATAAAGTTTGGTTAAAATTCGTTAAATCGTTCCCGAGATATGAAATAGCGACCTAAGTATTAATATGAACGCGATTTTTGAAATAAGTACACAGCGAAGTGAAAAAATATAAATACGAATGTCTTTCCTAAGTACTTTATGTGTATCTAGTTTGGTGAGGTTTGGTTCACGGATTCTAAAGTTTGTGAGGGAAACACATACATCAATACAGAGACATGCAGACAAGAAAGTAATCTCAAACCTATACTCGCTTCGGAAACTAGGCTCATAACGTAGTGAATCAAATTATCACTGTTGATCAGGTTAAAACCGTACATTGCTGAATGATAACCGATTTTGAGAGCAATGATCATGATTTAAGGATGATCATAGTGATCATGTGCTGTCAGGTTCGTGTTTTGATGTTGCTATCTGTGGCCACGTCACCGTGCAGGCTGGCTTCAACACAGGTGGGCTCAATGGTTAGCTGAGGGGGAGGGGGGTCTCCACACCTGGAGCTCATCACACGTGGGGCTGATGTCACTCCCGCTTGCTGGAAGAGTCAACGACGCGCGAGTCATTGCGCGTATGTTCTGGCCACCACCTTAGTCGACGCGACCCAAGGCGCGAAGCTCTGTTTTGGACCGGGACACCGCAAATATACAAGCGTGTCTGATCAGCCGTTAGTGCCGGTTGCATGTGGCATGGTCGAGTCCGGAGACGACAGGCGACGACGCAGCGACCGGCGAGTGCCACGGGTCTCAACTGCTTGGACAACAGAGACTGTGAAGTACCTGCCGGACTGTGGGGAAGTGAGACTTGTTTAATAAGTGCCAGACATTTCAATTATATAAATATATAGCAAAATACATTTTAAGAGCATATTAGTAGGGCCACTGATTTTTTGCGAAAAAATCGGAACACACAATATTCTTAAGTACTAAATACACGCATCGACTGTAGTCATACTTTATTGGATGCTGGGGACGATTGCGCATTTGACCGAGACACTAAGGATTGCGTAACTCCGACTCTGTACCTTCGTGATTCGTACGCCAACAGTTAACACGTACCAGAACATGCTTCAGCCAATCAAACAAGCTGGATGACCCCACAGTGCTTTGAACTGTATCTTTTCTCAAATTTTTTTCGCGAAATATCACTGTTTCTACATAATGGCAATTAATAATTATATAAATATTCAATGGTTCTAAGTAAGTATACGGACAGAGATTAGTTATTTAGTTTTACTAATAGTAGCATAACAATGGTGCTGTCTGGTAAAAGTTCTAAAAGTCAACAGTAGGGATATTGTATATTACTTCGTAAATAAAGGTACATGTGCCTTAATAGCATTATAAATAAATTAGGCAATTAAATCTTCACGCACTAAACTGAAGGATATGTAGGAGCACGAAACTGAACTGCAGCTACGCAATGACTAGCCTGCCANCGCCTTAATAGCATTATAAATAAATTAGGCAACTAAATCTTCACGCACTAAACTGAAGGATATGTAGGAGCACGAAACTGAACTGCAGCTACGCAATGACTAGCCTGCCATCTGCCAAGGTAAACAGCAAGCTGTCCATCCAAGACTGTATTTCAATAAGCTGAACTGAACGGATGTGGTGAACGTGCTTTTCCAGCCAGCACGCTCACCCAGGGACGCGGTGTCGAATTAATTATATCTGAATAAGCTGTTCAGGATTGCGTGTGGTTACAGTTACCTATATTCTCTTTCCGTTTTCAACAGCCTTCACGAACGCTGCAGCTGCATCAGAAAATGTGTGCGTTGAGCTCTGAATGTAATGACGTTGTTGTAGAGAGATACAAAATTATTTATCACCCTTCATGCCCCAATACGGCGCTGTCCTGCAGCAGACCGCTGATCTGCGCTGCAACAGATGAATGTTTCCCCTCAGCCGCATTTCATTATCGGGCTGCGCTGAACACAGCGCTGCTGTCGAGAATTTCCGCCCCGTGTCCGATGACCGCAGGAAATTAAGCTCCGCGCTTGATTAAAAAATATCGCCATGGTTGTTGGCTCGTTAATTAAGCGAGGAAAAGTACATAATTCACAAATATTGTAGCGAAATAAATAAGGGTCCGTGCGCACTGAAACGCTACTCATATTGCGAGGTGGGAAACCCAGCGAAACTGTGAGCTATACAAAGGGAGAGAATGTGTGTGCACTTCAGCGATTTGCGAATGGTATTACATACATTTTTATTTTACATGTTTATAACATAGCGACGGTTGTCTATAAACTTAAATACGTAAAAACTACGACACCCGTATTGTTTAAAGACACGGGCAAAGTAATATTACTTCGTCAATAATTTTCATAATGTTCTCTGCGTCGTAATATTAGGTCAGCAACAGTCAAAGAGTAAATTACTTAAATAAACATTATGGATTTTATATAATTCTACGTAGGGAATAACATTTGGTTGGAACACTTTCAATTCGACATTATATTCACAGGGAGCCATTCCGTAAAGTAAGCGTGTCATATGTTTTGTGAACCAATAAGACAGTTGTAAATAGGTACACAAAAACCAACGGAACTGATGGTCATGCAGTCATGAATATAGACGGTTAAATTCTGATTTGTCATATTAGTCAGTAAATCGGCACCGCACAACGAAGTGTTAATTATCTTTTATACTTTATTTCGCACAATGCATTATCGATGAAAACATTATTAAAAAGTGGAATGTGAAATAATGAGTAAGACTTTATCGAAATATTACTGTGAATAATATCACAAAGAAGAATGTGACTGGGTTATCACATTTCGCTAATGTCCACGTAGCTTTATTTGGTTCCGTATTGTAACATGTTCTAGGTTATTTCGTATCTAGTGTTTAATGTATGTGTAACAGTTGGCAGTCGCCTGTTTTGTTGGTTACTATAATACGGTTTATACAGACTGCAGTGACACCTAGAGCCGTTTGGCACAGGATAAGCAAAGTGTAAGTAAATACATAGAGAATAAATGGTGTGGTTTTTCATTTAATGAAGACGTACCCATTTGTTGATTGGCTCCACGTGGCTCTGGAGACTGACCTCGTGTATAATTGGCGACTGTGTGCTGCGAAAGGTTCCCTATTGGCTGGGTTGCAAACTGACGAGCAGGTTCCCGGGCGCTGATTGGTGAAAGGCCTTGTAACAGGTTGTGGGCAAGTGACGCCATTTCGCTGGCGTGTGGGACTAGAGTTTGCGGAATGAGCGGATTTTTTGCGTATGTGTTTTTAATTACTCTGTGGTATGGGCAAATGCGTGCTTCATTATGTGCATATCAACTTGACGCTGTATAGCGTCGGTTACTGCCAACTTTTCTGAATGCCTTCTGAAGTTCCACCTTCAGACCATTCGTCCACCTTAAGCAAACGAAGTTAAACTATGACAAAAAAATTATACTAAAGTGAAAACACACAGTATTAGTGCGTATTCTAAGTAATAATACCTTTTATGTGAAATATTTCTCACTAGGCATTACCAGCAATTATATTTTCCCTTTATTTTTATTGTTATTGATCATTAGAATAATGAATTATATTAATTTATAAACAAAATATAAATAAATGTTCAATTTAACCAAATATAAAATGATTTTGTGTTAACATAAGTGTAAAACGCTTCTAATACACAACGTATTTAGGAAACGACGAAAGACATTATACATGGCGTGATCTTTCAAATGTTTGATTCAAAAATTTTGAACAAACCGGGAATAGGCTATAAGCAGCAAATTAATGCGGTACGGTTACTTTAACGTCAGAAACTGGGATCACATTTCGACTTTGAAGCTAGGAATTAGTGTAACGTGAAATGTACTGACATTCAAATTGACAAAACTGTTCCTGCAGAGTTGGATGTGAACACCAACTTTGTCCGAGTGTTGGAACTTTAATTATCGGGTTAAATACGAGACAGAATACGCATCACGTACAAGCGACTGTTGCTTCTATAGTCAGCTGCGTGAGACAGTTTTGAACGTGACTTAAAACCTTTAATTTCGGAACTGTCCGTTCCCTTTGCACTGGAGTGATGGGCGAAAGAATTTCGTAATGACCTCAGCATTTTCAGTCAGCTTAACACTTGGAGATGAGGTGCAAACTTACTGTGAAGGTAAAACGGACATCGATGTATTTTTGACTACAGGTTATATTTGACTGTGAAACCACACTCCAGTACGTCATGTTTGCATCAGTTGTAAGCTCACCACTACACGAACTAGTTCTTATTAAGTCGTATTAAGATTATTTTCGCGCTGGCTTCTTGCCTCTTAAAATCATGGATCACGGTAAGCTGTAATTGTTTTAATTTCCTTTTGTTATGCACCAGTGTGTTGTGCGTCAGTAGGCGTGATGAAAAATGTTGAAAAAAGTAGTAAAAATAATTTATGCAGACTAAAATAACATACAAAAACGTTTCCGGTTGAGGAAAAAACGTTACAAATTTCAAGATCCTGATTTTGGTAACAGCTGCAAAAATTTAAAAAACCAGCGGAACAAGTGACTTACACGTCCGTGAAATGCAATTGCCCTTCATATTTAAACACTTAAGAATTGAGAATATCCTGGGAAGCTAATAGCAGAACACGCACACATGTATGTCCCACTAAGTGTCATAGGCAAGTCTTGTGCGTGTGTACATACAGGGTGATTCACAGTATCCGTATCACACCTTTTTCTCGGAAACAACACAACACAGGGGGTTTCACAAAAAAAAAAAGTGTAATAGCTTTACCCTGCCTATATGAAGCATCGATAGCATCGATTGGTAGTAATCCCATCCCCCCTAACCTACCAGAGTTAGGGGTATGGAGGGTGAGCTTTTCAATTACAAATTGGGAATATGGGTCGTAAAAGGCATTGTAGGATAGATGGTCTAAAAGGAAAGAACATTTACTAACACCCATTTTTTCTTACGTGCATAGTTAAAGCACAATAAAATAAATAATCTAAGCCACGGTTTGTGACTTGCGTAGATTACGCGCAATTAATATTTATCACAAACGTAGTTTCCTTACTACATTGAAAAGAAAATCAAAGAAAAATGTTGTTTTTCTGGCTTATATATCTAGCGTGCGTGCAATCAAAAGGACGTCTTGTCCACTGTAAATACCGGTATGGCGTGAGAGAACTGTAGTGAACTGGGAACACTCATTCGCCCACAGCACTCTTCATAAGTGTTCTAAATGTCGACCAGCCTGTATCAGACACGACTCTGCTCTCTATATCACATTCGCAGTTGCTGGNTTCATAAGTGTTCTAAATGTCGACCAGCCTGTATCAGACACGACTCTGCTCTCTATATCACATTCGCAGTTGCTGGGCGGACCTCAGCACAGCTGAGAGATATACATGCTGCGGTGATTCTATCATTCGTGCAACGTAAAACGAATGACTGTCTGAATAAACGAAAGTTCGATTGTCAGTTAACGTGCATGCAAAACCTGCATTTCCTCTAAGTGGTAGGTGGCTTCTCTGCTTGCTGCTTAGTGCTGCCTTATTCTACGCCTTTGTTCGGAAACAGTCTAATGATAATAGTTAAGTTCATGCAATTATCATTGGTTGTGCGTAAACTATTCACGTCAGATACTCTATGTGCGCCATTACGGTATTGCAGGTTGGAGTGTGAGACTCGCTTTGATTATAGCAGTGAGCTGTGTGTTTTACTGCATGGACTCATGTAGTAGGTGTTAGACTGTTTCCGAGCAAAAGCGAAGAATAATTCAGCACTACGCAGAATGCAGATAAGCCATCTACCACTTACAGTATCTGAAGGCTTTGCACGCAAGTTAACCGACAATCGAAAGGTCGTTAATTCATTCAGTCATTGGTTTTACATTGTAACCATTAATCGTGTGTGTTGTTTCAGTGTCAGACATTGTCTGTCTGTGGTGTTGCTTTCTGAATGGAACGCCGTTTAGAAATGAAGAAGCATTTGCATGCTGATGATATTAGGAGAATTTCGTCGGAACTGCAGAGCT
Source organism: Clitarchus hookeri (assembly GCA_002778355.1). Taxonomy (NCBI): domain Eukaryota; kingdom Metazoa; phylum Arthropoda; class Insecta; order Phasmatodea; family Phasmatidae; genus Clitarchus; species Clitarchus hookeri. The sequence goes on from NQII01002152.1 coordinate 285,818, forward strand.
GTTGCTCGTTTGTACGCAGAGAGATAACTACAACGCGTCCATCGGTCGTACAATATCTTCCGGCGTCTTGCATGTCGCGTGCGCACAACCGGGTTCGTGCAACCGACACGCAACCAACGTCGTCATATCAGACGACTTGTGAGAGACGAGAGGGCTGTTAATGAACTTGCCGCCATGGCAGTTAATTCTCATGATTCTACAGGGAGGATTGCCCGAGACTCTGGATTGTCTCGAAGTACAGTGTGGAGAATCCTCCCTAATAATAGTTTACATCCGTACCATGTACAGCTGCAACAAGAACGTGGGAATAATGACTTTCGTAGGTGCAGTGATTTCTGAAACTGGTACCTGAGCAAAGACTGTGCTTTCCATTGCAGCATTTTGTGAACTGATGAGGCCACATTCAATTGTAATGATGACAACAAACATAATGCACATCATTGGTCTGCAGTCAAGNATGACAACAAACATAATGCACATCATTGGTCTGCAGTCAAGAATGGTGCGTCGTATGAAGACTTCCTACAGAATATTTTGTATCAGATAATTGAAGATGCCCCTCTCGCTGTGAGATTAATAACGCTGACTTCAACAGGATGGCAGTCCTGCTCATTTTTCACGCAGGGCTCGGCTAGTTGCTGAAATGGTATTCCCAGACGGTGGATTTAACGAGTGGGTCTTGTAGCTTGGCCGCCACGTTCTCCGGACCTGTCACCAAATGACTTCTTTTTGTTGGGGGAGAATTAAAGACATCGTCTACAGCATGCGTCCAACAACGAGGGAAGACATGAAAATCAGAATCAGAGCAGCGTGTGGATCCCTCAGCTGTGCTGAGGTCCGCCGAGCAACCGCGAACGTAAGGAGAGCAGAGTCGTGTCCGATATAGGATGGTCGACATTTCGAACACTCATGAAGAGTGGTGTGTGAGACTGAGGGCTCCCAGTTCTCATTTCACAGTAGTTCTCTCACACCATACCGGTATTTGCAGTACACCCAACGTCCTTTTGATTGTACGTAAACTAAGTATACACGCCAGAAAATCATGTTTCGTTGATTTACATCTGATTATATTGAGAATAAAAGTAGTTTTCGTTCAGTTTCATTGTGAGTAAACTGCGCACGTCACAAACCGTATGCTTACATCCTTTATTTTATTATGCGTAAATTATGCACTTCAGAAAACAACTGTCTTACTAAATGGTATTTCCTTTTAGACGATTTATCCAACGATATCATATACGACCCCGGTTCATATTTGCAATTTCAAAGCTCACCTCCCGTACCCCTGCCAACGGTATGTGTCTGGGGAATGTAATTATTACCAATCGATGATTTATATAGGTTGTAGTTATTACAATTTTTTTCGCAAACCCCCGATATCGTATTTTTTTCAAGAAAAAGGGGCGATACAGGTGCTTTGAATCATACTGTATATACACACATACTTATATGGTGAATTGTAACACCAGGGTTGGGTAGAGACGTGCAAACTGATAATAAAATACACTGGTCGTATTGTGTTACGGGCAACCTTTCGGTCTCAACCACCCCGTAAATATAGCATATTAATTTGTGTAGAACACCGCACCAGCTACAAGGCAGTGCTGTGATGACAGCAGTGAATTATGGGTTGGAAAGTTTCAGTTCCACATGTGATGCATCATACCAGCGATCGGACGGTGGGCACAAAGAGATGTGGACCGATATTGTAGACCGCTAGCTTGGCTATTATGCTAGTGACGTAGTGTGGTGTATATTACGGTGTAATAATTAATCCTTACATATTCATAAATTTATTCTTTTTTTTACAAAACCCCGCTGTTATAATCTGCCAATTTTATACGCTGTATATATGTACATATATATGCACACACATATATAGTCATAGCACGGAACAGTAGTGTGTGGTGAAATGCTGCAAGGTAAGCTGGTGCTTGCTCATTGCTGTACATTCTCGGTGCACGCAGTAGGAACCAGCAGTAATCACCATGCAGCCTATGTATTCCGACCACTCACAAGCGAGCAGCAAAGTACCCATTACACCCGTCCTATGATGTCAGCTGCCGAGTGGTAGAAGTGGAGACTAGCAACCGACAGGGTACAGCACAGAGCTAATGCCAGCTTACCTTGCAACAGTTCATCACACGCCAGTACACGGGAAAGGTTGATGTTGGAGTATTATGCACGGTGGTGCCTCGCATGCATTCCTATTGACTCGACGAGTACAGGGGTGTGGCACAGAATACTTCAGAATATATACGTTACTAAAACATGGGGGAAAACTCCGGCAGCGTATTACTGAGTAAAATATAAGACTTAAATGGACGTACTTTTTTTCCCCGTCAAGTGATTATTAAAGGAGATGTGCGCCCTTGAAAAATCCTCATTTAAAAATCCTTACTCTGTATTGGGGTTTGCCTACCTGGTATGCAATACACATTAATGTGTTTTGAATGTTCAATATGAATTATCTAACAAACGGTTCCACTGAGAATGTTCTGACAATACAACTTTTTTTGTTAATTTAAACGGGCTGATTCACAGGTTGTCTTTAAAAATTGCTTCAAACGTAGTGTTCCAAAGTTTGATGCAAACATATCGTGACAACCGCCTGGGATGATAATACCAACCGCGTTTTTATAGGTGTGAAATTTACTTTAAAAAAAAAAAATTCAACGATTTCTTGCTTAATAGCAATATGTTTCTTATATTTCCAACTTAACACATTATAAAACTCAAATTTTAAGGGCGCATAGCTCCCTTAATAATCACTATAGGGAATAAAATTTACATACATTTTCGTCGTATTTTTCGTAACGAATTGCCTGACGAAGTTTGTCCCCATGTTTAAGAAACACGTGGTAGGAGTGAAACGGTAGCTTACACTCAGCTTCTCACGCTAGCAAAATGTCGTAATTGGCCAAAAACATGTCGGAACGCCTTTGTCCAATGAGTGCCTGGTAACGCTCTTGTCAGCCGTCAGTCCACCTCGCAGCACGCGNGTATTTCCTTTTAGACGATTTATCCAACGATATCATATACGACCCCGGTTCATATTTGCAATTTCAAAGCTCACCCCCGTACCCCTGCCAACGGTATGTGTTTGGGGAATGTAATTATTACCAATCGATGATTTATATAGGTTGTAGTTATTACAATTTTTTTTCGCAAACCCCCGATATCGTATTATTTTCAAGAAAAAGGGGTGATACAGGTGCTTTGAATCATACTGTATATACACACATACTTATATGGTGAATTGTAACACCAGGGTTGGGTAGAGACGTGCAAACTGATAATAAAATACACTGGTCGTATTGTGTTACGGGCAACCTTTCGGTCTCAACCACCCCGTTAATATAGCATATTAATTTGCGTAGAACACCGCACCAGCTACAAGGCAGTGCTGTGATGACAGCAGTGAATTATGCGTTGGAAAGTTGCAGTTCCACATGTGATGCATCATCCCAGCGATCGGACGGTGGGCACAAAGAGATGTGGACCGATATTGTAGACCGCTAGCTTGGCTATTATGCTAGTGACGTAGTGTGGTGTATATTACGGTGTACTAATTAATCCTTACAAATTCATAGTTTTATTCTTTTTTTACAAACCCCGCTGTTATAATCTGCCAATTTTATACCCTTTATATATGTACATATTTATATATGCACACACATATATAGACACAGCACGGACCAGTAGCGTGTGGTGAAATTCTGCAAGGTAAGCTGGTACTTGCTCATTGCTGTACATTCTCGGTGCATGCAGGAGGAACCAGCAGTAATCACCATGCAGCCTATGTATCACGACTACTCACAAGCAAGCAGCAAGGGACCCATTACACCCGTCCTGTGACGTCAGCTGCCAAGTGGTAGAAGTGGAGACTAGCAAGCAACAGGGTACAGCACAGAGCTAATGCCAGCTTACCTTGCAACAGTTCATCACACGCTACTGCACGGGAAAGGTTGATGTTGGAGTATTATGCACGGCGGTGTCTCGCATGCATCCCTATTGACTCGACGAGTACAGGGCTGTGGCATAAAATACTTGAGAATATACACGTTACTAAAACATGTAGGAAAACTCCGGCAGTGTATTATTGAGAAAAATATAAAACTAAAATAAACGTACTTTTTTTCCCGCCAAGTAATTATTAAAGGAGATGCGTGCCCCTGAAAAATCCTCATTTAAAAAGCTCTACTCTATTTTGGGGGTTGCCTACCTGGTATGCAATACACATGAATGTGTTTTGAATGTTCAATATGAATTATATAACCAACGGTTCAACTGAGAATATTCCGACAAGACCATTTTTTTTTTTTGTTAATTTAAACGTGCTCATTCACAGGCTGTCTTTAAACATTGCTTCAAACGTAGTGTTCAAAAGTTTGATGCAAACATATGGTGACAACCGTATGGGATGATTATACCGACCGCGTTTTTATAGGTGTAAAATTTCCTTTTTAAAAAACACCATTCAACGATTTCTTGCTTAATCGCAATTGGTTTCTTATATTTTCAACCAAGCACAATTTAAAACTCAAATTTTAAGGGCGCATAGCTCCCTTAATAATCACTATAGGGAATAAAATTTACATACATTCTCGTCGTATGTTTCGTAACGAATTGCCTGACGAAGTTTGTCCCCATGTTTAAGAAACACGTGGTAGGAGTGAAACGGTAGCTTACACTCAGCTTCTCACGCTAGCAAAATGTCGTCATTGGCCAACAACATGTCGGAACGCCTTTGTCCAATGAGTGCCTGGTAACGCTCTTGTCAGCCGTCAGTCCACCTCGCAGCACGCGGTTGCTAGTCAGACACAAGTACCTTTCCCAAAGACTCGCGCAGCCAATCAGCGAATGGGCACGCTCACATCAATGGAACCGCCACGCCATGCCATCCCACTCGTGTGTTCTTGGCCGTTCTGTGGTCGCGTGCGGCCTGCCGTGTGCTCGGTGGATGACGGCAGTGCGGAGACAGCTGCATGTGTGCGCTCGAGGCGACTGCGACGAGCGATGACGCCTCCTCCCACATCACCACGGCGATGTTATAGTAACGGGGAAAATCCCGAGACAAGATATAGTTCAAAGAACTGTAGGATTGCCCAGCTTTTTTGACTGGCAGAAACAAGTTCTTGTTCGTATTAACTGTTTGCTCACGAATCACGAAAGTTCAATTCTGGAGTTACGTAATCATGAGTGGTTCGGTCAAACGTGACACTGCACCAGCAGTCAATAGAGGTACAACATTTGAGGTGTATACATAGTATTGAAGTTAATGTGTTCTCCGATTTTTACGCGAAAAAAACACTGGCCCTAGCTATATTCCATTCCTGGTTACTTCACTGAATAAGTTAGTGTAACAGCCAAATATATGCGACGAATCGAATATTGTTTCTACTGATTTCAGCGAAATAATAACAGGACATAAACATGTTTCCGACAGTCGCAGTTGATGTTGTGCAATTTAACGTAATCAAAACAAAAATAATATATTTTTTTCGTTGCCCATGATTTGGACGCAACATGGTCTGCTTCTAAACTGTCACCATATCAATAGCGCTACCTTGCCGACAGTAGCTTTAATGGGAAAAAAATATATATGAAAGTATATTACGGAAAATATTAAGCTCTAAACTCTGTGCAATTTCATGTTATTTGAGGTTAGTTGGTAACAATTAGGGTTGTTAATACAAATAGCAAGATGAATACACTCATTTAAACTCATTTAATGCAGTTAAAACCTCCAAATCTAACGCTTTGATGATTACCGGTAACTTAAAATGGATAAAAACGACTTTTTCAAAGCGCTGTTGTTCAAAATATACACATCAGTAACATACAAAACTACTCAAGGGCCCTGGCACCAAACTTTCCAACATACTTTCCACCAATAAAACATTAGGGTCACCGCTGAAAGCCCCAAAGGTGCATGCAGTGCGACTAGAACACCGCACGCCAGTTCAGAAACTTACTCTTAACGGTGATATCGCACTTGATGCACGTGGCAGTGTCGCCTTTATCGCTTCCTCGCTTCTGGGCCTCAAACCGGAAAAAAATCTACAGGTAGGCGGGAGCCTGAAAGTTTATTCTACTCAGGTTAAAAAAAAAACGAGATTTGTTATGGGAGAGTTTGGCATAGGGGAAATTTCTGGCGCTAGGTGCGGAGTGTTCCAAAAGAATAAGCGGCGGAATAAGCGGCTGTTTCACCTCTGTATAACTATGTTCTGTGAGGGAGTGGTGGCTGGAGGTGTTCATAGGAAATCTTCAGTCAGTTTAATCAGTATGACTTCATTTACACTATATGACATAATTTTTCTAAAAGGTCGAATTCAGTTGAATACTATTGTAGGATTCGAGTTCATTATTGCAATATAGTAAATTTTAGTTACATTGTGAAAGTCAAAGCTGTATGATTTTATAGTTCTGGAAACCAACTACGATATAATATCTAGCCATGTTATTAAACATTTTAACCCCAGCTCGATCCTGGCTACGACCAGGCAGTCGTAACAGTATACTATAAATTCGAACTGATTTGCAGTCAAATGCAACTACTTGTATCAGGGAAAATGCCTCCTCTGAGAAACTGTGGAAAACCTCTGGTTGTTTACTGATTGAGTAATTGCCACACACAACTGCATGCGATGAATCAAATATTGTTTTNTGTGGAAAACCTCTGGTTGTTTACTGATTGAGTAATTGCCACACACAACTGCATGCGATGAATCAAATATTGTTTTTACCTAATTTAGCGAAATAATTATCAGATATAAACATGTTTCCGACAGTCGCAGTCAATGTTGTGCAATTAAACGTCATTTAAAAAAAAAAAATTTTTTTTTACCCAGGATTCGAACCCACATTATTCTGCTTCAAGGATGTCGTCGCCATATCAATAGAGCTACATTGCCAACATAAGCTTTGTCAGAAGGGGAGAGGGGGTNGGGGGGGGGGTGGAAAAATATGAAAGTATATTACCGAAAATTTTAAGCATTCAATTCTGTGCAACTTATTGTTATTTTTAGGTTAGTTGGTAACATTTAAGATTGTTAAAACAAATAGTAAGTATTAATACACTCACTTAACCACATTTCATGCTGTCCAAACCAACAAACCGAACGCTATGGTGATTACCAGTACGTTAAAACGAAATGAAAGACTGAATGTTCATGTTACCAAGTAAAATGATGTTATTCAGGACAAAACCCACATTTAAAAAGTATACTTAATGGTTTTCATAAGTTGATGCGTTGTTCACGTTTTTATATGTTTTTGAAAGTATTTACTTATAAACGTATTACTAGGGACAGTGATATTTCGCGAAAATATTTAGAGACAAGAAACATTTCAAAGCACTTTAGCCAGGTTCTTTGACTGGCTTAAATTGTTCTGGTCCGTGTTAACTGCACACGAATCACGAATATCCACTGTAGGAGTTAACGTAACACTTCGTGGCTCGGTGAAATGTGGACACGGCACCAGCAGCCAAAGGAAGTAGGACAACAGTTGAGGTGCATACATAGTATTGCAGTGTACTGTATACTCCAATGTTTGCGCGAAAAGTCACTGGCCCTACGTATTACATACGAATACTAACAGAGAAGTTGAACAATATATCACTGAGGTTTTATCTGCAGCACAGTATGTTGGCACGTCAGTGGAGAGCGCCAGGTGTTGAAAATGCAAAAGAAAACGGCCAATTTGTTTTTTTTTTCACTAATTCGCCAGATAAACTAACTGGAATGACTGTTGAATAAGTCAGAATCGGTTAACTGATTTAAACAGTGAAATTCTCACTTATTCAAATGTTGAGTAAAGTAATATCCTATTTTAACTAGGTGAAATTCTTTTTGGGCGGTATGCAGTCAGTTGATGTCTTGCGTCGAGGAAATCAGAGAGAGAGAGAGAGAGAGAGAGAGAGAGAGAGAGAGAGAGAGAGCTCTGCAAAATGTACAGAGAACAGTAAAATGAAATAAACTCGATGAAATGAAACTTCTCCAAGTGCGAACATATCGAATGCTGTTTCACGATTATGGTGACACCGGAAATGTTAAAAAAATTAAATACTATCAAAGAATCTGCTAATAATGCGGAAATGTACATTAATAATAACTAAGTTTGGCATAAAACTTGGAATTATTTTATTACAAATTGTAATATTGGAATAATTGCATGTCAGATTTATAAGGTTTGCCTTTAATTGATTAAAACGTTTATACTGGATTGAACATACACAACTACTCAAATAAACTTTATCTCAGTAATGCGCTCGTTTTTTTAGTTTTTAATTACTTCGTCAAATACCGTTTAGTATCAGCAAAAATGATGATACTATTTAAAAACTATTCAGAATGGATATTATGATTTTTAAACAAAGAGATCACAAAAAATAGTGATCGTACGTATACAAATTAAGCAAATAGAAAACAGAATTTTACCAAATACTTAAAAGAATGAANACAAAAAATAGTGATCGTACGTATACAAATTAAGCAAATAGAAAACAGAATTTTACCAAATACTTAAAAGAATGAAATATTTTAAAGTATAAAATAAGATATCTCATCTTTTCGTGATCATCGTTTTAGCCCGTATACGAAGATAAAAGAAGAAAAAATACGTTTCAGGTGACTTTCAAAGTTTTACACCTAACCAATATTCAAATACCCCTTTCACGTAAGTGACTTTAATTACAAAATTTTATATTCTCAAAACAATAATGCAGTGTTACGTGAGTAGGATACAAGGTCACTATAATTAATTATTTTCGAACTTTCCTCTATACCTACGACGCCTACTAGAAGGAAATTTTAACAACAAAAATTTCGTAGGGAAATTTTGAAACTGCGAAACTTTCATAATATTTAGTTGCTACCAGTAGTTACCATTCCTCGAATTTCTAGGAAACAATTATTAAATTTATAAGTATATCTTGAAGTGGACTCAATAAAATACCACTTATTTAACATTGAGTTAATAAGCAGGCACTGATTTTTCAATCATATATATGCACTGCGATACAATTGTTCAACACGAGAGTTCACCGTGAATAGGTATCAATAACTGATAAATCATAANTGCGATACAATTGTTCAACACGAGAGTTCACCGTGAATAGGTATCAATAACTGATAAATCATAAATAAATATGCAAGTTTTAGTTAATTCAGAAAGTAAATTTTTACTAAAATGTTAGTCGAGCTTCGTACACCTTTTGAATAATTAACTCTTTTATATTTAGAGTTGTTTCTCATGCCAATATTTTAAGCGATTTATTCCTTCCCTTTAAATTAAAAGTAAACAATTTATTTGTTAGGAAACGGCGGTAAGTGAGCACGTGTTTGCGTGTGCGTCGAGAAAATAAAATGTTGTAATATAAAACACTTTTTGAACCAATATTTGTAAAATCACCTCATGCATGACGTGTTTCTGTTTCTTAAATATGTCATGAATCACAAGCCTTTTATTTTTCTGTTTTCATAAAAGTATTTTCCAATAGGGTGCACTGAATTTTCGTTATATTTAATCTTTAATTATGTAATTTTGTTTATATATAATATTAATAAGAGCAGGGAGAACATGTGTGTGTTGGTAATGCTAAGTAAGAAATATTTCTCATTGAACTTACTATAAATCTGATCATGAATGCGGTGCATTGTCCCTTTAGTGGGATTTTATAGACTAGGTTAAGTTAAATAGCTTAAAAAACGACCATTAGTAGAACTTCAAAAAAGTTTGAAGTAACCATGAATGTATTATACACATACTCATATTTACAAGAAAAATCTTTAAAAACACTATTGCTTAAAAAATATTTTTGGCTGGACTGCATTTTTATTATAAAAAGTGATGTATAATTATAAATAAAACTAACTTTTGCCCGCCACTTTGCCCGCGTGGAATTCATGATAACGTAACAATATTTGTTAAATATTATGCATTTCCAAAAATTAAGGAGTTAAGGCTGTTAATTTTGGAGCTATTAGTAATCGGCAGTATAAACATGTAAGTTAAAGGTATTTTACAACAATTCTTTGTAAACAATGTTCTTTTAAATTTAGAGGGCGGCACCAACACAACGAGGCTGAGGGATGAGGTTGCACGCGAGCATGTCACGTAACACTGACCGCGGGAGAAACAGTCCTGCCTCCAGTCAACTCCTGTGAATTCGAGTGTTTCTCCTGCGACTTATTATCGTCATCGGGAAGTACACTTTGAGGGGAAACTGTAGTCTCTTGAATTCAAAAGGAGGTTTCGCCCTCAGCAGCTCCAGTTTAACTAGTGGCCTCGACTACATAGCGCCTGACTTCCAGTCTAGCACCATTACAGATGTTTGGTTGCTTCAAAATCCTCAGCAACATAACAGTTATGTCCACACTCAGTATATGGTATGGGAGACTCGGTGGATTTAGAGTGTTCGAAAATTTCACTGGGTAACGAACTGCTTCGTCTGTATTTACCACCGTGTCTATTGAATTGTATACCATTTCTTNAATATGAAAGTATATTACCGAAAATGTTAAGCATTCAATTCTGTGCAACTTATTGTTATTTTTAGGTTAGTTGGTAACATTTAAGATTGTTAATACAAATAGTAAGTATTAATACACTCACTTAACCACATTTCATGCTGTCCAAACCAACAAACCGAACGCTATGGTGATTACCAGTACGTTAAAACGAAATGAAAGACTGAATGTTCATCTTACCATGTAAAATGATGTTATTCAGGACAAAACCCACATTTAAAAAGTATACTTAATGGTTTTCATAAGTTGATGCTTTGTTCACGTTTTTATATGTTTTTGAAAATATTTACTTGTAAACGTATTACAAGGGACAGTGATATTTCGCGAAAATATTTAGAGACAAGAAACATTTCAAAGCACTTTAGCCAGGTTCTTTGACTGGCTTAAATTGTTCTGGTCCGTGTTAACTGCACACGAATCACGAATATCCACTGTAGGAGTTAACGTAACACTTCGTGGCTCGGTGAAATGTGGACACGGCACCAGCAGCCAAAGAAAGTAGTACAACAGTTGAGGTGCATACATAGTATTGCAGTGTACTGTATACTCCAATTTTGCGCGAAAAGTCACTGGCCCTACGTATTACATACGAATACTAACAGACAGGGAAGTTGAACAATATATCACTGAGGCTTTTATCTGCAGCACAGTATGTTACACGTGAGTGGAGAGCGCCAGGTGTTGAAAATGCAAAAGAAAACGGCCAATTTGTTTTTTTTTTTTTCACTAATTCGCCAGATAAACTGACTGAAATGACTGTTGAATAAGTCAGAATCGTTTAACTGATTTAAACAGTGTGTGTGTGTGTGTGTGTGAGAGAGAGAGAGAGAGAGAGAGAGAGAGAGCTATCTGCAAAAATGTACAGAGAACAGTAAAATTAAATAAACTCGATGAAATGAAACTCCTCCAAGTGCAAACATATCGAATGCTCTTTCACGATTATGGTGATACAGGAAATGTTGCAAAAAATTTAATACTGTCAAAGGATCTGCTAATAATGCGGAAATGTACATTAATAATAACTAAGTTTGGCATGTAATATTGGAATAATTACATGTCGGATTTATAAGGTTTGCCTTTATCTGATTTAAACGTTTCTACTGGATTGAACATACACAACTACTAAAATAAACTTTATCTCAGCAATGCGCTCGTTTTTGTAGTTTTTAATTACTTCGTCAAATACCGTTTAGTATCAGCAAACATGATGACACTATTTAAAAACAATTCAGAATGAATATTATGATTTTTAAACAAAGAGATTACAAAAAATAGTGATCGTACGTATACAAATTAAGCAAATAGAAAACAGAATTTTACCAAATACTTAAAAGAATGAAATATTTTAAAGTATAAAATAAGATATCTCATCTTTTCGTGATCATCGTTTTAGCCCGTATACGAAGATAAAAGAAGAAAAAATACGTTTCAGGTGACTTTCAAAGTTTTACACCTAACCAATATTCAAATACCCCTTTCACGTAAGTGACTTTAATTACAAAATTTTATATTCTCAAAACAATAATGCAGTGTTACGTGAGTAGGATACAAGGTCACTATAATTAATTATTTGCGAACTTTCCTCTATACTAGAAGGAAATGTTAACAACAAAAATTTCGTAGGGAAATTTTGAAACTGCGAAACTTTGATAATATTTAGTTGCTACCAGTAGTTACCATTCCTCGAATTTAAAGGAAACAATTATTACATTTATAAGTATATCTTGAAGTGAACTCAATAAAATACCACTTATTTTACATTGAGTTAATAAGCAGGCACCGATTTGTCAATAANAATTTATAAGTATATCTTGAAGTGGACTCAATAAAATACCACTTATTTAACATTGAGTTAATAAGCAGGCACTGATTTTTCAATCATATATATGCACTGCGATACAATTGTTCAACACGAGAGTTCACCGTGAATAGGTATCAATAACTGATAAATCATAAATAAATATGCACGTTTTAGTTAATTCAGAAAGTCAATTTTTACTAAAATGTTAGTCGAGCTTCGTACACCTTTTGAATAATTAACTCTTTTATATTTAGAGGTGTTTCTCATGCCAATATTTTAAGCGATTTATTCCTTCCCTTTAAATTAAAAGTAAACAATTTATTTGTTAGGAAACGGCGGTAAGTGAGCGCGTGTTTGCGTGTGCGTCGAGAAAATAAAATGTTGTAATTTAAAACACTTTTTGAACCAATATTTGTAAAATCACCTCATGCATGACGTGTTTCTGTTTCTTAAATATGTCATGAATCACAAGCCTTTTATTTTTCTGTTAAAATAAAAGTATTTTCCAATAGGATGCACTGAATTTTTGTTATATTTAATATTTAATTATGGAATTTTGTTTATATATAATATGAATAAGAGCAGGGAGGACATGTGTGTGTTGGTAATGCTAAGTAAGAAATATTTCTCATTGAACTTACTATAAATCTGATCATGAATGCGGTGCATTGTCCATTTAGTGTTATTTTATAGACAAGGTTAAGTTAAATAGCTTAAAAATAGACCATTAGTAGAACTTCAAAAAAGTTGGAAGTAACCATGAATGTATTATACACATACACATATTTACAAGAAAAATCTTAAAAAATACTATTGCTTAAAAAATATTGTTGGTTGAACTGCATTTTTATTAAAAAAAAGTGATGTATAATTATAAATAAAACTAACATTTGCCCGCGACTTTGCCCGCGCGGAATTCATGATAACGTAACAATATTTGTTAAATATTATGCATGTCCAAAAATTAAGGAGTTAAGGTTGTTAATTTTGGAGCTATTAGTAATCGGCAGTATAAACATGTAAGTTAAAGGTATTTTACAACAATTCTTTGTAAACAATGTTCTTTTAAATTTAGAGGGCGGCACCAACACAACCAGGCTGAGGGATGAGGTTGCACGCGAGCATGTCACGTAACACTGACCGAGGGAGAAACAGTCCTGCCTCCAGTCAACTCCTGTGAATTTGAGAGTTTCCCCTGCGACTTATTTATCGTCATCGGGAAGTACACTTTGAGGAGAAACTGCAGTCTCTTGAATTCAAAAGGGAAGTTATTGGGAATGAGTGGAATACGCAGCACAAACACAGTTTCTCCCTCAGCCGATCCAGTTAAACTAGTGGCCTCACATTGCTATGTAGCGCCTTGACTTCCAGTCTAGCACCATTACAGAGGTTTGGTGGCTTCAAAATCCTCAGAAACATAGCAGTAATGTCCACACTCAGTATATGGTATGGGAGACTCGGTGGATTTAGAGTTTTCGAAAATTTCACTGGGTAACGAACTGCTTCGTCTGTATTTACCACCGTGTCTATTGAATTGTATACCATTTCTTNTTCGAAAATTTCACTGGGTAACGAACTGCTTCGTCTGTATTTACCACCGTGTCTATTGAATTGTATACCATTTCTTCCCCTTCGAATGTTTTCAGCAAATCGTTATTTATGACTACTGCTTGGTCGTTTTTGTGTGTTAGATTGTTTCCTTTACACAACCATTCCATAGGCTTGTCCTGTATCTGGGCAACGTCTGGATAATTGTTCGCTATCAGCTCCTGAACTGTTGTTACACTAGTGTACAACTTGTCCGGGATAGCTATCATGCCGTTTATTGCTGGATAATCACAGTTTCCTATTTTCAGCAGGAGGTCTAAAAATTTACTGGTAAACACTTTACATCTCAGATGTACTCTCATGTTTTTGGTAAGTTCTAGTACATTAATCGAAGGCCACAAAGAAGATCTCTTGAGACACGTTTTGATTTCAACGCCACGCGCTCATCTTGGCATCGCTGGTAAAGTTTGGCGAAAATGTCCTGTAGGCAATACTGTCACACCACTTATTACAATTTTGTTCTTATTTACATGCTGCAGAGTTTTATTCAAAGCTCTATTACTTAGAATACTTTTTAGAAGTTTTCGTATTTGTTAATTTCCAGGAAACTGTGAACCAAGTGTTTGATTATTAATTTTTTTATACTACTCTCACAAAGTTTACAATTAATAGGACTATCCAATTTTTTCCTCCAAACAAAATAGAACACCCATTTCTCCCCTTTAGGAGTTGAATATGGAAAAATCCCTGCTTCTTGACTGCTTACATTAAATACTGAATATTTCTTCAAAATGTCATATTTATACGACCAATGATTGAGGCTGGGTGTTGATAAGTCTGTCAGTCAGTCTCTTAGTCAGTTTTATTCCTTTTATACACGTATATAGTTTACAAATTAAAGGTTGGTTTTCCAAATTCTATTGTTGAGAAATTAATACATAATTATTTTAATTGAGGTCTCGAAAGAATCTCTGATGGTTTAATACGACAGAAATTAAAAACAATCTTCCGAATTATATATAAATTAATATTTTGGCAATAATGAAACTTGAACTAGTGCGTCCGGTTTTATAATCGCAGCATTTTATCACGTGATCACTTTGTCTTTCAGCAGTCACCTGCCATTTAAGGTGTGAAATATTTATATATTAACTTGGGAAAGTATGTAATGTTTTTTTTGGAAGAAAACTGGCTGGTGACTTACAGAAATACTACATTTTAGAAAGTCATTGAAAGTCTACAGCTGGATCGCTCGTTTCCACTGATATAGTCTTCTAATTGCAGAATATATTGCTTTATTAATTTCAACGTTGGTACTACAGTTACCGACGTTGCGTACCTACAAAATATTATTACAGTCTGCTTTCTTGGTAAGAAGACAGGAGCTTATCATTCATTGAAAAGTAAGTTACAAATTAACATTTTTTTTCTTCTAATCTTTACTGAATGTTATAAGGAAACATTTTCAGCCTACACCCAACTTAAATAATTATAATTATTCAAAAATGTAATTCATGCGTTCACTTGTTTAAAGTGAAATACTTATCACAAAAATATAAGCGTCTGTAGATTTTTTATTTTGCTACCTAAAGGGATTCCTGGTTAGTTCAGATATTGTTTTGGTGTAAGCCTATTACATATACGCCCTTTTAATAAATCGGATAAATTATTCTACGAATGATGATGTATATTAACAAATATTTTCAAATAAACAATGAACTTCTCAGTGCAAGCTGTAGAAATATGTAGTGTGTGTATTGCCATGTTTTGAAAAAATTAAGTTGACCTAGAGGTCACGCCACCCTTTCATTTTTACACATGACTTTATCATCATATGTGCTAAATTTAAAATAGTTATCTCTACTAGAAGGGGATGCTCAGCAAATCGGAAATATCAAAATTAATTTTGAAATTACTATTTATAGAAGAAGTAGGGAGTTAAGAAAAATACAGATAGATGTGGAATAATATGGTTTATTACAACAAAAATACTTAAAACAACCAAAAATACAAATTTTACATAGAACACGTCGTTTCTTTATTTGCGATCACATTTAGTATTGACTTTTTGGTCGCCTTAGAGAACACTTTTTTCCTGTTCTGTTCGACAACATGCAGTATAATTTTTTTTCGTATTCATCTTTTGTGAGCAACTTATTATAATCTTCGAATAATTCAACACCCCTTTCTGCTGTATCGTAAACGACACGTAAGTTTTTAACACGTTCTTTGCCTTGAAAATAATCAAAATTTTCATTACCAGTTTCCGGATTTAACTGCAAGAATGAGTCTTTATGTCAAGAAGAGAGTGTGTTTGCGATGTCTTTTTTAATACAAAGGCTCCCAAGGTGGTCTCACTTGTTAAAATTGCAGGGTTACCTCTGACCAAGCGAGATCCAGCTTCAACTTTCATTCCCTTAACAATGGTTGCTTTTTCAATACATGTCACCTTGTTGGAAAATAAGGCAAAGCCTACGAGCTCGTCGGACAAGTACCATAGGTGACGTTATAAGACACCCCTTGCAGCTTTTTCAATTTCCGGATCGATGGCTTCATATGGTTTGACATTTTTCCACAGTTTTAGATCATTACCTGGTGCTTCGGCTGCCTAAGGAGCTTCAACCCATGCTTTGGTATACAGCAGCGCACCAAAATTTGCAAACCTAGAAAGCTATTTCTCTTCCATTTTGGTCTGCTCAAACACATTCTGATCTCTAAACAAAAAGATTTTAATTGTATACAACAGTTTTGCCATCCAACGCGCATGATGTATTGGTCCAGGAGATCGCCAATGAATCTTCTCAGGTGTTTTGTTTAGAACGATAATCGTGAGTTCGATGAGCTCGAGGTAGTCATCTCGGATTTGTTTTTCTCCAGACACAGCTTTTGCAAGTACCTCTAGGGTACTCTGAGCGAACAGCTCTGTGTCTGGACTTAAATAAAGCTCTTTGTAGTGTTCACGCGAATAGTTCTGCCAAACTTCTCTAAGCCTTTTAAACAAAGGAATCTCCGGAGAGCTTAATGGGCCAAACCACAACTTAAATACCTTAGCAAGTATTATTTCCAGCACGTGATGGCGACAGGCAAGCCATAGCAGATTCCGACCTANACTTAAATACCTTAGCAAGTATTATTTCCAGCACGTGATGGCGACAGGCAAGCCATAGCAGATTCCGACCTATGCTTGCTTCCAGGAGAGCACATGCTCCTTTTTGGGTTGTTCAGTCGGCATACAAGACATTTGCAAAATGTCAAGTAATTCTTCTATAAGAAAATGTGCAAAATCTCTTACGTCTTTTTTCTCCTTTAAAAAATCGTGATACGGTTGTAGTACTTGTCTTAGCGTCGGAAGCTGATTCAGCCGAGATAACTGCTCTAGTTCGCAAAAACCGACAAAAAAAAAACTAATTTTTATGTCTCGAAGAGGATGCCATTTTTAAGCACTGGTACACTATTTCACTGAACTTTTGACATCTTAAAGTTACTTCTGTCTTATAAGAATCTGTTGAACTTTATTTTACAGTACTAAAGTTCACTTTAATATTCAGACATAACCTGTAACAAAGAACTCTAATGTTAGTGTTTTTCTAAAAAAAACTTACAAATTGACTTTCCTTGAGCACCCTCTTGCACTAAACCTAGGAATTTGAAATTTTACATCGGTAATACAAAGGGTAGAGGTAACAAAAATAGAAAAAAAAAAAAATCGACCACTCTAATAACAACATTAACTTCGATTATTGCCGGACTGTCACAAAATGATGTATACAATTAAATCCCCTCCCCACTTTGTTTTGCTGGATTCCTTTAGATCGTTAACCACACCACCCCCTCCCCCCCCCAATCTTAGTTTTGCCGGTTTCCTTTATATCGTACTAGTTGTCGTCTCTTGCTATGATATTCTTGAATAGATTTTCCTAGCTTAGAACTTCTGTACACTGTAAAAAGCATTGGGAAAATTACCTGACAATTGGAAGCATATATTCGCAAACTTGTTTGGGAAACGTATTTTCTTTACTTGTAAGATAACATCACCGGACTCTGGATAAAATTTCACTTAAATGGCAGTGGAAAGTCCCTTACATGCACGGGGAAATTACTTTACGACTTGCGCATCTCCTCAGCATTGTCTCAAAAGCTCGATGGAAGGACGGGAGGAAAAAAAAAAAAAAAAAAAAAACGAAACTAGGCGCCATGTTCGACAGTTTGTAGGACTTTCATTCATTAGGGTAGGCATAAAACTAGGCAATAAAAATTAATTTTAAGGTAGAAAACGTGTAGAATACAATTATTAAATAGTTGCAAACTGAATTTTCGTGGAAAAAAAAGCAAATAAAAAAATTTGTAAGAGATTATGAAAAACGGAAAGCTTTTCGTTCCCGTCTTCAAATATCAAAATACACCTTTATTTGTATCCGTGTAATTTTATGTGAAGGGAATTATTAAAATGCTTATAAAGGTTTTCATTTTAAAGCGCTAATAAAGCCACTAAAGAAATTCTGCACAAACTTTGCTTTGTATCGCACAAAAATTACTCAGCAATCTATTACACAAAATAATTATTATAAAGAGTTCCAGGAATATCTTACTTGTCAAGTTGTTCTTAGAATGGCTGAAAGGTTCAAGCTAATAATAAATATTTTAAGAAGAAAATGTAGGTATTTCAATTAAACGTTTTGCAGAAAATTTAAATGAATTTTTTTTTTTTTAATTTTCCTTGGTTAATTTCCCTTAGTACACTAATAATCACCAACACAGTTGCTTTGTCGCCACGGCGTAGTTGTGCTCTGCACTCGTAGCTCAGGAACAGAGTGGCCGACTTGTAGTCGGAGTGTCGGTAGCTCACGCCCAGGTTCCTCCGCGGCACATTTCCAGTTCGCATGTCGCGCACATACACGTACTGTGAATTTGTCATTAGGTCGGTCTAACTTGAGCTCGTCAAACGTCAACAACACATACTGTCACAAATTCACACACGCTCTGTCCAACGGCCAATGTATTGGTCAATATGTCAATAAAGTGAACTTAAAAAAAATTGATAACGCACAAGCTTTCCGAGATAACAGACAGCAGTTCTCGCTTGCCGACCAGCAAGGGTCGAATTTTTTAATTTTGATTTTGGTTCCTATTCGTCTGAGTATATAGGCAGTAAGGAAATAAACAGTACTTATATACCCATGTTTATTAAATATAATTTTCTTATATAACATAGTTAATATTTCCTAATATGTACGGGATTTTCCGACGCTTTTGTAGGGTACCTTTACGTACAACTAGTAAATAATAAATACGTCACTAGGTTATGAAAATTTACTACACATTAAAAATATAACTTTTCCTTCCATGTAAGGGCAAATAACTTCATGTAATGGAATTCTACATGAAAATGTTTTACAATGAGACCTTTCAACAATATTCACTTCGTTGCAGTGACGAACGTCTATTTTTCGTAAAACGACATTCCACGTAGTCCGGGTGTATCCCAATTAGTGCTCTTTTCAACCAATTAAAATATATTTCTGCTACCCACGTTGCTAGTCCGGTGTGTTGAGTAATGAATATAGTGCATGTCCCGCACAAGTCCGTCTATTCACGCCATCCTTCGCATAGCAGTAGTGCCTCGGTCGCCGAGGCGAGTTGCCATTCATCCCCCGGCAATATGATGCTTGTACTTCGTGTTCGTCTGTGATGCGCGTACAAGTTTGCCGATTTTCAGTTTTTTCCTTTTTTTTTTTTGACACGTAAATTGTCAGCGCCTTTTTATTTTTTTACCTTTAAAGATCTTTTTCATCTCCGCCAAATGGAATTTCCATGCATTTGAGCTGGAAAGTAGATACAGTGGCATGGGATTCCGGGGTCGAGTTGAAATGTTCAGCTATTCCCGAGTGATTTCGAATTTATATTGTTTCGTTCTCTTTCTTTCCTGTAGAAAGGGCGGGTGATGAGTCGGGCCAGATGAGGGGGGGGGGGATTCGTTTATTAGCCACGGCGCTTTTTGATTGCTTGTTTGCGAGGATGTCAGAAAAGAAGTCTTCGCATGTGTGTGTGCGCGCCCGCAAGCCGTCCATCGCAATCTCCGTGAGAACCCTTATCGTCCTGTCAATCAGCAGCGTAATGAAGATAAGCAAAGAGGACAAAGTTCAACAGGTCACAGAGTAGGTAAGAATACAGAAGCGAAACAATCACTTATTACACGAAATTAAGCCCCACACGCTAGCAAAATGGCGTCACGGGCCAGCAGCATGCCGAAACGCCGTTCGCCTATCAGCGCTTTAGAACTAACTCGGCAGTCACCAGCCCGGCCAGTAGAGAATCTTCTGCAGCAAGCAGTAGCTAGTCACAAGGACCGTTTCCAGGTCTCAGGCAGCCAATCAAAGAATGGATACGCTTATCACAAAGGAACGGCCACGCCATTTCGCGTATGTGCATTTTTCTCCACTGTGGCCAGGTCTAAGAAAAATTCCCTAATTTGCTCTGGCCCCAAGAAATTCAAGACGCAGGTTTGTCTCAAAATAAGACTCCGCAAGTATATGCCTGACTTTTGGTTATAGATAGTCTTCCATTACAAAAACTTCTGTTAAAAAAAATATTTTTTTTTAAAACTGCATGGTTTCTTTATAGGTTTATGATTAAACTACACAGTTTCGACACAGGCAGTGTAGCAGTTGACAGACGATTTATGGACCTTCATTGCCACAGTCATCAACATTTCAATTGACTACCCAAATGAGTGACTAGTCTCTCTCACGTAACGCAGCAAGAGAAAAAATTAATTTATGAGACGTCAAAATATAATACTGAAACTCACCACTCACTCCAGCATTTTCGCTATAGGTTACTCTTTTTGCTTAGTGACTAATGTGATTCTTAAGTGTTATATACACATATGCCATTAGAACTGAACTACTTTTGTCCATTAACGGTATCTGCACACTAAAAAACTTTGAAAAATTCATCCCAGGCGTAATATGTTAGCCTGTTTCTTAAATAACTCATACGACACAAATTCTTAATAATATTATTATCATTAAACTATTCAACATTTGATTAAATGAAACTTTCATTAATATGTCTTTAAAATGTAAAATTTATTTCGCAAAAAATATTATTTTAAACCGGCAAGAACAGTGCTGTGTTGGCAACGGCAAGTAAGAAATATATAACACGTAAAATGTTATTAAACTTAGTTTTCTTACCTTATTTGTAAAGTAAACCTTTCCCGTGGAAATATTTGCATTTGTAGGTACTTATAGTGGAAACTATTTTCATTGTTGATAATTTTAAAAAATCAGTGCAAAATACGGCGCGTTTAAGCAAGTATTTGTGTTTTATTTTTCCTTCCAACGGAGGAAGAAATTCGAATATGCGGAACTTGTAATTTTGTTGTTTTGCTTTTGTTATACTCCGTTATTTTCCCAGCACAAGTAGCTGGAAAATGATAAATGTTTATAATTGTATTATATTTAATATTTATTACAGCCTAACTAATAATTCAGCACTCCATAATTTAAAATTAAAAAGTAATTTTAATGTTTACTCATTAACAATTATAATTAGACATGATCGTTGAACAAATGAGACAAGGAAAATGAAATATTAGCAGATATGCGGGGAGCCTCAATTAAATTCAAAGACTCATATCTCGCGAATCATTTAACCAATTTCAAAGATTCACAGCTGGTTGAATTCCTCATACGAATTGGATATTTGAACAATTTGGTGACATTGCGTGCTGATGAAGTGAAGTGCTTATTTTCTTCCTGTAAATAATACATAACATTATGAAATCATGACGTGTACACACTGTATTTTTTTTAACTTACGTAAGCTAATTACGAGCTAGTGATAATTCTTATTCTGCGGCAAAATTAAATATAGTTCAATGAGTGTCATGTCAGCTGGACGAGTGATGTTTAGGAAATTGGCCGTTGTTGTATAAAGGTCGAATTCAGTAGTCGTTACGTTGTTACGTTGTGTGATAGCAAGCATAGGACGTGCGAGTTTTACATTGAAGAGCCACAAAACTGGTATAGGCGTACGTATGCAAATAACAGAGGTATGGAACCAATCAGAGTAACGCAATGTGGTCGGCAGCTAGATCGGTTACTGCTGCTACAATGGCAGGTTATCAAGATTTAAGTGAGTTTGAATGTGGTGTTATAGTCGGCGCACGAGAGATGCGACATAGCATCTGCGAGCTAGCGATAACATTTGGATGTTCGCGTACGGCCATTTCACGAGTGTACCGTGAATATCGGGAATCCGGTAAATCATTACATATTTGACATCGCTGCAGCCGGAAAAAGATCGGCAAAGAACGGGACAAATGACGACTGACGAGAATCATTAAACGTGACAGACGTGCAACCCTTTCTCAAATTGGCGCAGNGGGGGGGAGTCACTACACGATATTAGTCAGGTGTACCAGTTTTTTTGGCTCTTAAGTGTATATGTTTTAACCGTAAGCTATTTTTATGACTTTATTAATTACTTGAAACTCACATCTCTTTATTTATCACAGATTGGTAACATTCCCCTAAGTGTTTGTAATACTCTTAGTTTCTGCGAATTGAATGCATTGACATAGCTTCAACAAACTGCCCAAATTGCTAAAGCCCATTCAGAAAGTTAGAAAGTAATAAATCCAGTAAATACAACGTATCCAAACAAAAGATCGGATTAGGCTATTAGTGTGCATGTTCGCCACTATCTTTGTCTGTCTTCACTACTTGGCATTATGTTATAAAAATGCGACACAAGCTGCGTGCTTGAGTTTACTTCAGTTTCGTTGGACTGGATACTTGAGGTCGTCCTTTTAACGAAATATCCTAACAAACATAAATTACTAAAAGGTAGATACAGTTATTTCTTCCACAGTTTTAAAGGTGTTAAACACATTCGCGAAAAATATAAACGTGATGTAATATGCGTTATGTGTTGTATCATGTATGACGTGTGACGTCTTTTGGAACTGAAGCCTCGCTGACCCACTTTGCGAGCGCCTCTCAGTCGGCATGTGCCACGAGGCAGGTGGCGGATCGCCGTGACACGTGTCCCGCGGCTTAGGCCATCCCCCTTCACCCACTCACCTCCCTACGCCTCTAGCAAGCCAGTGAGATCTGATGAGAGCATAGGTTTCACGAGATATAAAAACGCAGTTCGCCTAAATTCAGAAAACCCCAGGACAATGTGGAAACGCACCGAGAAGTAGCTGACAGAGCAAGCTAGGAACAAAGTGCTAACCCCCCCCCCCCC
>NQII01002152.1:309056-387817 GCA_002778355.1 Clitarchus hookeri
ACCTTCAGGAACCAGGGCACGTGTTTTGAAAGGCATTGTTCTGCGTTCCAACACCTCACCCCCTCCCCCGATAATAGAGACACGTGCCGACACTTAAGGGGGGACACTGGCAAGCATAAAAACCCCTTTCCGAGAGAAGTGGGTATACAGTTGATTATTTCCGCCCAGAGTGAAGAGTCAGTTCTAGAGTACCGAGCAGAGAGTCAGTCAGAGGCCGGGAGTCGGACCCCGGCCGGGTCAATGATGTAGGGAGTTAGAACGAGACGCTCGGAAGCGCCACACCAGGACGCGCAGGGAGTCAGGCATCGGCAGTCGGATCATGGAAGTCAGTCGCGGACAGTTGATTATTGCGGAGCCGAGAGACGTTAGTTCGAGAGAGCAGTCAGTCGAATATCGCCGAGCAGAGAGTTAGGTCAGGGGTTCGGACCCCTGGCCACGTCAGTAGAACATCACCACAGTGAGACGGCAGCAACTGCGGCCTTGCCAAGGCCGCCCATCGCCGGAGCTCACCCACCACANAGCATTGCCAAGGCCGCCCATCGCTGGAGCTCACCCACCACAGCTGACATCATACAAGCAAGAGATAAGTATACAGTACGCCGTCCAGAGAAGCCCCCCCTCCATCACGAAGTCGTCAGCAGTTAATCCCAATAGTCAAATAGCCAAATTAGAGCACCACACCTCTCAAGGGCTGATGTATTTTATTTGTGTTAAATTCGAGACAATATATTCGTCCTTCAAAATGAAACAGTAAAATACTACATTATTACAAACCCCTTAACCTTCAGGCAACATATAGTCTGTGCCTGGAGGCACCAACTGGCGACCAACTGTGGGGCCCAGCAGTAGCATAAGTGTAACAGTACGTAGCGTCAAGTTAAGTTGGCTTCCACAACGTGGGGCCTAGATAAGCCTGCAGTATATGTCAAGTTAAGTTGGCGCCCGGACGTGGGGCCCCACGCTATTAAGTGTAGAATACGTCATGTATTACACAAATTTCTTAATATATGTAAAACAGTCTTAATGATAAATATGTTAAATACAAACCCAGTTAAAAAGCCATAAAGCATATACCCTTAGACGACAACTGTGTACATTTTATGCATTATGCTTTTTTTAATAGGCCTGCATTCTTTCAACAGCTGTAAAATGTATATAAAGTATTCGACAGTTTAAATGTAGAAGTCAGATGGCAATATATTTGTTTACATATAACGGAAAGTCACGTGACTGGAACCTCGAAGTATATATTTAGTCGGGATTCAGAAAAGTGGGAATTTAAGGTAAATAGACATAGTTGATTACACATATCCTGGGAAAGGTACTTTAAATCGGACATTGAATTTCTGGCAAAATTGTACGATTATTTTGCATTAAATTCTGTACGTATGTATGCTACTAATTGTTTTAAATGCGATAATTACTCAGCATAACTTCACCCATAAAATATTTAATAATATATACCGAACGTTAGAAGATCGGCAAGACATGGTACACTTGGGGTTTCTTGTACACGAGTATTGCTGCTCTACGACACTCGAACACCTTAGACGCCTACAATATCCATATAATTATGAGGCCACTGAACAGGTAAGCATGCAGAAGTGAAGAGGCATGGTGAGCCATGTGATGTGGGCGTACCCATTTGCTGTTTGACGCGCGAATGTGCGCGAACGGGCCTTGTCTCTCATTGGTCACTGCGAGCTGTGGAGTATTACCTATTGGCTGAGCTGCCTACTGGAGAGTGAGTTACGAGGCGCTGATTGGCGAATAGCGTTCCGGCATGTTGCTGAACAGTGGCGTGATTTTTCTGGCGTGTGCTTCCGGAGTTTGAGGAATAAGCGGCTATTTCACTTTTGTGTTCTTGAGTATTAAGTTCCAAAGCAGGAGGCCAAACTTTTCAGTCGTACATACAAGAGATTCGGAGTAAATTGTTCACTGGCAGTTGCCAAACTAAGAAGTAATTTCCGTCCTCAACGGACAGCACATGATTCGCCTTCGTAAAAGTATTAATAGGTTGGCCCAGATAAATTGCAGGTTTTCGCGAAAACTGTGGGTCTCTGTCAAGTTTAATGCAAACGTGCGCCATTCTTCCATTGCAACCTATGAATTTCACAGTTCTATCCTCTATTGTGTATTCAAGTAATAGTCTTGAAATAAAAATATATCATCGGGGTATCCTACCGGATATCAGTTAAATAATAAATAATAACAGGAGGCGAATCATCATACAATATCCATCTTCTTATAAAGCGCGTATTATTTCTTACATTTTATAAGAAATTAGTAGGGCCAGTGACTTTTCGCGTAAAATCGGAGCACACAGAAGACTTCAATAATATATTCACACCTCAGCTGTTGTTATACCTCCATTGGCTGCTGGTGCAGTGTCCGTCTTTGTCCAAGCCACTCAGGACTAAGTAACTCCGACACTGACCCTTCGTGATTCGTGCGAAAATGGTTAACACGTGCCTGAACAGTTTTTAGCCAATCAAAGAAGCTGGACGACCCTACAGTGCTTTGGACTCTGTCTTGTCTCGAAATATTTTCGCGAAATATCACTGCCCTTTGATATTAGTCATGTGTGCATGGAAACTCGGAGTAGTTCGACACATGATTTTATAGCCAAAAGACACGACAGAACTCTCAATTGTCGGAATTCTAGTTTGCTGAAAATTTGTATGAAACACATAGCGAATGTCTTGTACTAATAATAATAATAATATTAAAACATGCGGTCAGTTTAAACGTGGACTTGTGAGATCCCGGAAAGAGAATTTTGGGTTTGTGTTGTATTATTCTTAACACAAAGACTGTAGGTGGCGGACCTTCATGATTGCAAAGTGCTCATTACCTAGTAAGGAGCGACATGATGCTTCTAAACTGCGAGATGGTGTTAATAAGAACATAGAGACGAAATGGCATCTGTTCCTTTAATGTGGGTGTACCCACTATCTAATTGACTGCGTTAGGATCTGGAACGAGCATTGCGTCTGATCCGCTACTGTGTGCTGCGGAAGGTACCCGATTGGCTGGGCTGGCAGCTAACAATCAGGCTGATAGGCAAACGACGTTCCGGCATGTTGCTGTCCAGTGACACCGATTCGCTGATGTTTGCGTCTTGAGTTCGTGGAATGAGCGACTGTTTAATATCTGTGTACTTTTCTGCTCTGTGATTGGTGCATACCGAATTCAAAAAGGGAACCGTCATGGTCCAACCTTCTCGCTATGTGAGCTTGACCCTTTAACGCCATGGACACATGAGATATTTGTACCCAAAATAAAATGTTCTAATACGTGCAAAGTATATGATTGCGAATTTATTTTCAATTTTTTGGGAAAGTAAGCGTAGAAAATTTATGAAATAAAATGTAGGTATAGCGTAAAGATAAAGTTGTGATCATTTGATTAAATTGTTGGCTGGTTTGCCCACCACTTAGAGTCATTGAGTTGTGAAATTTATATTCTGTTAGTGAAGGAGAGCGCCAGCCATAGAACAAGTGAGGCATAGCGACGACTGCAACTCTGGTAAGTTGTCGCGTGCAGAAAGCACTTTGCGGATAAGTGCTTCAAAACTTGGTGAAAACGGTGAGAGAAGAACTTCAACTTTCTTCAGGACAAAAGAATTAATCGTATTATTTTTTTTTTCCGAAGCACGCCATAACTTTTATTTTCGTGTTAAAAAAAGCTTTCTTCATTGTTATAAGGATACAAATACTAAATTTGACAACACTTTCTAATTATCTGTCACGTAATAGTTGTTGTTTGGCATAAGGGTGAAAAAGGGATAAGGACAAATTCGAAACTGTGCGAACTTACTTACATAAGTATGACGCCCATGCCTACCTGATAATATTTTATAAGCATGTTTATTTACATAATGTAAAATGGTATTGCACTGCAAGAAACGTAAAGTATATAGTATTTCATTAATATTTTCTTATATAGAATTTCAACATATATCTTATGAATTAACAGCACGCTAGTCTCAGTACTCCTGTATAAAGATTAAAGAACCGATAAATGTTTATTGTCAGCAGTTCATGGTATAATATATATATTTTTTCATATAACTAAGCGGGACTCAGTCACATAATTGCTAAATGTTTTCCACAAGTTTGAGTTATTTTAATAAGTGCCAAATGAAAGACAGTAGTACCAAAAAAGTGCAAATTTTGGAATTATTAATGCGTTATTAATAATTGGTGCCTTTCTTAAAAAAAAACAAATTGTATTTAATATTTTATGCAATTGACGATTAATTCGTTTACTCTAAGCTCGAATAAGTGATATAAGTCAGTCAAACAACATTTACTGAAAGTCAGTTGATAAGATACTGCCGTCTGGCGAATCAAGGGGAAATGAACTGGGAACAAGTCAGATATGGAAGTGGAATTATCGACATTCAGTGGGAATCACAAATAAATCAGTGAAATTCAGCCACCATATTAATTTGTTATCTGACACTGATTATCAGTAGCACAGTTTTCACTATTTTCTCTGATTTGGCTCAATTCTCTCTGATTCAGAATTAGAGTGTTAAATTAAGCAGAAACTGCGTAAAGAGTTTATATATATAGCCTGGAATCATTCCACGTATATATTTAACATTTTGTGCAAGAAAACAACACCGTTTATTAAATATAATTATACGAAAAGATGTTTTGTGTATTTTGTTAATTGTGGGAAATGGATCATTAAAATACACCCTCGATTATTTGGGTTGGTTTCAAGGAATTTGACGAGTTAAAAACCAACATTGTAAATTCTGAAGACATAATTTTCTTTTGCCTGCTATGAATCTATCACGCACTCAAGGATCACCTCCAAACAAGAATTTTTGAAGCGATGTTCAAATAATGAGACGCTGTTACGAATTCAGTGAACATTGATTGATAAAGAAAATACAGGTATGGTTACACCAGCAGACTTGTATTGCCTTTGAAGGTTCCCTTATTAGCTTATTTCCGAAGAAAAGGAATGCTTATATAATCACTTTACTGTCTGTGTGTATGTGTATGACTGTGTGTTTGTCTCTGCATGAGTGTCCCACTTTGATTTTTTGAATGCTTAAACAAAATATCACCAAACTTGGTACAAATATAATACTAAGCAAGGACACCTTAATTTTAAAATGGCGGCTATGAAATTTTTTTGGTGATATGTAGTATCTCGGGAACCATTAATCTTAATTAAACTAAATTTTCTACACTGGCAGACCACTGTGTAAGCATTAAATGTTGAGATATATATTGTTGTTGATATGCGATTTTGTAAAATAGCACTTGTTAAAGAAATTTAAATTTTTTACATTATATCTCGAAAAATATTTAACCAATTGTCACCCAATTTGGCATGTAAATAATGATATTGTAGTCCATGAAAATGGAAGTCATCGAACTTTATTAGTTATTTTTTTTCAAAATGGTGGCCATACAAATGTTTTAAGTTTGTTTGGTATATCTGCCACACCATTGAACCATTTTCGACCAAACTTTGTATACTGAAAATATTTATTACAAGCATCATACGTAACAAATAACCACTTAAGTTGGCCATTTTTTAAAATAGCACTAAACGAATAAATAAAGTTATTGTGTCATAACGTGGTCAATAATTAACCAATTCTACCAAATTAGGCAAACGAGTAGTAGTGATGCAGATTATGTTAAGTGATATATTTTAAGCATGCCAGAGCTTATTTTCAAAATGGCGGTCATATTGCTATTTTAGCATTTAATGCTATATCGTCTAAACTATGAAATCAATTCCTATATTACTTTGTGCATCTTTTGTCCACCATTTTGTAAGATAGCGCCATGCAAATAAAATAAGCTTTTAAGTCATATCTCGGGAAAGGATTGACCAACTTTTATCAAATTTGGCAAACAGTTAGTACTGAGGCAGATGATGTAAGGGGTGTGTTTAAAGCACGCGAGACACTTATTTTCAAAATGGCGGACATCTAGAAACTTTTAGGTTAGATCGTCGAAACCATGTTACCAATTTGAACTTATCTTTAAATGCTGGCAGTAGGTATTACAACTATCAACTGCATATACTGTATGTACACAGAGCATATTTTGTCGTCCAATTTGTAAGATAGCACCATGCGAGTAAATAAAGTTTTTTTGTTATATCTCGGCAAAAAATGTACAGATTACTTACAAATTATTGCAAAAAAATAGTACTGCAGCAGGTGATGTAAACTGGTATGTTTTTTGTAGGTAACAATTTTTTTTAAATGGTGGCTTTATAAATATTTTATCTTAGCATATTTCACTAACGAAACAAATTCCAACTTACTTTGTATGCTGTCAGTACCTATTACAACAATAAAATTTGTCTATGCAGAGCCTTATTTCTCTGCCATTTTGTAAGTTAGCCCTACCAATAAAAAATAATGATTATATCTCGAATTTTGGGAAACAATTAACCCATTCTTACAAAATTTGGCGAATATGTACTGTGTTAGGCAATAGTAAGAAATGTATTATTTTTAAAGTAGCACACACTAATTTTCAGAATGACGGCTATAAAATAATTTTTTTTTGTGGGCGATATCTACGAAACTATGTACTCTATCGTACTTAACTTTGTCTATTGGCAGTAAACAATTTACGAAAGTGCTACTACATTACTTTTTTGTCTTATATTTATGAAGATCATCTCATGAGAATTGTGGAGGTTTTATGCCATATCTCTAGGACTAACCAAACGATTCCCACCAAATGCTACACTGGAAAATTTAAATTAATTTGTACCAAACTGTGCACACCATAAATACTACAGAAGGCGATGTAAACATTCATAATCAAATGGGCCAGACAACGTAGTTCAAAATGGCAGCATAATAAATTAGTTAGGTGATTTTGATTTAAATTTAACAATTTTACGAAATGAAGCCAGAATTTGAACGTGGACATTATTCATTAGAATAATCAAACACATCCTCTTTTTCTAGCAATTTTGTACGATATAATCAAATAAGAAAATTAAGTGTTCTATATCATATCCCAGAGACTAAACAAACTATTTACATTAAATTTTTCACACGAATAGCGCTACGTAGGTCATGTAAACTTAAATATTTTATGTGGCTGTCACTTAATTTTAAAATAAAGGCCCTGTAAATATTAAAGGTTTGTAAACACTATTTTTCGAAACATAAGACTGATTAAATTCAAAGTTTATGCTCCAAATGTAACCACCTTAATGCAGTGGAATGCACGCTAGCTTAAATACGATGTTTTCTGGGTTAAAGTCCCGGGTAAAGCACGTATGCGTTTATAATTGTCTCACTGCATTTCTACTAACTTAGCTTTTAAGATATTATTTAAAATTATTTGCACCAATGTTAAGGAAATTAGTCTGATTAGTTATATGTAACTTTTGTTAGTAATTAAGTTTTCCTATATATTTATGCTTAATTTCTTAATACGCCCAGCAGACATAAACGCACAAAGAGACTGTCTGATCAGTTATTTCTAGAATGTTTACCCAACTTCCGCGTTACAAGTTTAATATCGTGGACAATTGCGGAATCAGTTCGTAGGAGTATTGTTTGAAAAGAAAGCTCTTAAATTGTGCAGTATATCACCAGTGTAACGATATTTCGTCCATTGACTAACCTTAAGGTGGTTTATAGTTAATCAAATGTGGGAACCGCTGAAGTTACAGAATGACAGTTATCTGTTCGGTTTTTTTTTTGGATGTGAATTCATAAAAAGGTTTATAATGTCCATACTTTATTATAAAAGAACCATCGCAGCAAAACGAACATTTCTTCTGAAATTCGGCGTTCTGATAGATCTATCAGAAGGGAATGATTAAATCTTAAAACTGATGGAAATTAAAAATCAATGCTCTCGCGCAATTAGTAATCTTGAGTTGCTTCTTGAGAGAGGGAGAGAGGGAGAGAGAGAGAGAGAGAGAGAGATAGAGAGTGTGTTAAAATTAGTCTCAATGCTTTAAACTACTGACTTAATTTTGCGTAACTGCACGAACGTCTTTATTCCTTCCAGGAAGAAAACACGCCTTAACATTTTTTTTTACGACACGATAAAACGCGGAGGAGAGGAAATAAATTTTCCCCTCTTTCGTGAAGCGGTGGCAACATTCCCCCCCGACGGCCATTAAAGGCAATTCTATTTCGCAGCAGCCAGGGACTAATACAATTAACACAAGGGGATCCGTCCCGCTACGTTCTGTATGGAAATTTCACCGTTCGTTCACCTCGCACGGCGTGTGCCGCGCGATGGCTGGCAACCTGCTGCATTGACGAGTACAGTGCGTCTGCAAGAGGGGGTTGTACGCATTCGTCTCTGATGACATTCCATTCACATGCACACACACGCCAAATCACTGTCCTTATGGACGGCAGAGAATGACAGTATATTTTACTTTCTGTGCAAATGCATTTATATATATATATATATATATATATATATATATATATATATATATATATCTGAACAGTTACCGCTCTGACGTATGTCGGGACCAATCTACCGTGTACAGTGTTGATCTTAAGTTCACTTTCTATTGCAACGTCATATATATTATAAATTATATTTATATTTTCTCACGCTTTTTGAATTAAAACTTTTACTTATAATTTGTATTAATTATATAATTTCATCTATAGTAAACACAAATAAGTGCAGAAATAATATATGTTGGCAATGCCCAGTACAAAATAGTTCATTTGCCATATATTATTCCACTGTGTGCGCACTGTTATGACTCAAAGGTGTACAAGCCTAGCTAATTGCAGCGATGCGTCGGTATCCAGGCCAGGCGAAGAATTCAAAACATATTACAACAAAAAAAGTTTATGAAACATATCAACGAAATGCAAGTGGAGCTCCTCTCCCGGCGGCACGGTATATATATTACTTGGAAACACTTTTTGTACGGGTCTGTCTGTCTGAGAACCCGCGTCTAGATGAAGCCCTCTTGGCGTGCCGTTCGTCGCTTTCCGACACAAAACTCAGCCTATGGCGACGGCATCATTCTGGTTAGTCATATACTGTAATTAATTTTAAACTCCTTCGTTAATACCTTACATTTATTAATCTAAAAATAATTATATTATGTCTTATATATATTGTGTATTTATAATTAACTTCAGTTCTTCCCTCATAATAGCGTAAACCTCCCATAGTCATAGTCATAAAATATTAAAAACATAACAGCATGAATGAGGTGCTTTGTCTCATTTCTGCAATTTTCTATACTCGCTTAAGATTTGTTTGCATGATGTGGAAGTATATCCTGAAAGTGGAACTTCAGCATGGCTTCAGAAATGTTTGAAGTAACCGTGAATGGACTATATAATACCGTTCCTGCAAAAATCGTATTAATATTTCATGACAAATGAGATTTCACTGACATATAAGTATATGAGCACAATCAATCCTTACATTTTTTGCTGGCCTTTATACTAACAAATTCGTTTATCTGTGTGACGGAGTAAAGGAAATGGTCTACTCTTCCTCTACCTGTTATTATTGAGAGTGCTAAACAGACCATTGGTAGAATTCAGACGAACATATTAAAATTTTGAGTGAGTGAAGAAATTCGGGTGGCTCTTGAAATCGAGATCTTGAGAGCTGACGAGCGTGAAGTGAGATTACTATGTTGAAGCGCCGGAATGAAGGGGTTGGAAAAACGGAAGATCGCTGAGAAAACCCGCCGACCAGCGGCCTCGTCCGGCATGATACCTAGGTTTGAAAATCCTGAAGTCACTCCACCGGGAATCGAACCCGATTCGCATAGATTGGAGGCGAGTTGTCTAATCACTACATCACCGAGGCGCCATGAAAATTTGGAGTTCGTTCTACAGCTAAATAATTATTAATCTGAATGTCTCTAATTACTAAGCACGTTGTAATCTACACGTAGGGCCAGATTACAGTAATAGACAAAATGTTTTTAAGAGGTTACTCCATAGGCTTGAACTTCAGGAGTTATAGAGCATGTTCGGATAAAAGAGTGTCATTTTGTGGGAAGAGGTAGTACACATCAAAACAAGAAACAACTGCCGAATACAAATGGGTCCTAAAATGCATCACGTAGGTGATAAGAACACTTTGTCAAAATTACTACATGAGAGTGCAATGTCGTGTACTTATATCCTACGGCATGCCTCTTTAATACCCATGTTTATTAGACACATGNTTTCAGAAGTACTACATGAGAGTGCAATGTCGTGTACTTATATCCTACGGCATGCCTCTTTAATACCCATGTTTATTAGACACATGTTTCTTGTTTTAATGTGTACTACCACTTCCCACAATATGGCGAACTTTTAATTACGTGGAAACGCCATTGCACTATCCTGTAGTACTTCTGAAAAAAGTGAACGTATCTCCTAAAGGATGCAATTTAAGACCCATGGTTAAAGACACTTGTTTCTTGTTTAGATGTGTAATACATCCTACTAAAATATGGCACACTTTTATCCGAACATTCTGTGTATGTAGTCTGGCCTCAAGGCGTAGATAACGNTACATCCTACTAAAATATGGCACACTTTTATCCGAACATTCTGTGTATGTAGTCTGGCCTCAAGGCGTAGATAACGACGAGACCTCGTCAAAGTGGCAGTTACTACCCCTCGTCTGCACCCCTCCAGACACAAAGGAAGCTGCCGCGACTAACTACCCCTCACCGCTCAGACGAGCGACAGACCACCAACACATTGCCGGCCTTGCCACCGTGTCGAAACGCGCGCGAGACCCTCAACTTTGCTTATTAACAAAGTTAACGCTGTGTAATGCAGCTTTACCAGCGCCATTAGCGTTAGGAATTCACGACCTGCGCGGGCATGACGATGTTTCTTCTACCCCCCCGGACGAGGGTGCGGGGTGCAGAAACGAAGTGAAGGGGTTGAGGCGCGTGTGACTAATCCCGCAAAGTGACGGAACGCTAATGACTTCACGAAGTTAGCTACGACGGCAGCACATGTGCACCACCGGGCTATCCTCGCTGACGTGAAGGTCGACTAACTGTTCTCCTCTTGCGTGGGCCCTCCTCCGGAATTAAGGTGGCCAACTGGTTGAAGGAATTCTGCACGTCTAAAGTTCTAAAAGCGTGCGAGCGCTAGGAGCGACCGAGACATGCGCATCAACTATCTCATCGCCTCTACGTGCAAAGCACTGAACTTGCGTGCAGTCTTGCCTTCGAAAACACGCATCTATGAGACTTTCAGCGGAGACATTACCATTTTATGACGTAGTAATAAAAATAAAGGTTTAATGCACGTTCCTATTCCTTTTTTAATATTTTGTACTCGCACGTTCATACCTGAAAATTACCGTGAAAACACCCGTTTGAGCCATTTTCACTATCAAAAAATCATGCTTTAAAGAGAAACGGAGGAACTAAAAAACGCACACAGACGTGTAACGTTTCTTAAATGCTTTCCATAAGCAGACCCCATTCAGATACCTTGGACGGTTGTTGAATAAAACGTGTTCTGCTGGAGCTCTGCGCGCCGTTGGGCGGCCTACCCAGGCGGCCACTTAAACACGAGGAAACGTCGCAACACGATGCAATTTGTAATTATGCCTTAATTCTATTAGCAAATTTTTCCTCAGAAAGTAAATAGTTACGATTTTCTTCACGGCAGAGTCAACAAAATAACGCCAATGTATTTTCTTCAGAGGCTATGTAGGTACTAAAGGTCTCAAATGTGATGTTCGTTATGAGTTAGCGAAAACACGAAAATAAATAGTTATATATCACTATTTTCTTTTACGGTTTTTTACTTATTCAAATTTATTCCAATAAAGATCTTGTTCCTAGTAAATAACTTCCACTCGGAAGTACGGTGATTAAATTGTGCCAATACTCGGCCCAAAATTCCTCACCAGATAGGAATCTATCACACACCACCCGGTTATCATCAGGATTGTCTTAGGTTGTAATGTCCTGGATTGTGACAAAGAACACGTTTCTAAACGAAAATTTAAAAACGAAAATTAAAAAAATTAATTTATATCTGTCAAAGATCCTGGATTTTTTATAGGCTAGAAATAATATATAGGGGAGAGTGGGGTAGCCCCGGCCGGTGGTTAGTCCCGGCCAGTGGTAGTTTCAAACAATCCCGCGCACATAAGTAAACAAATAACACGCCAAAACTACCGCAGCGCCATTTAGCCGTATAATAGAATCAACCCGGACGCGGCCGCCGATCGAACAACACATTACAATCGTTAATTTATCTGTGCCTATAGTGTAATGTGTGCCGTTTACATTTTGAACTCAGTTATTGTTTATAAAATGTAAGTACTTCAACATTATTTATTGATTATCCTTCAAGATATTGATTCAAGTGTATAAGTAAGGTTAATAATTTAGGTTATGTTTATTGACATTGTTGATATTAAATAAAAACATAGAATGTGGCGGACGGGTACCACCGGACACGGTGTTGTCGGGTAACACCGGACATTTTTGTATGGGGAAAAATTATACACAGAGGTTATTGGGATGAAAATAAAATGAAACAGACTATGCTATCTGTCCAGGAAAAAACGACATCTGTGAGAGAAGCAGTTGAGAGATATAAGGTGCCTTGAGCAAATGAATTGCTCAAATAGTTTAGCCCTTTTCCNCATCTGTGAGAGAAGCAGTTGAGAGATATAAGGTGCCTTGAGCAAATGAATTGCTCAAATAGTTTAGCCCTTTTCCTGATGCTTCTAAGAAACGTCTTGCAGTGCATTCCCGAAAAACACAAAAGAGTGAAATTCTGACATATTCGCCGTTCAAAAACGCGCTGGCAGAGAAAAAGGCTGCAACCAATAAAAACAAGGCGGCAGTTAATAAAATGAAAACAAAGAAGAACATTCAAAGTTTGGTTCAGCAACAGAGAGACCAGGATACCGAATGCTGCATTTGCGGAGAAACGTTCAAAGAAGACTGTATCCAGTGTGTGGACATTGACCCTTCGGAGGAATACTACTTTTGTGATGTATGTAAGGCCAAAAAACGGTTTGGTCATTGTTAAATCTATGTCCTGGGCTAACCTCCAAAAATGTATCCACTGAATATTTAAGCCTGATTTCAAGACTTGTTATAAGCTAAGATAATGAACGTATCAAATTGTTAATTAATTACAATTGTGAGAGATATGTTGTATTTCCATTCAAGTATAAAAATAGAGATTTAACTCTGTTGATTTTCAAAATGTCATGAGTTTTATTTATGTGGCCGGGGCTACCCGCCTCTCCCCTACTTTTACAGGTCAGAATTTTGGTTTTCCTTGAATTTTTACGAAATTTTAATAACGATGCAAGAACGTATTAATATTATTACCCATACAGTGAGTATATTTATTATAGGAACATATAGGAAAAACAAGCCAGCATGAACTCAGTTTAAAATGTAAAAAAGGTTTAATATTATCTTGAACTAACTGATGGACACAGCAATAATTCCAAAGAAACCGCGAAAAAATATAATTCCAGGCAGAAATATTTTGAGCATTCAGAGCGGAAGCTGAAGCCTGTACTTCTCTTTAACCTTTTCAAGAATTACGACCCATATGCTGGACGTTGCTCAGGAAGCGAGGTACACCGTTCCTAGCAAAAAACAGGGTTCAATAAGGAAAGTCCCTCACGTGGTGGGACCACTTAACATCGAGGTCTTAAGAGGTGNCCTAGCAAAAAACAGGGTTCAATAAGGAAAGTCCCTCACGTGGTGGGACCACTTAACATCGAGGTCTTAAGAGGTTATGAGGGTTAAAAGAGCGAAGTATGAAGCAGCACCGGAATGCTACTATGGGGAAAACCGGAGATCCCTGAGAAAACCCACCGACCTGCGGCTTCATCCGGCACGATACCCAAGTGCGAAAATTTGGGAGCGATCCCGGTGGGAATAGAACCCTTTTCATCTAGGGGGTAGACGAGTAGTCAGGCCACTACTCTACCATGGCCCCTACGTAGTAGGAGACATCATTCGTGGTTCAGACTATATTCCATAGTCGCATTAACAGCTGTTTCCAGTAACGGCAAACGAAAAGCCTTATACGTTAGTCGCGGTGTATGGCTGGGCGTTATAATGGTACTAATAAAGTTCCTTTGGAAGGCCTAGAATTACGTTATTATATTGGCCAGAAGAAGCACCGTGACGATGAATGTGTGTTCGTAAGGCACTGTCTCTGATTCAGCTGTCTGCCGTATCGTGGTTTCATTTGTTAATAGTCACACCAGTTGCTATTTGATCTTACTTTCTAAAGTAATATTTTTTATGCAAAGGTGCTGAGCAGGATAATGTGTGAAAATCTAACATNCATTAGTGCAACCGGCCGGGTCAGAAACTTCTACGTAACAAACTCGACTCACACACATTATCACATATACAAACACGCTCAGTGTGGCAAAAAGTAATTCCGTAATAATTATAGACGATTTTGGAAGTAAGAACTCTATAACGAAGAACCTATCTATAGGTTTAAGTAACAATTTTTCTTAATTCGTACCGAAGTGTCGAGAAGCAATGCAAAAACTTTCTGCCCCATCCCCCAAATAAAGTACCAGGGCCTCAGAATTGTAATTACCATAAAAAAAATTTCCAGTATTTTTAGAATGGTGCTTGTTTAAATGTTATTTTCGTGTCCGAATACTAGTTCCCATTTTCTAATTCCGTCTGTAATGTGTATTTATTTAAAGTTAGAAAGAGCCAGTACGAGTGCCTCACAATCATTTTTAAGGCATAAAATTTCCGGTACAANTGTATTTATTTAAAGTTAGAAAGAGCCAGTACGAGTGCCTCACAATCATTTTTAAGGCATAAAATTTCCGGTACAAGCTACTTAGCATAGAATAGGTTCATGTGTACAACTTACTAAAAGTCGTGTTAGGCGAGTTGGCGAGAGTAAGACTGCAAATCTGTTCAGTGCCTTGCGCGTACTGAGCAACCCCTTGGTGTGCAGGAAAAGAGTTCTCCGAAAAAGGTATATCCAAACACACAGCCTCCCAACCTGACCACCAAGGCACCCAGAGTACACCGAGAACGTGTTCCGATACAAGCGTAAACCTTTTTTCAACAAACATTTAAAACACACGGTCGAGTCCCACCACCTTTCCTCTCCTTACAAATGATAATTAACGTTAAAAATAACAGAGAAAATTTGTTAATTTTGTTACAACTACAACTGTAAAATTTATGTAAAGTTATTTACTCTGCATGAACTGGTAAACAGACTAGCAAGACAGCTAATAAATGTAGTTAGTTTTTTACCTGTGTTCTAGGAGTGCGGTAAGAATGAAAAATAAATCAATACATGTTATGTTTCACCAGGATGATACACCTCTAAGATACAAAACACACCTATTTTTTATGTTTTTTATATAATTTTTTGCGATGTGGACACACGGGGTATCCACAAAGCTCCAATAACGAGTCAACAAAAAACAAGGGGAAAAAAACTACCACATACATTAAGTATTTTTTTTAAAGATATAATTTAAACTTAATCACTGGGGTGCACCCTTTAAAACGCAGAGTTGAAAATAAAATATTACAACGTTTANCCTAGCAAAAAACAGGGTTCAATAAGGAAAGTCCCTCACGTGGTGGGACCACTTAACATCGAGGTCTTAAGAGGTGATGAGGGTTAAAAGAGCCAAGTATGAAGCAGCACCGGAATGCTACTATGGGGAAAACCGGAGATCCCTGAGAAAACCCACCGACCTGCGGCTTCATCCGGCACGATACCCAAGTGCGAAAATTTGGGAGCGATCCCGGTGGGAATAGAACCCTTTTCACCTAGGGGGTAGACGAGTAGTCAGGCCACTACTCTACCATGGCCCCTACGTAGTTGGAGACATCATTCGTGGTTCGGACTATATTCCATAGTCGCATTAACAGCTGTTTCCAGTAACAGCAAACGAAAAGCCTTTTACGTTAGTCGCGGTGTATGGCTGGGCGTTATAATGGTACTAATAAAGTTCCTTTGGAAGGCCTAGAATTACGTTATTATATTGGCCAGAAGAAGCACCGTGACGATGAATGTGTGTTCGTAAGGCACTGTCTCTGATTCAGCTGTCTGCCGTATCGTGGTTTCATTTGTTAATAGTCACACCAGTTGCTATTTGATCTTACTTTCTA
Organism: Clitarchus hookeri; assembly: GCA_002778355.1. NCBI lineage: Eukaryota > Metazoa > Arthropoda > Insecta > Phasmatodea > Phasmatidae > Clitarchus > Clitarchus hookeri. Next base: position 325,179 of record NQII01002152.1, read on the forward strand.
AAGTAATATTTTTTATGCAAAGGTGCTGAGCAGGATAATGTGTGAAAATCTAACATTTATATTAATGAATCTCATAAGCAGGTTCCTTTACTAGGGTTGGAAAATACTTATGCGTATACTTTATTAGTACAACCGGCCGGGTCAGAAACTTCTACCTAACAAACTCGACTCACACACATTATCACATAAACAAACACGCTCAGTGTGGCAAAAGGTAATTCCGTAATAATTATAGACGATTTCGGAAGTAAGAACTCTATAACGAAGAACCTATCTATAGGTTTAAGAAACAATTTTTCTTAATTCGTACCGAAGTGTTGAGAAGCAATGCAAAAACTTTCTGCCCCATCCCCCAAATAAAGTACCAAGGCCTCAGAATTGTAATTACCATAAAAAAAATTTCCAGTATTTTTAGAATGGTGCTTGTGATCATATAGTGTTTAAATGTTATTTTCGTGTCCGAATACTAGTTCCCATTTTCTAATTCCGTCTGTAATATGTATTTATTTAAAGTTAGAAAGAGCCAGTACGAGTGCCTCACAATCATTTTTAAGGCATAAAATTTCCGGTACAAGCTACTTAGCATAGAATAGGTTCATGTGTACAACTTACTAAAAGTCGTGTTAGGCGAGTTGGCGAGAGTAAGACTGCAAATCTTTTCAGTGCCTTGCGCGTACTGAGCAACCCCTTGGTGTGCAGGAAAAGAGTTCTCCGAAAAAGGTATATCCAAACACACAGCCTCCCAACCTGACCACCAAGGCACCCAGAGTACACCGAGAACGTGTTCCGATACAAGCGTAAACCTTTTTTCAACAAACATTTAAAACACACGGTCGAGTCCCACCACCTTGCCTCTCCTTACAAATGATAAATAACGTTAAAAATAACAGAGAAAATTTGTTAATTTTGTTTCAACTACAACTGTAAAATTTATGTAAAGTTATTTACTCTGCATGAACTGGTAAACATACTAGCAAGACAGCTAATAAATGTAGTTAGTTTTTTACCTGTGTTCTAGGAGACGCCATTCTTACTTTTTATTTACAATACATGTTATGTTTCACCAGGATGATACACCTCTAAGATACAAAACACAGGTATTTTTATGTTTTTTATATAATTTTTTGCGATGTGGACACACGGGGTATCCACAAAGCTCCAATAACGAGTCAAGAAAAAACAAGGGAAAAAAAACTACCACATACATTAAGTATTTTTTTTAAAGATATAATTTAAACTTAATCACTGGGGTGCACCCTTTAAAACGCAGAGTTGAAAATAAAATATTACAACGTTTAAAAATAATTAATTAGATTTCAAAAAACCTTCTTTGGAAGAGGTTCCCAGCTGTATTAGTGCATCCCGTCAAAGAAACAGTTATGTGCTGTCATGCAATTAACAGTAAAATATCCTTAGCTGTGATTGCAGGGTGCCGGTCCGGACTCCTGCGCCCAGGCTAAAGAATAGAAATCAACGCATAGTCCGCTTCAACAGCAATGGGACATGGCCACAACGTACGAAGACTTACGACAAAGCACGCTACATTATGAGCAGATACAGGTTTGGCAGCTACAATGGCGGGTAGCAACAGAAAATGAGTAAACCTACCGGTAAAAAATTAAACACCACTACAAAGAAAATATTACCGGGTGGCAGCAACTTAATATCATTTGATTTACTTACCCAAGGCGGTTATGAAGAATTATTATAACATTATGTTAACAGATAAAAAACGAACAATTTCCACGACTTCACATTATGATGGTAGTTTTGAAGAAGAATGGGTCCAAAAAGTTTTTATACAAAAGAAAGTGGGGTTTTCCGACAACACACTATGGCCATTCGATTTCTCTTCACCGTGTTGTGATCCCAAAACAATTACAATAAAAAAATTCCCATACATGTTATTTTTATGTTAAAGTTTTAAAGAAAACTATTTTACAATATTACAAAAAAACGCACAAAAGGAACTTATAAAGAACTCACGCCCTGCCATCTGGCGGAAAAACGGTGAAACGAAACGAAAATTGACACCAAAACAGTTTTGCTACTTAAGCGCAACAAAGAGACTTAGCGTAGCAATATTATAATTTGTTCAAAAAATATATTAATTTAAATATTTATAGTTTTGTTAACCATTATATATTTACAATACCTTTAAATCGTTAATTTACATATATTTTCATAGCTTAATTCCAATAAGGTTAATTATAAAATTAAGGAAATACGATGGGACATTGCCAAAAATAAGGAATTTTGTAATCATAATAAATTAGGAAAAATTATTAAAGACGAATACCACAAAATGCCACATTACTTATGTCGCCCTCAAATGTGTCAGACCCCAAAAAATTAATAATTGTTTATTCGTAGCAATCATTGTTCAACTCGTAAGCATTGTGTGTGATAAAATTTTCCCAGAATANAGCATTGTGTGTGATAAAATTTTCCCAGAATAAAATTTTTTTATAGTTTTTATTTTTTTAATAATTTAATTTCTAATACAATATTCTTTAGTTTGTTGCAGCCGTTATAACAAATACAAACATAGTCGTACAGATGAAAAAATTTTCCTAGTAAACTTATTCCATTGACTATCGCGTAAGACATTTGTAATTAGCAAATAACAACCCATGTAAGGCTACATATATATAACGTTAAATATTGAAAATTCTTGTATATTTATACATTTTTTTTAAATGTATTAACTGTTATTTGGTGATCACATATAATGTCATGCAGTAGCCCACGGCATTTGTTTATGGTGGTAATANAAATGTATTAACTGTTATTTGGTGATCACATATAATGTCATGCAGTAGCCCACGGCATTTGTTTATGGTGGTAATATTTCAGCTATACAACATATTTTTTGTTATTACGGCTGCAACAAACAGAAGCATTTTTTATTTCACATCAAAGTATTCAAAGAATGTAAAAAAAATTAAGAATTTAATAACTACGAAAACTTTATTTAAGTAGTATACACATACTGAACATGACCAAGAACATGAACATCACCAGTAGTACCAACTAATTTACTAAACATCCATATCTCATCTCCCAGCTCCATCTTCACTCTTCTGTTAGAACACAAAACAGGAGCCTGGGCAATAGAGACGATTGCAGTCTGGTTAATGACACTTTCGTTAACAGCAAAAGTTGCTAATTGTATGCACGTTGCGTATTCTTCCGCCATATGTAAAATTAGCATTCCCATGAGTTTCATCAGTTTATTCATGCGTCGGTCAAGTGAAACTTTCAAATGATTAGAAAATAATATATTTTACAAATCTGCTCATTTTTACACTTCGATGCATTTAAAAAACAGGAAGCGAAATAAATAATTTAAGTTATCACAAATGGTTACCTAAAACTTTTTATTCGATGTTAAGCTCTGGAACTTCTTACCCTCAATCATTACCAACCATACTGAGTGCATGTCACTCAGTGCGCCCCTTAAAATACATGCAGATAGGAGCAGTGACTTTTCTAAGGTTGACTTAAAAAATGCTCACCTTATCGTGNTGCGCCCCTTAAAATACATGCAGATAGGAGCAGTGACTTTTCTAAGGTTGACTTAAAAAATGCTCACCTTATCGTGAACAGCCTGTAACACCGTTCAACTTCAGTGGCCACTAAAAATATATTTGGTGGTGACTATAAAAATTGTTTTCTTCGTCACAACAATATTTGGCAGGGTAAATACAAACATAACACTTTGTGCCAGCAAAAAAAAAAAATTATTATTTTTATGTGTTGGCAACTGCATGCTGCGATAAGTACCTTATTAGCTGGGCTGCTGACTGACAAGTAGGATACTAGGCGCTGATTGGCGAACGGTGTGGCGGCATGTTGCTGGCAATCGATGCTATTTTGCGGGCGTGTAGAGCTAGAGTTTGTGGAAAAGGCGGTTATATAACTTCTGTNTGCGCCCCTTAAAATACATGCAGATAGGAGCAGTGACTTTTCTAAGGTTGACTTAAAAAATGCTCACCTTATCGTTAACAGCCTGTAACACCGTTCAACTTTAGTGGCCACTAAAAATATATTTGGTGGTGACTATAAAAATTGTTTTCTTCGTCACAACAATATTTGGCAGGGTAAATACAAACATAACACTTTGTGCCAGCAAAAAAAAAAAATAATTATTTTTATGTGTTGGCAACTGCATGATGCGAAAAGTACCTTATTAGCTGGGCTGCTGACTGACAAGTAGGATACTAGGCGCTGATTGGCGAACGGTATGGCAGCGTGTTGCTGGCAATCGATGCTATTTTGCGGGCGTGTAGAGCTAGAGTTTGTGGAAAAGGCGGTTATATAACTTCTGTGCTTTTGAGTATTACGTGGTCGGGAGGTGCCATCTTTTTTGTTTTCCGTATGACGTTAAACTCATAACCAAAACTTTGTCTACCACTCCCGTCCAATCTTTCCCTCTCACGTATCCCGGGAACAAATAAAGGCTCGAGCCACAGAATAGTTAAGAATACAGAAGTGAAACCATAGACTAAAGATAAGGTAGACCGATCTCGCTGGCTGCACGCAACCAGTTTCCGTATCACAACATTGAACTGCTTTTCTACTAATACCACAAACAATAAACGGCATGGATTGGATTTGAGATTTAGAATACTGTTTAGTAAACAAGTTATTTGAGATTATATTATAATTCATTTAACAAATTTGTAATGAAGTTTGATAAAATTCAGACTGGTGAAAGCATTTAATTAATATTGTAGTGTTTGTCACTTAAACTCAAGATACAAACAAACAAGTTCATCGAGGTTGATCATGTGACTTTGACAGTTGTGTTGCTTTGGCGTAGGTCAGTGTTGGGTACATGCGCAGAATACAAATAAGCGGCCTACCTAGTCTTTAGTCTGTGAGTGAAACAGCCGCGTATTCCACAAACACCAGCCGCAAATACCAGAAAAACTGGCCTCACTGTCCAGCAACAAGTCGGAACGCCTTTCGCCAATCAGCGCCTGGTAATGCTAACTTACTTGCAAAACTGGCAAAAAGGAATATTTCGCAGCACGCAGCAGCCAATCAGACGCAAGGCCGGTCGCCTGGTCCTCGCACAGCCAATGCGAAAATGGGTACGCCCATAGAAAAGGAACCGCTACGCCATCAATCACTTCTGTATAGTTACTACACATTCTGTTTTGGAGCCGCGGTGGACCGGGGTGGATGTCTAGCCTATGAGGGGGGCTGCTCAGGGTCTGTGCCGGGGCTGTGTTGCCAAACCGTGGACGTGGATGTAAACAACTCAGATCGTTACACTGGCTCCTCCGGGAAAGGAGGGGGGGGGATCGAGAGGAGACGCCGTCGCGCCAGTCTGCACACACGGCGGGCGTCTGCACGGCGCCGGTTCAGCTCCATGTGCTGGCCTGTTCACTTGGGGCTCATTTACAACATCGCAGTTAAGATGCCGCTTCTTTATAATATACTTGCCTCAACTACGCTTTAAAATTATATCTATAATTCTTAGCCATGTTCATTTTAGAGTTCAAGTCTTATGCATATGAGTATGTATGAATGTTACAAAATAAATTAACTGTAGATATGAACTTTATATATGTATGTATACGCATAAACATTTTACATGCATGTGGCCATCGAAACCTAATATATTTCAATTATTATTAGAGACCTGGANCTTTATAATATACTTGCCTCAACTACGCTTTAAAATTATATCTATAATTCTTAGCCATGTTCATTTTAGAGTTCAAATCTTATGCATATGAGTATGTATGAATGTTACAAAATAAATTAACTGTAGATATGAACTTTATATATGTATGTATACGCATAAACATTTTACATGCATGTGGCCATCGAAACCTAATATATTTCAATTATTATTAGAGACCTGGAGATTTCACGGATTAATTTTGGGACAAGCTAGAATTCAAAACACATGCATTTATATAACTTAAGCCATTGGCCCATGCGGTATTTGACACTTCCTGGAGAATGCTGGTCCAATCGTCGCCTTCCACTGTGACAGCAGGCAACCAATGTGAAGTTTATGTCGGCATATTTGTACATAAGACTGTAGAGTCATTGAGCTCGCGAATTTTTCCGGCCTCTAATTATTACACATAATCTGGTGCGTATTACCACCTTGTATGTCTCTCACTACGTAATATACAATTTTTAGCCTACTTTCCGACAGAAAGATGGGCTTATGCAATCACCCGNGCGGTATTTGACACTTCCTGGAGAATGCTGGTCCAATCGTCGCCTTCCACTGTGACAGCAGGCAACCAATGTGAAGTTTATGTCGGCATATTTGTACATAAGACTGTAGAGTCATTGAACTCGCGAATTTTTCCGGCCTCTAATTATTACACATAATCTGGTGCGTATTACCACCTTGTATGTCTCTCACTACGTAATATACAATTTTTAGCCTACTTTCCGACATAAATATGGGCTTATGCAATCACCTGGATGTTTGTCTGAAATGCATGACTCTCTTAATAACTTTTTAACCGGCGAAACGACCTTATTTCAGGAAACTCGGTTCACAAGTTGTAGTTAATTAGTTCATCCAACTTTTATAATTTCTAATCAAGTTTGGTATTTATTTTAAAGATGGCGGCAATTAAAAAATAGGACATTATATAATTTTTTGCAAACCATTCAACCGATTTAAACCGAATTTGTGCATGATAAAGGTATTGAATTTAGAAAACGATAATGTTATTGCTATGCCATTTTGGAAGATAGTGTAACATAAAAAATAAAGCGTGTACGTTTTATCTCGGAAACTACATACCCGATTTCTGCCAAATTTGAAGTAAAAGTAATAATTTTTTTAGGTCAATGTTAATATATGCAATTGAATAACTTTTTGGAAGCCATTTTGTTACGAAGTACACATTGAAAAAGGAAATTTTTAGGTCATATTTTGAGGAACACTCACCCGGTTACTACCAAATTTGGAAGTCAATGACTGCTATGGTAAGTGATCCACACTGACATGTTTTTTAAATCACACCCTTTTTCAAATGGTGGCAATGAAACTTTTTAAGATTACTCTGCTATATATACGTAACCATGTAACAAATNACACATTGAAAAAGGAAATTTTTAGGTCATATTTTGAGGAACACTCACCCGGTTACTACCAAATTTGGAAGTCAAAGACTGCTATGGTAAGTGATCCACACTGACATGTTTTTTAAGTCACACCCTTTTTCAAATGGTGGCAATGAAACTTTTTAAGATTACTCTGCTATATATACGTAACCATGTAACAAATNTCACACCCTTTTTCAAATGGTGGCAATGAAACTTTTTAAGATTACTCTGCTATATATACGTAACCATGTAACAAATTTGAACTTAACTTTGTATGCTGGCAGTACCTTTTACAAAAAGCAAATGTGTGTACACAGAGCCTCTTTTGTCGACCATTTTACAAGATAATATCAACTGATTAACCCATTCAGACCCAGTGTACACAATAGTGTACATTATGCACGTGTAGGTACTTTTTGTTCTGTACTGCACACTACGGAGCTCGATGACCAATGATTTTACTTGTGGGTGTGGGTAAATTATTTGCAAACCACCTTACTGCTCTAGGTCATAATTTGTCCATATAACTGTAGCCGAACATATAGCCTACAACTTATTGGCTATGACAACAAAACAAGCGTTGTGTCAATGTAAGTACAGCACGCATTATAACATTTTTTGTTTGCATCACTTGAAACTCTAAATTTAAGTCTGTCTGAAAGGGTTTTATGATGTTTTGCCATTTCTCGGGAAACAGTCAACAAAATTTGCAAAGAAGTAGTATTACGGAAGTGATTAACCTATATATTTGCTTCATTAATAAGGTTTTTAACGATAACTGTTTATAACAGACAGGTTATGATATAGGATTAATAAAAAAATTATAACATTTTGTATTTAAAGTTTATTAAAATATATTACCACATATTACTTAAAAATAATAATGTTCATCAATGTATAGTGTGCTTCCTTATACAAAACTAAGCCCTACGTGNTACCACATATTACTTAAAAATAATAATGTTCATCAATGTATAGTGTGCTTCCTTATACAAAACTAAGCCCTACGTGAAACAAACTATTCTGAAATAAACATCGTGTCGTAGTGCAGTAAGCTTGAATGCAAAGAACTTGCAGCAAAAGCGGTATCGATATGCCACTGAAAGTTCTGTATATGATACACTAGCGGACCCAGATGGTTCGGCTGTCATCATGTCGGAAGGAGCAGGAACCAGGAATTAAGATGTCTTCGTGGAAGGAGATGATTCTCCGGGCGATAGTCGTCGCAGTCGATTTTGGTAGAGGAGCCATTGGATCGANATGTCTTCGTGGAAGGAGATGATTCTCCGGGCGATAGTCGTCGCAGTCGATTTTGGTAGAGGAGCCATTGGATCGAAATTACAATCCATCACATCGCCGATGGTAGCCGCAATTAATCTCTGTTGCAGAACCAACACCGTGACTTCGATGAGGCCTGTGGTTTAACTTCCAATGACCTAACATGTGTGCAGTAAGTATCTCTGCTATAAAACAACGACTCTCTCCATAAGCATATATATTAAATGTGTTTTGAATTGATCATAAGAGATATGAATTTCATTCTGTCGTACTATGTGGTTTGTTCGAAAATACCTTGTCACAAAATCTGCAGGGTTAAATTTTTTCTGGCGGAGGTGACCCATCCGAAGAATTCGATGGTGCTGCTGGTCCCATGCCCATAGCAGTCAGCAATGGTGCCGTTGCTGGCTGCTGGTCCCATGCCCAGAGCAGTCAGCAATGGTGCCATTGTAGGCAGCCCTCCCAAAGAAGTCGATGGCACTGCTGGTACCACATACGAAGAAGTCCATGCCAAGGATGTAGATAGCATTAGCTCTGGAATGTCCGAAGACATCACAGATACTGAATATGATGTTGAATGTAAAAACTAGATGAGCCGATCTGTACCCCCACACTTTTGTCGACGAAATGCTGCTTCTACAAGGAGCCGTTATTTACACAGATAGAAACACCCCTGTTATCTTCTTTGCCACACCACCCCTTTACACTCCATCCGACATATTGCCTGTTTCAACCTGAATGCATGTGTACATTCCCAGGTCCATCTGTACGAATTCAACGTACATTAGAATTACACCAATACATAAATAGGTTATGTAGTATAAGAAGTATGTGGATTTTCTGTTTTTTAAGGTTTCATTGAGGAGAAAAATGATACTGTAACAAGTTAGGGAAAAAAAACAACATTTATATGTTTTTACACACACAATAAATTCATGAAAACCACAACAAAATAAGTTAAGTCTCTTTTTAATTTTTTTTTNTTATATGTTTTTACACACACAATAAATTCATGAAAACCACAACAAAATAAGTTAAGTCTCTTTTTAATTTTTTTTTATTGTTCTTCGGAATCGATATCGGGATGACTTCTTGTCTAGTCGTAGGCATCAGATTCACGGTCTAAGGACAAGGCACACCATTTGCGAAGCAGTCGTGCATTCCTTCATATGCGTGTCCAGTCAGGCTCTGACCTNGGTCTAAGGACAAGGCACACCATTTGCGAAGCAGTCGTGCATTCCTTCATATGCGTGTCCAGTCAGGCTCTGACCTGTCACAGACATGACGAAGCGAATAGCAGCAAAGGACAGCCGTACTCGAATTGCACATCGATGATCTCAATTTCGCTTTTGCACAAATCGCTCAACCATTTTTTCTGCTCGGGCCCCGCCATGCAAACTGGTCCTGGTGGATGCCGAATAAGCAAGTCATGCAGCACATTTCCCACTTGGTTGTATGGAATCTTGCCTTCGTCCCACTCCAGTCAATGGTGATACTTGGTCAGCCCGGGCGTTCGTATTCTTGCTTTTCTCGTCCAAAAGTTTCTACGAATAAGAAGGTCAGAAGAAGCGCGTGCGCATTTTACCATCGTCGTTGTAGGACACTGCATCTTCCTTGAGCATGTAGCCACTCTGGCTCTGGAAACCTTGTAGATTACAGTAGATTCTGCAGCTGTATATGTTCGAAGTCGACTAAACAGATATCGCTTATGACATATCGTATTAATCTCTCTCGGAGGCATTCACGAAAGTATCTTGACGACTTTGTCTCGACAATTTTACGATGCAAGTCCGTTCGTGAAGTATCAGGCAGAAAGCATACTCGATGGCAGGAATATTTTCATATCTAGTCAATTCGATCCTGTAGTTGATCACATTCAAACTGATATGTTCATCCTGTTTACTTACATCGAACATCATGAGAGGGGAAAAACTCTTGAAGGTATCTCTGGGTTCAGTATAGGGGATTGGGTGTTCCCATAACATGCATTTTTGAATTTAACATACATGTGATATTCCGGTAGGTACTGGCCATTTTCAATGTTGATTTTCATATGCATGTACAGATAACTTTTGCTATTCAAATGTATATTCACATTTTCTATTTTACATTTGTCGANTTTCATATGCATGTACAGATAACTTTTGCTATTCAAATGTATATTCACATTTTCTATTTTACATTTGTCGAACTGCGAACGACTCACTCCCACATTGTTCTGTCTTCCAGTCTGTAGTCCTTAGATGATTTACCTAGGTTTCTTGATAGCAAAACTGTACTTCACCATTCAGTTGATGCGCTGGCTTGAAGACAATCCTGGATAGGTTCCAATACTCCACGACTTGAAAGGCCCATCGATGTTTTTGCCATTTTTCACATTCTTCAGCATATTGATGCATTCGGTAGTACTCAGCTTAACATGAGACAGCACTAATTTGATAGACTGTAGTATCAGATCCACTGTCTCCAGGTCCCCCCTCCATATCCACGATGGCATCTGTGTGTATATTGTCTAGGAGCAGTATCAGTTCATTCTTCGAATTGATAATAATTCGTTAGTAGTCTTCGGCGAATCCCAGCAATATCGCTAAAAGAAGGCAGACTTAAAATTTCCCTCTGGAGTTTATAGAAACATTGCAGTCATCTTCTATTCCCCAGCCTGCCATATTTTCAGCAGACAGCTCATTTGGCATGAGCGAGAGGTAGTTTTTGATCCCGTTCATTTTGCCTACNAGCCTGCCATATTTTCAGCAGACAGCTCATTTGGCATGAGCGAGAGGTAGTTTTTGATCCCGTTCATTTTGCCTACATCTCTCGTCTCGTAAACGTCGAAACCGTTGAGCAAATACATGATGCGATCGATGAGGTGGAGTATACTATTGCTCGTTATTTTCGTCGATGCATGGTTGGATATATCTTCTTTCGTCAGTGTAACCCTGGNAGGTGGAGTATACTATTGCTCGTTATTTTCGTCGATGCATGGTTGGATATATCTTCTTTCGTCAGTGTAACCCTGAATCGCAGGAATAACTGACAAGGAGTGCGCGGATATCTTGGTGTTGGACTGCTATCCGAATTTCTGTTAGTAACATGTATGGTCCGATAAGGAATTGCTGGTATNTTTATTTGGACACGTCCGCTACCCTTAATATTTATTGGTGTTGACCGCCGGCAGGCTTCGCTAGCGCGTGTGTTCCCTCTGGAGTATATAGAAACATTGCAGTCATCTTCTATTCCCAAGCCTGCCATATTTTCAGCAGACAGCTCATTTGGCATGAGCGAGAGGTAGTTTTTGATCCCGTTCATTTTGCCTACATCTCTCGTCTCGTAAACGTCGAAACCGTTGAGCAAATACATGATGCGATCGATGAGGTGGAGTATACTATTGCTCGTTATTTTCGTCGATGCATGGTTGGATATATCTTCTTTCGTCAGTGTAACCCTGGATCGCAGGAATAACTGACAAGGAGAGTGCGGATATCTTGGTGTTGGACTGCTATCCGAATTTCTGTTAGTAACATGTATGGTCCGATAAGGAATTGCTGGTATGCATGAAGTTCCACTTTCGTGACGATTTCTTCAAAAACAACCGGCTTGTTGATGTTTTTGTAACCTTCCATGGCGATCGACCTCGAAGCCAAGACTGCGAATGAAAATCACGTTGGAATTTGTTATTACCTTGGTGACCTGTGGTGTACTGATTGCTAGTTTGATTTGCTGCTTTGTTTTATGGCATCTGGTCGCCATAAAACTTATTCCCATGTTCTCAAATGCAAGAGTACTAGGATTTCTTCGTTTCGAAAGTTCACCAACTCTCTCCTAGCTGGTCGATGATCTTTACTAGAACCTCATGTTCTTTCTTCGCGACGACTGTAACGCAAATAATGCTTTGCATTGCCATGGCCAGTTTATAAACTGAAGGGACCATCAGCGAAAACGTGTGCAGCATTTTTTCTGGCCTACCATTGATATACATTCCACTCACAATTGCAATTGATTCGTATCACATTAACAGGCAAGATGTTTACAGGTCACGACGATTCGTGGATTTTACAGCTTCGTACATATGTGGCTTGAACCCCAGTATTGTTCCGATGTAATACTGTTTCGTAAATTGGATATCCTCGCTGCATATGATGATGCTCTTCAGAGTATAGGAATTTTCACGTAATTCGAATTCTGTGTCGGGAGACAGCAAATCTTCGATGTACCTTGTAATGTCGTCTTATTCGAAATAGCCGATGGGCAATGTTACCTCGCCGGAGACATTAACACTTTTCATATGATACATCTTGCATTTTTTTTTCATCGATGTTCGGTATCGCATTGTAGGTATAGGTTTTGTCGATTTTCAAAATTATCGAAATGACTGATGTTTTCTGTTCCAAGTATAACCATTTTATTCAGTTACTTGTACAAACGAAAAAGAATGGGAAAACACAAGTGCGCACAGTTCCAGGTTTTCAGCATCTGCTACATCTCGTAGTTCTAAGTCAGTTTGCAATTTTACCTATATAGTCGCCGCTTGGGTGGAGGATGCAAATTACCGAAACTGTCGTAGTAGTCCGCACTTTTGACATATTTGACATAAGTTACCCAGTGTGTGCCGGGTCCGACTGTCATGTTCAAATTAACTATGGTGCAATCATTAAATTTTAGTATAGTTAGCAAAGCATCTCGCATGAACACCTCTAAAATTAAATATTTTCAATTTACGTACAGTTCCAATCAAATTTCATGAGCAGTCGTTTCGGTACTGATTTTATTTTCAACTTCTCCTGCTGCATCACTTTTACACACTTCCACCTCCTACTTGGTATGATCTGATGTAGAGGTCTTGGCCGTTTTTTACCCATAGTGATATCTTCGATATTTGCATTATGCCTTTGGACCTCGGACAACTGCTTCCATTCGTTCGATGATGTGTTGACAGCTGCAAGTCCAAGTTCAGACAAAATTAGTGGAAAAAATCTGCCGGTAGATGTTTTCTTGGTCTTGCATGCTTTCCTTCCATTTTTCTTNTGATGTGTTGACAGCTGCAAGTCCAAGTTCAGACAAAATTAGTGGAAAAAATCTGCCGGTAGATGTTTTCTTGGTCTTGCATGCTTTCCTTCCATTTTTCTTCACATTTCGTTTCACTTGCACCTTCCATGTACTCTTAGCACCCATGTTAANTTGCATGCTTTCCTTCCATTTTTCTTCACATTTCGTTTCACTTGCACCTTCCATGTACTCTTAGCACCCATGTTATTCTTTGTTTTTGTTTCATCACCTTGGAAACATCCAATGCTGCTATTTTTTCTCCGAGCCCGGTATCTAATAATTTTCTTATCTTATCGGCCTTCTGTGCAAATATCTTGTCTGCCTGGTGTCGGGTTTCTAGATTCTTGTGCTGGGAATAGGCGATGTTGTGTTGCTTGCATGATTAACCCAATGCATTGACGCCCATATTACAGCATGCCAACCTTGTAACTAGGTTCCTGACCTACAGAACTTGTATCCAGGAATGTGCAGCTCGAATGGTAGATTGTTGATCAGCGTATAGATGATCCCACTTCCAGTTATGAACTTACTTCTTCGAGACATTATGGCGAACTGACCTCAAAAGTTATAAATATGCTTCTTTTATACATTTATGTTTCAGTATCATTCTAGACTCGGAACAGTATCGATGTGTCACATATTCAAATATGTCATTTCAGTACAAACTCTGCCAGAGTAAGTTAGCTTGGAGTGATCATTTGAAGAGACATCATATAACCAATAAAATGTGTTTAATGCAAACAAGAGGCATGTTTATGCTACCTTATCTTCCTCCTACACATCATCATCAATATCCAATATATAATATAAACCAAGCACAATAAACATTTGACAGATGGTTAAGCATATGCATTCATGCTGAAGATGAAGCTATCTCCCACGAATAGCGACAATGAAGCCTTTTTCCGAATNTAACTATGGTGCAATCATTAAATTTTAGTATAGTTAGCAAAGCATCTCGCATGAACACCTCTAAAATTAAATATTCTCAATTTACGTGCAGTTCCAATCAAATTTCGTGAGCAGTCGTTTCGGTACTGATTTCATTTTCAACTTCTCCTGCTGCATCACTTTTACACACTTCCACCTCCTACTGGGTATGATCTGATGTAGAGGTCTTGGCCATTTTTTTTACCCATAGTGATATCTTCGATATTTGCATTATGCCTTTGGACCTCGGACAACTGCTTCCATTCGTTCGATGATGTGTTGACAGCTGCAAGTCCAAGTTCAGACAAAATTAGTGGAAAAAATCTGCCGGTAGATGTTTTCTTGGTCTTGCATGCTTTCCTTCCATTTTTCTTCACATTTCGTTTCACTTGCACCTTCCATGTACTCTTAGCACCCATGTTAATCTTTGTTTTTGTTTCATCACCTTGGAAACATCCAATGCTGCTATTTTTTCTCCGAGCCCGGTATCTAATAATTTTCTTATCTTATCGGCCTTCTGTGCAAATATCTTGTCTGCCTGGTGTCGGGTTTATAGATTCTTGTGCTGGGAATAGGCGATGTTGTGTTGCTTGCATGATTAACCCAGTGCATTGACGCCCATATTACAGCATGCCAACCTTGTAACTAGGTTCCTGACCTACATANCTAGATTCTTGTGCTGGGAATAGGCGATGTTGTGTTGCTTGCATGATTAACCCAATGCATTGACGCCCATATTACAGCATGCCAACCTTGTAACTAGGTTCCTGACCTACATAACTTGTATCCAGGAATGTGCAGCTCGAATGGTAGATTGTTGATCAGCGTATAGATGATCCCACTTCCAGTTATGAACTTACTTCTTCGAGACATTATGGCGAACTGACCTCAAAAGTTATAAATATGCTTCTTTTATACATTTATGTTTCAGTATCATTCTAGACTCGGAACAGTATCGATGTGTCACATATTCAAATATGTCATTTCAGTACAAACTCTGCCAGAGTAAGTTAGCTTGGAGTGATCATTTGAAGAGACATAATATAACCAATAAAATGTGTTTAATGCAAACAAGAGGCATGTTTATGCTACCTTATCTTCCTCCTACACATCATCATCAATATCCAATATATAATATAAACCAAGCAGAATAAACATTTGACATATGGTTAAGCATATGCATTCATGCTGAAGATGAAGCTATCTCCCACGAATAGCGACAATGAAGCCTTTTTCCGAATNATGGTTAAGCATATGCATTCATGCTGAAGATGAAGCTATCTCCCACGAATAGCGACAATGAAGCCTTTTTCCGAATACAGTGAGGTACATCATCGCAGAACCATCAAATTGCGGGAAAACATTTGTCTTACTGAGCCTGCTGGAAGAAGAGAATGGATTAAGATTCAAGAATGTGCACATATACTCCAAATCGCTCTAACTACCAAAATAGTAGCGACTGGCACGAGTACTGCAGGCTGTAGATGGTATGCAATATTTCCCTTGCAGCGATAATGAGACAGTCGTGCCCCCGAGCGAAGCATTGCCAAACTCGGTGTTTATTTACGACTATGTGACACGTGAGAAATATACTTGCATCCAGGGGTATTTCAGCATGGGACAANAAACTCGGTGTTTATTTACGACTATGTGACACGTGAGAAATATACTTGCATCCAGGGGTATTTCAGCATGGGACAGCATGCGAAAATGGACTGCATGTACCTTATTCGCTCATACCCAATCAACTGCTTCGCAGTAATGCTAATGTGTTGGTGCTGTTTCGCATGGACCACATCAGTATGTACAATACTTTATCAGATTTCGAGAATATATTTTCTTTGTGCTGGATATACAAGTATGGATACTTGGTGGTCGTAAAAGACTNACTTTATCAGATTTCGAGAATATATTTTCTTTGTGCTGGATATACAAGTATGGATACTTGGTGGTCGTAAAAGACTGCCCTCTACATTATGGCGTGTACAGACATATATCAGTTCGTCATCGACCATCCAGAATGAGTTTCAGTATATTGAAATTCGGGCAGATTAGCCTCAAGCTGTGGCTTGACAAAGACGAAGATAGGGGTTGTCTCATACCAAGAAACGACGGAATTTGCGATACTGGTAAAAAGAATAATTTCAAATGTTGGCGAACCCAAACAATCCGAAGATACTGCTACTAAATATTTCGTTCTCGAAACTGATAATAGCTTAATCTCAGAATTATGCAGTGTGTTGGCTGATCAGAGCAAATTATTTCTCACTTACATGTCCGAGCTCGGGGTGAAGATGGATCGTGTGAAGACCAAGATCGTTCGAGATTTGATGGCAATGGACGCGCATGTAACGAGTGTTCAAAGTCAAATTACCAATAGACAGAATGAGGCATCTGCACAAAATGAAGAGAAACTAAAACAGCTTAAAGATTACATAGAGCATACATTCGCTACCTCGACTTAACACCTCGCCACTGAAATGGATATTCTAAACCATTTCAAGGACATACTGGATATCTGCAGCAAACATCTGGAAAGGATCGAAAATCCTTTGTTGGTGACCTCACGACTAAACTTATTAAAGAGAGCAACAGTAATAATTTGTATACAGTAAGATCTCTGATATTGCTAGCAAACTGCATCGAGTGATACAGTCGTCCTGCTAGAAGTATTTGCTTGCCAAGAGAGCTAGACTTTGCCCTGACCTTATAAATGAAGAAAACTTTAAGCCCATTACTCGCCCTATCGACATAATCAGGGAGAGCGATGGAGCACCCGTAGTCGTGAAGACCGAATTCGACGATACTCCTGAGCATATGAAGAAAAGGAAACAAGGTGATATACAAATGGTTCAGAATGATGGACCGGATGCGGATTTTGTACATAAGAAAAAGGTACAGAAGAAACCCCTGGAACCTAATTCACTGGCTCGNATGATGGACCGGATGCGGATTTTGTACATAAGAAAAAGGTACAGAAGAAACCCCTGGAACCTAATTCACTGGCTCGACTGTACCTACAACCGTACACATATAATATACTATGTAAACAAGTAAATTTTAAATGGTTCCTGGGTGCTGATGAAATAGAGTTTCTACTAGTTCAGATAATCCAAGTAGGCGATTACAAGATGCATGGAACACTTAAGCTTTAATAGCTTATATTNAGTTTCTACTAGTTCAGATAATCCAAGTAGGCGATTACAAGATGCATGGAACACTTAAGCTTTAATAGCTTATATTTCGCAAGGAGCCCAGGGAGTTTACAGAATCTGACCTGCAGGAATACAGGAAATTGTTCGAACTCACGCATGCACTTTACCAAGATAACAATCCCGAGACCAGTGCTTATAAGGACGAAGATCACGAAAATATCGACATTTTCGCAGACCTCTTCAGTCGCCTAGCACTGAAAAGTGGGGATCGTTTGAAGAAGATAGAGAGTGACAAGAACATCGACAATGGGTTTTGGGATGACCCACACAAACTGGTGTATAGACTACGACTACTGGTCGCTTTGCAAAGGGTTGGAAATTACTCGCACACCAACGAGATTATATCCAACGTCAAATAACTGAAGGAGGGAGGCTGCATACAATGAGTAGGATGTGAATCTCCCATAAACTGCATGCGGCTGCCAGGCGCAACTACCGCCATTAGAATGTTATGATTTGTGGGAAGAATGATCTGATTCAAGCCGACCTTGTGGAGATGATACCATATTCTCGGGTCAACATGTTGGTAGTTATCGATGGCTATAACAAATTCGCCTGGGCCAGGCCAGTAAATTCTAAGAATGCATATGATGTCACCAAGACCATGAGGGATGTGTTGCGCGAAGGATGCATCCTGACCAAATTGCCAACCGAACAGGGCAAGGAATTTTACAATGCAAGGTTCAAGGCCCTGATTAAGAAACATAATATAAATCGTCAACAAGACTCTGAACTGCAAGATTTGGAAGCATTTTGCGGTGAATGGCAGCGACAAGTGGCTTAAGTTACTGCCGAAACTCGTATGCGAAAATAATTCTGCATTGCACTCGACCACTCGTATGAAGCCCGAGGATGCCAAGGACGACTCCCTGGTTAGGCATGTCTATGCTAATCCGAAAAGAAGGACGCACGCAAGCCTAAAGCCAAAATCGGCGACCTGGTGAGCATTTTCAAACAGAAAGGCGTCTTCGATAAAGTGTTCACAGCGAATTGGAGCTCCTATCTGTTTCATGTGCCATGTATATGCAACTATACTCCGAGAACCTACTATATCGAAGATCTGAACACCGTACCCATGTATGGTGGCTTCTAATTCGAGGAGATCCAGCAGNTCCGAGAACCTACTATATCGAAGATCTGAACACCGTACCCATGTATGGTGGCTTCTAATTCGAGGAGATCCAGCAGACGAAGTTTCCAGATGTGTATTTGGTCGAGAAGGTGCTGAAACAACATAACAGAAGGGTGTGCGTCAAGTGGTGGGGTTTCTCTGCCTGCTCAGTTCCTGGATCACTGAAGCGGGCATCGAGAGGTGAACTAGCCATGGAAGAGGTCGATCCTACTAAAATTATAAATGCTAAAGTCCGTGTGTGTATGTTTGTTACCACTCAGTTCCATAACGGCTGAATGGATTTTGATGAAATTTGGTATGTAGCTATTTAAGATCCTGGAATATGATATATGGTAATTTTTATCCCGGTAAATTGTATGGGTCCTGTGGAATAACAACAAAACGTAATTCTGCAATGGCTGGGAACGTCACCGAACTCAACTCCATGACGACTAAACGGATTTTGATGAAACATGGAATAGATATAGGTACTTTAGGTCCTGTATTAGGACATATGATACTTTTTATATTGATCCTGTGGAATAACAAGAAAACATAATTCTGCAGCTGCTGGGAACTGGACCAAACTCGACTCCGTAATGGCTGAACGGATTTTGATGAAACTTGGTATGTTGGTACTATAGGTCCTGGAATAGGACAAATTAAACTTTTTATCCCGAAAAATGGCACGGTTCCTGTGAAATATCTACAAAACCTAATTCTGCAATTGCTCATAATGTCACCGAAATATTTTTTTCCTCTGTTGTCAGAGTTTATCACACCTCCCAAGGACCCCTGAAATGGCTTAACGATTGCTATCAATCTATAACAACCGGGTCCGAATATTTAACGTGCCATCCGAAGTCTGGAAGCGCTCAGATGTTATGCCACTAAACGGTTTCCTATCCAAATCTGTGCCACCGGGAACGTTGCTTAACTTTGGTGATTGATTAATATCCCTCAACAAAGCGCAAAAAGTAGTACCTAGGTACACTTATTTCTAAAGCTACAACTTGATGAAACTAACATTTTGATCTTCATACATCGTTGATGGAAATTGGAAATGTGGTAACTACGTGATAGTTGCACAGATACACTCCAAAAACAATACCCTACTTCTTGACTATCCTGTAAAAAATATTAGTTTCCATTTGGGTTGCTGTAATCAGTTAAAAACCTAGGGCCAACATAGCATAATTTTATAATTCGGTTTTCACATAAATGGATTGTCTTTTCCCAATTGATTTATTACTTTATCACTGTAAAACGCAATTGTACCCGGGCGAAGCCAGGGTGGTTCACTAGCATATATACAAATACTTTTATCAAGGGCATTGATGTTTCCTCATGTGGTACATTACCGAATAAAATTAATTTAAACGAAAGTATGTAGTGTTTTATATATATTTTTAGTACCCATTCTGCAGTTTTTTTGCTGAAATCTTCAGCATGAGTGAGCAGACCCAAATCGAAGGATGGATGATCAGCAAAGAATAAATGTCTTTAAGGGAAAAATGATGTGTAAATAAAAACTGAGTTATAGATGCAGTAAATTAACTAAAAAATTTAATAATGCTATAAAAAAATTTATTTTATTTGTTAAGTACATCTTATTATAACATTTTTTAAGAAAAACTATCTTATGAGAAGTGACAAAAAAAATTATTATTCTGAAATAATAATGACAAAAAATTACATTATTTTATACAATTTTTTCCACACAGATGATAAAACATATACTTCTTTTAAACACATGTACTGGCACTTGTTCTGATAGCCAGGTAGTCTAAGTTGTCTGCATGCACACCCATGGTTTGGCTCTTCGATCCTGACATCCTCGAGATTATATTGTGTGCTCTGCGAAAATTTTATAAAAAGCAGGTTTCCTTGAGGCCAACTCTAGAACCAACATGCCGTCCGAGCGAGAGAGACACCAGCACATTCTAGCTGCCATCTCCATAATTAGGTATGGTGTTCGAACGAATGGCGTGTCCCCTAGTTACAGCCAATGTAAACAAAAGACAAGTGGAAGCAAGATGGTGGTAAGGAACAAGGGTGATTAATAAGGTGGTACACTCTAGGAGCAATAAACAATTTTAAAGAGATTGGTGGTGCACTCTAGCAGACGACAAGAGAACTACAGTAGACGCCTACCAAGATGGTGGATTGCACAGACTAACATGGCTGCCAGCCCCATCTACCAAGATGGCTTATGGAAACAATATAGTGGACAAAAAATGATGGCAGTCTGAGTCAAGATGGCTGCCAAAAACCAGATGATGGGTGTGGCATTATACAAGATTTTGTCTGTGATGCCATTGAAGATGGCGGATCCAAGATGGCATCCAAGCCACGGAGTCTCTCTCATAGCCCTTGTCCTCGAACCATCATATTCTATCTACATAAAAGCTTAAAACATTTCCGTTATTAATTTTACAGTNTCATAGCCCTTGTCCTCGAACCATCATATTCTATCTACATAAAAGCTTGAAACATTTCCGTTATTAATTTTACAGTAAAATAATTAAAACTCTATTTGTTTCATTCCGTTAGTGGTAGCAGAGCGGAACAACTCTCGCACAAAAATATATTGAAAGCTTTAAATTTGTATTCGCGTACACTTGTTTCCACCTGCATTAACGGAAAACAAACAGTTTTCTCGTAATATCTCTATGTTACAGAAAATTTGGTAAAATTTACGGAATGTCGATAATTAAAAAATATTTCCAGAAAACGTTTTACTTATTAATAGTCGTAATTTCACGGAAAACATTTTGGTCACGTGGTTGCGTTGCCTGACTCACAATATGTATAAAAGCCAATTCTACTGATCATCTTATTTGTTGGTATTCACTGATATTGACTTATGCTGATTCCTAGTGAATTGCACTGGCCAGGCAGTAAAACCCTAGAGAATTCTCTGAATTGCCAGTAGATGAAAGCTCAATAACTGAAAATTTAGTAAAATCATTCTAGTGACTAAAATAACTCATTTAGGTTTAGAGTGTACGTAAAAGGAACGGCCGCTTTTACCTATTTTACTGCCAGGTATATGATATAATTGATGCTGCATGCTGGAGCAACTGGCCATTTGATGACCACGTCTTCGTCATTTTTCCGCCCCCTTTGCGACATCTTGAATCTCGAAAGCGCAGGGCTATTGCCAGGCAGGTGGGTACCTTGATAAGGAATCGTGGCTTTGAGTCCTATGGAGGGCTAATTGTATTACGTTGTGCAATAAATTAACACCCCGTGCACTTTAATTCTTTGGATGACTCATAATNTATGGAGGGCTAATTGTATTACGTTGTGCAATAAATTAACACCCCGTGCACTTTAATTCTTTGGATGACTCATAACTGTACCATCATTTATGATTTTCCGACATAGATGAGGAGAAGCCGTGGTTGTAGTGTCAGGTTCAGAAATTTAATGCTTCACATTCCAGCCAAGGATACATTTGTTTCAAGGGGCCATGTAGCGCTGGTATGAAATTTATCGCCTGAAACGTACGCCGAAAAAAAATAGAGGGAGAACATTAAAAAACAGCTGATTAATGCAGGTAAGTAACGTTCCAGTGGTGAAAACCGTATCTTTGGTTGCATAAACACCACACCATGCTTCAAGCTTTTAACATACCGGTCCGAAAATATTTCTAACCGTTTATTTATCTTTCCTAGCTTGTCCTAATTGTGGCCATAATCATCTGTAAACCGGAAATACTCACATTAAAAAATGTTATTAGCTTAAATATGAATTTTCCACTTCTTTATAACTTTCACGTTTTATTAAACAGGAGATTGTAAACAATTTAGAAACTTACCTAATGNTATGGAGGGCTAATTGTATTACGTTGTGCAATAAATTAACACCCCGTGCACTTTAATTCTTTGGATGACTCATAATTGTACCATCATTTATGATTTTCCGACATAGATGAGGAGAAGCCGTGGTTGTAGTGTCAGGTTCAGAAATTTAATGCTTCACATTCCAGCCAAGGATAAATTTGTTTCAAGGGGCCATGTAGCGCTGGTATGAAATTTATCGCCTGAAACGTACGCCGAAAAAAAATAGAGGGAGAACATTAAAAAACAGCTGATTAATGCAGGTAAGTAACGTTCCAGTGGTGAAAACCGTATCTTTGGTTGCATAAACACCACACCATGCTTCAGGCTTTTAACATACCGGTCCGAAAATATTTCTAACCGTTTATTTATCTTTCCTAGCTTGTCCTAATTGTGGCCATAATCATCTGTAAACCGGAAATACTCACATTAAAAAATGTTATTAGCTTAAATCTGAATTTTCCACTTCTTTATAACTTTCACGTTTTATTAAACAGGAGATTGTAAACAATTTAGAAACTTACCTAATGTTTATTCATCACACTAATAACTTTTCTTCAAAACATTATAACTGCTTATATTCATTTTCTTAAATAAAAATACTGTCATATTCGAGAAGAGGAAAATAGTCTGTAATGTTGGATAACTGATGTGATGTGAAGCAACGAAATTACATGTGCGGAAAATGAGCGGGAAAGTCAATTATGAGAGCTCTTACCAACATAACAGAAGATTTTTTGTAATGGAAGCGGGTGGAAGGGTGGAGGGAGGTGACAGTTGAGTAGAGAGATTTGGACGGCTCCTAACAACGAGGCCTTCAGAGTCTATTAGGGTGAAATGAGGTGAGAATGGAGCAGCGCCGAAATGCAAGGGTAGGGGAAACGGGAGATCCCCGAGAAAACTCGCCGACCAGCGGCATCGTCCGGTTCAGGGGGTTCAGAGCCCAGAAACGGATTGTGAAAGTGCAAAAAAAGCGAACTTAGGTGCGGTACCATTTTTGTTACTGTAATAAGGTAATGTAGCTACCTGGAGTATAAGTTTGACTGTTGGTTTAGCTGGCATCCAACAAGCATGTCTCTGGCGTTTGATTGGCGGATGTCATCACACCATGTCAGTAGGGCGTGCGGCCATCTTTCCGGGTCGTGTGGATGGGATCCGTGATACGCGATGCAGTTTCGCTTCCGTCTACTTGGGATGCTGCAGCTAGGGAGAGCAAAATGTACGGCAAACCGGCGGAAAACACTATCTAAGCAGCGATACTGGTAAATAGAAAAATTGAGCAAGAGTATAGTGATCGAACGGACAGTGTGTACTGGGTGACAAGGCGGAGCCACTAAATGCTTAGGGATACGTAATAAAATACATAGTTTCTTCTCCCGTGTACTTCAGCCACACGCGTCAAAAAAAAAATGGCGTTACTGGCCATAAAAATGAAGCAACGCCATTCGCCAGTCTGCACCCGGTAGCTTACTTGCCAATCGGCAGCCCAGCCAATAAGGAATCTTCCGCAGCACGCCGTACACTCTTAAATAGAATCAGTGAAAAATCAATGATTTACAGTAAAATTAACCTACTAGAATCAGTGAAAATTGCTCCACTTATAATCGGTATAAAACCACAGGTTGATTCATTGATGCAATTTCACTAATAGAATAAGTGACAACCAATTACGTGTGGTGAATTCAATTTAATTTTGAATGAACTTTGCCGAATCATTACAAGAAATGCATGTATTTTCGGTAGTCACTGTTTATTTTGTGAAATTAAACGTAATGAAAAAAAATTTATATTAAAATTCGTGGAGCCTAGGATTTCAATCCACAGCAACCTGCCTCCAGATCGTTATCTTACCAAATGAGCTACCAACCAACTACTTACTTCGAGAGAGAAAATATACATATTATACTTCTTAACGAAAATATGTAACTTTAAATTGTATATACTTCCTTTTAGTTTTTTAGTATAATTGGTAACATTATGATTACTGAAACAAAAAGTACGTATGAATGCAATCACAACACATTTAATGCAGCTTGAACCTTCAAACCGAGCGCTATGACGATTACGTAAAGCGAAATAAAGAACGTCAACCGAAATGAAAGAATCAGTTTTCATGTTACTTCGTAAAATTGTATTATTGAAAACGAAATTCACATTTAAAAAAATTATTTAAAGGGTTATTGTAGTTTCTGCGTTATTTCATTAGACACACGTTGTTTAACAGATCCATCAGTTGACATTGAAATCAGTTGATCACTGAAAATCAGGGAATTAAATGGTTGATGAACCAGTGGAAAATGTCACTGGTTCCAGCAAATGAAGGAAAACTGGCATTTTTCACTGATTTATCAGTTAAATTGATTGAAGTGATTGTTGAATAAGCCAGGTGCTATAAACTCGTTTAGTAGCAAATGCTTTTACGAGCTAGAGCGATGCAATTATTTATTTTTATAATGTGCGTCCTACACGTATAGAGCGTGTTTTTTGGCATCTAGCAAACAAAGGACCTTTTGGAGCTGTGCTGGCAGCTCTCCAAGCGTTCTCTAGACGCGGTATGACAGAAACTGCGATAAAAAATTAGGGCAGGTTCAGTGTTTCATAAGTAGGGAAGTACCAGTGATATCGTAACAGATATTGCATCAATACGAATTGTAAACTTTTAATTACTGATTCAAACAGAGAATTAGTTTAAACGTGTGTCGAACTTAAATGATAAAGGAGAACAACCTGCACATTGTTGAGTATTGTTAGGTTGATTTAACTTAGAAATCGTAAACTGGATAGTTAAAAGTGGTGTAGATTAAAATAGGAAACAATTAGGAAAACAGTTATAAGGGAACCTGGGGCACAACGGGATACCGGGGCAGAATGAAGTTCGAAATTTTTCGGTGTCAAGGAGGTGCTGCCAGCGAGCGGTAATAAGTAGAACTAGACCAATCTGTTTCTGCTCACCTACGGCAGCCATGTTAGTCTAGTTTTCTCGAGCGATGGTGCGTGAAGTTTTCGTTGTGTGATTTCTTGCTCCTCTATTTTACGTTCATGTCAATTTCAGCAAATAATATTGGTTTGT
The DNA here is from genome assembly GCA_002778355.1 of Clitarchus hookeri. Classification (NCBI taxonomy): domain Eukaryota; kingdom Metazoa; phylum Arthropoda; class Insecta; order Phasmatodea; family Phasmatidae; genus Clitarchus; species Clitarchus hookeri. Next base: position 350,763 of record NQII01002152.1, read on the forward strand.
GGATATTGATTGATGTTCACTATTCCTTTTCTGTTTGGACGTAAATTAATGCTTTAAACTCTGGTCAACACTTTCAAGGACACAATAAAATATATTTGATGTAGGTCGTTAACAGAATATCAGAAGATTTATGAATTCTTTTTCCGTTATGAAACAACGGCAAGACGTTTCGAAGGTTCACCTTTAAAAAGTGTTATAGCCGAAACGTTTGCCCGTTAAAGAAAGACACGAATTTAAATAATACGATGTATTTAATCCTTCATACAGAAAACAACGGGCTTCAATAAATAGTAAAATGAGATAAAAATTATTTTAACTACAGTTACGAGTAGAATTATATTGCATAAATACCTCACCAATCAATATTTTAAAACAAGGCTACGCACAAGCAAATACATGACTGGGCGTTGTGATTACGTTACGAGTACCGTTATGAAAGTAAATGTTATGGAATTCAAAGGCTAAATATAATTGATCCAAATTTTTACAGCATACTTCCACAGTAATATTTGTCACTCNAGGGTGAAATGAGGTGAGAATGGAGCAGCGCCGAAATGCAAGGGTAGGGGAAACGGGAGATCCCCGAGAAAACTCACCGACCAGCGGCATCGTCCGGTTCAGGGGGTTCAGAGCCCAGAAACGGATTGTGAAAGTGCAAAAAAAGCGAACTTAGGTGCGGTACCATTTTTGTTACTGTAATAAGGTAATGTAGCTACCTGGAGTATAAGTTTGACGGTTGGTTTAGCTGGCATCCAACAAGCATGTCTCTGGCGTTTGATTGGCGGATGTCATCACACCATGTCAGTAGGGCGTGCGGCCATCTTTCCGGGTCGCGTGGATGGGATCCGTGATACGCGATGCAGTTTCGCTTCCGTCTACTTGGGATGCTGCAGCCAGGGAGAGCAAAATGTACGGCAAACCGGCGGAAATCACTATCTAAGCAGCGGTACTGGTAAATAGAAAAATTGAGCAAGAGTATAGTGATCGAACGGACAGTGTGTACTGGGTGACAAGGCGGAGCCACTAAATGCTTAGGGATACATAAAGTAAATACATAGTTTCTTCTCCCGTGTACTTCAATCACACGCGTCAAAAAAAAAAATGGCGTTACTGGCCATAAAAATGAAGCAAAGCCATTCGCCAGTCTGCACCCGGTAGCTTACTTGCCAATCGGCAGCCCAGCCAATAAGGAATCTTCCGCAGCACGCCGTACGCTCTTAAATAGAATCAGTGAAAAATCAATGATTTTCAGTGAAATTAACCTACTAGAATCAGTGAAAATTGTTCCACTTATAATCGGTATAAAACCACAGGTTGATTCATTGATGCAATTTCACTAATAGAATAAGTGACAACCAATTACGTGTGGTGAATTCAATATAATTTTGAATGAACTTTGCCGAATCATTACAAGAAATGCATGTATTTTCGGTAGTCACTGTTTATTTTGTGAAATTAAACGTAATGAAAAAAAATTTATATTAAAATTCGTGGANTTAAACGTAATGAAAAAAAATTTATATTAAAATTCGTGGAGCCTAGGATTTCAATCCACAGCAACCCGCCTCCAGATCGTTATCTTACCAAATGAGCTACCAACCAACTACTTTCTTCGAGAGAGAAAATATACATATTATACTTCTAAACGAAAATATGTAACTTTAAATTGTATATACTTCCTTTTAGTTTTTTAGTATAATTGGTAACATTATGATTACTAAAACAAATAGTACGTATGAATGCAATCACATCACATTTAATGCAGCTTGAACCTTCAAACCGCGTGCTATGATGATTACGTAAAGCGAAATAAAGAACGTACAACAGAAATGAAAGAATCAGTTTTCATGTTACTTCGTAAAATTGTATTATTGAAAACGAAATTCACATTAAAAAAATTATTTAAAGGCTTATTGTAGTTTCTGCGTTATTTCATTTGACACACGTTGTTTAACAGATCCATCAGTTGGCATTGAAATCAGTTGATCACTGAAAATCGGGGAATTAAATGGTTGATGAACGAGTGGAAAATGTCACTGATTCCAGTAAGTGAAGGAAAACTGGCATTTTTCACTGATTTATCAGTTAAATTGATTGAAGTGATTGTTGAATAAGCCAGGTGCTATTAACTCGTTTAGTAGCAAATGCTTTTACGTGCTAGAGCGATGCAATTATTAATTTTTATAATGTGCGTCCTACTCGTATAGAGCGTGTTTTTTGCATCTAGTAAACAAAGGACCTTTTGGAGCTGTGCTGGCAGCTCTCCAAGCGTTCTCTACACGCGGTATGACAGAAACTGCGATAAAAAATTAGGGCAGGTTCAGTGTTTCATAAGTAGGGAAGGACCAGTGATATCGTTACAGTTATTGCATCAATACGAATTGTAAACTTTTAATTACTGATTCAAACAGAGAATTAGTTTAAACGTGTGTCGAACTTANTATTGCATCAATACGAATTGTAAACTTTTAATTACTGATTCAAACAGAGAATTAGTTTAAACGTGTGTCGAACTTAAATGATAAAGGAGAACAACCTGCACATTGTTGAGTATTGTTAGGTTGATTTAACTTAGAAATCGTAAACTGGATAGTTAAAAGTGGTGTAGATTAAAATAGGAAACAATTAGGAAAACAGTTATAAGGGAACCTGGGGCACAACGGGATACCGGGGCAGAATGAAGTTCGAAATTTTTCGGTGTCAAGGAGGTGCTGCCAGCGAGCGGTAATAAGTAGAACTAGACCAATCTGTTTCTGCTCACCTACGGCAGCCATGTTAGTCTAGTTTTCTCGAGCGATGGTGCGTGGNGTAGAACTAGACCAATCTGTTTCTGCTCACCTACGGCAGCCATGTTAGTCTAGTTTTCTCGAGCGATGGTGCGTGGAGTTTTCGTTGTGTGATTTTTTGCTCCTCTATTTTACTTACGTTCATGTCAATTTCAGCAAATAATATTGGTTTCTGGATATTGATTGATGTTCACTATTCCTTTTCTGTTTAGACGTAAATTAATGCTTTAAACTCTGGTCAACACTTTCAAGGATACAATAAAATATATTTGATGTAGGTCGTTAACAGAATATCAGAAGATTTATGAATTCTTTTTCCGTTATGAAACAACGGCAAGACGTTTCGAACGTTCACCTTTAAAAAGTGTTAGAGCCGAAACGTTTGCCCGTTAAAGAAAGACACGAATTTAAATAATACGATGTATATAATCCTTCATACAGAAAACAACGGGCTTCAATAAATAGTAAAATGAGATAAAAATTATTTTAACTACAGTTACAAGTAGAATTATATTGCATAAATACCTCACCAATCAATATTTTAACACAAGGCTACGCACAAGCAAATACGTGACTGGGCGTTGTGATTACGTTACGAGTACCGTTATGAAAGTATGTTATGGAATTCAAAGGCTAAATATAATTGATCCAAATTTTTACAGCATACTTCCACAGTAATATTTGTCACTCNATGTTATGGAATTCAAAGGCTAAATATAATTGATCCAAATTTTTACAGCATACTTCCACAGTAATATTTGTCACTCGATGCAAGCTTCGTAAAAATTCACCCATCCTCGCAGTTTTTAAAGCACATGACACTAACGTTTGCTGAGACCTACTGCTTTGCTTACGAAAAAAAATAACTTTTCATTTATGCAATTTAAATGCGCTCACTGATATGAATGTAACTTCACCACAATATTTAAAACCAATACCTAGCCGATGACAATGCACTTCATGGAACTGCATCCACACATTTAATGCGGAATGTAATTTTTCCCCAAATTACTTTAATTTGAGGATAGTGGTGAAAATAAGTACAAAGTGTTTGATATATCGGCTTATAAAAATTAAACCGTTCTGGCAAACGATGTTATACTCTTTAAACATATTCTTGAAATTCAAGGAATGCTTTACGCGCAGTGTAAACATTTTCACGCCGTTATTGTTTCGAAACAAGTAACATCGTGCATACGTAATAACTCTACGATCGTAAGTTTGGAATCGCCCAAATACTAAATAACACACACACATTAATTTAGTCTTTCATAATTGCAACGCATAGCGCAAATATAACAAAACACATTCATCCGAAGATTCTTCAAGTTTATTTGAGGTTTAAAACNTAATTGCAACGCATAGCGCAAATATAACAAAACACATTCATCCGAAGATTCTTCAAGTTTATTTGAGGTTTAAAATGTATACCGACTTCAGTTTCATGAAGCAGCACTTTTTACAATTCGACATATTGTGTAGAATTTCATAAATAAATTGTTATATCCTTTTTCCTTGGACGAATAAAAATGTGTTGGTAAAACATCAATACATATGTTAAAATATATTCAGAATCCCAGGATCAGAATACCGATTGTTAAATATCCCTGATACTCAATTGATATTATCACTGTGCGGGAGCACCGGAGGAAAACCAACCACCTCATGACAGTGACTAATGCATTATTCTCCATCCACAACATCCATATAAATGTAAGGACTAATAAACTATTTAAAACTTTGCGTGCATATCAAATNATATAAATGTAAGGACTAATAAACTATTTAAAACTTTGCGTGCATATCAAATACGTCGGTAATCTCAAGTAAAGGATTCCATCACATAGGAACAAATGACAAGATGAATTGTCCCTACTTGTGAAAAATGAACAATTGACGGTAATTTCGTTTTTAACCATATAATTATGGGCTAATATATACAATTTTCTTTTGCAAAATGCCCTAAAAATTCTAATGCAAAGATATATAAATTTATTAAAAACACTTCTTAACTTGTTAAAATTTGCACAATTGAATAATATTGGACTTAAATAAAATTGCAGAGTAAATGCCAAAAACCTACAAAATGTCAATTAAAATACTAATCATTTAAAGTGTTGCCTCTATAAAGCCCATCCTACGTTCTCTCTCGAGCAGTCTTGGAGGCCAGGGTATATGTACTCTAGTCAGCCCCTCCAGAGTTCGTGACGTCAGGTGTTGAGGAAACTCCATAAAGGTAGCGCTGATCTTCTTGGCGGTGCAATCATAACCCGATGACGTCGTAGAAGCGTCGCACCGTCTCTAGGCAACGCTGGCCAGACGCTGAGGAGTGGACGTAGCCGAGAAGAATTTGGAGAAAGAGAATTNTCCTCGTCATCGTCCAGTCGACCAACTGATCGCTGCGCGGAAGCCAGGCCAAAATCTGCCGTCCCGCACCGCCGGGAGTTGAACGGGGGCATACACCAGCATGTTGAATAACCCAGCTATGTCCACCGTTTGACATGTAACTTAGCAGCAAAGTAGACGAAAACTTTGCGGTGTTCCAGAGACACCGTCACAATATGTTGTTTATATGATATAGACCACAGGACATGTGATTTGGTTGGCAATAATAAATAGGATCATAGAAAAATGGGCTCCCATATTCCGAAATTTGTGACATTTTGGTGCAATGTTTTGAAAGCTAAATTATTTGACTATGAATATTTACATTTATGACGTCTGTTTTAGATAACGAAAGAAAAATTATGGTAAAATATGGCCTTAAGATTGCTGGTAACCAGAAAAATGCACTATTTAATATTTGTACGAATTATGTTTCAACTTGTAGACATTAAATACGAGTAGTATTTCCTTACATGAAAAATTTTTAGAAGGTATAAATTTTACATAATTGCATGTCTAAATCGTTATTTTAAATTTTTTGGGATGAACTAATAGTAAAAAACTAACTCACTTGCCGAAATTAAATATTTCGCTTATAAATAAGATACCACGAGTAACTTCAAGGAATATTTAAAACCACACTATGAAATATTATCGCAATTTTTAAAAATTGCTTAAAATAAATAAATTTTTGCATGTGTTTTATATGCAGTAGCTTATGAATTTTCGTAAAGTAAATTTTTCTAAGCATATCTTAAAATGAATTAAGACATGACGTTTCAGTCGCCGTTGTTAAATGTTCTGTAAATAATTCTCATTGTTTTACCTGCGTATTAAAACAAAAATTCTGATTTTAATATGCCATGATGCGGAAACTATGCGATATAAAATTTGTTATGCCAAGCAAAAGTAAATATAAGAAATGCATTATTTGGAGACAAGCACCCTTAACTTCTCAGCTACTTGGAGTCTCGAAACGTTCAGCAAAACTCTATTTGCCGTTCCCTTTCCCATTGGCTTCGTCTACGTGCCAGTCACCACTTGAAGATGCTAATAACTCCGAGGTAACGATATTTTCGCGCTAGTTTATCTGCGCTTGGAAGAACGTGAGAAGATGGATAGAGGGAGCAGGCGGGTGGTCGGGTGACATCCCCGCGACCGAGGGTGGCAAGTTCACCCGGGTGTACTCTTCCCTTCCTCACACCACGCTACCACTTCTGAGAAGCCCGCGGCAGGAAGCAGGAAGACGTATTTCATTTCCTCCTTTCCCTCGCCACTACCAGCGCGCAGCCACGCTGCGCATATCCTCCTAGCCTTTCTCTTTGTTCCGCTTCCTGCCCCCGCAGCGCGGATTTTGATTGTCCTGCGCGTGCGCAGTCCGATGCTTGATTACAGAGGCGAAATGGCGTGGCGGTTCCTCTGATGTGGGCGTACCCATTTTCTTATTGGCCGTGCGGGGCTCTAAAAACGGGGGCCTGTTTCTGATTGGCTACTCTAGTCGCTGGGTTACTGGCTGATAAATAGGTTACCAGCTGCTGATTGACGAACGGCGTCCCGACATGCACCTGAACAGTGACGCCATTTTGCTGTCATGTGCGTCTGAAATTGGTGGAATAAGCTGTTGTTTAACCTCAGTATACTTACCTAATAGTAATAGCCTCCCTTTAAGGCATAAACACACACATATACTCATGCAGTGGCATAGTTACGAAAGGGGACACGGATGATATGTCCTTCACAGAAATCAAAAGGTTAATTTTAGACTCTGAAAAACAAATGTACTATCAAGCTGATTAATTTTACCAGCTATCCCCCACTCTCCTCCACAAATCCAACATCGTAAAAATTTGAGGTGATAAAACGTTTCACAGCAAGTCAACATTACTGACAGTATTTAAAGCTCTCCAACTCGTCCAAAATGTGTACATTTATCGCTTCCATCGAATTCAGAATAAAATGTAGCCATAGTAGTTCACCATTTAAGAAGGTAATATAACTTTAATAAAAAAATGTCTTATTGTTGATACGTCGGGAACCACTCAACGGACTCCCATAGAATTCGATACACAATTGGTAAGTTAGATTTTACTTCAAACGCACATAGTCGTTCAGATTGCTGACCATATTTTAAGTTGTTTACCATATCTGCAGACCACTACAACCTCACTCGATATTTTGACTGTACATACTGACGCCATTAAAAAAGCTAATTCACTGCCATTTTTCTACCATTTTGCAAGACAGGTAAAACTGATAAAATAAGGCTGTTGCGCCATATTTCAGGGACCAATTAACCAAATATTGCCAAATTTTGAACACAAAAATTATAATCTTAGGTCAAGAAAAAAGAGTATGTTTTAGTAGCTACATGAAACTCTCTTTGTGAAAATGGCGTCCTAATAAATATGTTAGGTTCGACGTCACACCTACCGAACCATTAAAAGTATTTCAACCAAATTTGGTACGCCAGTAACATATTGTCCACAATTTTGTAAGCTAATGCAAACCTGTTATACAAAGTGAATTAACGTAAAATCCAAGAAACTACTGAAACTAATCCTAACAATAACTGTACCAAAATAATTTTTTAGGAATCCACGTATTAATACGTATTAAATTGCTGTGTTGTTCAATTTTGAGTTGAAAATTATAGAAAAAAAAATTAAGCCGATTTCAATTACACTTTGCATGCAGGCACTTGCTATTATTACACACAGTATATATAAAGTGAATAGCCAAAAGAAACTGGTACAACCGCCTACTATCGTGTAGGGGTCCCGCGAGCACGCAGAAATGCTGCAAAAAAACGTGGCATGGACTCGACTAATATCTGAAGGTATGCAGGAGGCAATTCTCACAATGAATTCTGCAGGGCAGTCCACAAATCTATTAGAGTGCGAGGCGGTGGAGATCTCTTCTGAACAGCACGTTGCAAGGTATCCCAGATATTCTCAATAATGTTCATGTCTGGAGATTTAGGTGGCCAATGGAAGTGTCTAAAGTCAGAAGAGTGTTCCTGGAACCACTCGGTAGCCACTCTCGACGTATGGGGTGTCGCATTGTCCTGCTGGAATTGTCCACGTCCATCGGAATGCACAATTGACATGAATGGGTGCAGGTGATCGGACAGGATGCTTACGTATTTGTCACCTGTCAGAGTCGTATCTAGACGTATCAGGGGTCCCATTTCACGCCAACTGCACACGCCCCATACCACGACAGAGCCTCCATCAGCTTGAACAGTCCCCTGTTGACATGTAGGGACCATGGATTCATGAGGATGTCCTATTGGAAACGAGACTCCTCAGACCAGGCAACCTGTTTCCAGTCATCAACAGTCCAATGGCGGTGATGGCGGGCCCAGGCAAGGCGTAAAGCTGTGTCTTACAGTCAACAACGATACACGAGTGGGCCTTCGGCTCCGAAAGCCCATATCAATGATGGTCCGTTGAATAGTTCGCACGCTGGCACTTGTTGATGCACCAGCACTGAATTCTGCGCCAACTTGAGAAAGGGTTGCAAGTCTGTCTCATTTAATGATTCTCGCCAGTCGTCGTTTGTTCCTTTCGTTCACGATATTTTTCCGGCCACAGCGATGTCGAAGATTTGATGTTTTACCGGTTTCTCGATATTCACGGTACACTCGTGAAATGGTCGTACGCAAAAATCCAAATGTTTTCTCTACCTCGGAGATGATATGTCCCATCTCTCGTGCGCCGACTATAACACCAAGTTCAAACTCACTGAAATATTGATAACCTGCCATTGTAGCAGCAGTAACCGATCTAGCAACTTTGCCAGACGCTTGTTGTCTTATATATGCGCTGCCGACCGCATCGCGTTACTGTGATTGGTTCCATACCTCTTTTATTTGTGTACGGACGCCTATACCAGTGTTTTGGCTCTCCAGTTTATTCACACTATTTGATATCTTCTTACAGCATGCCGCGTTGAAGGCTGCCACCAAAAATTGAAAGACAAATATAAAATCTCAGTAGCTCTTTAACAATTTATAACAACACTTTGCATGCAGAAAGTAGCATATTATAGAAAACTACCTAAAAATGTTTTAATACCCTACAAATGTCTCAAATAGGATGTGTTATTCTTGTAGTGTTTTATATCACATATCTGGTACCTATTAAATAATTACACTTAATTTTGGTGTGCTGAAGTACCTAATATGTGCAGTAAATCACAAAGTAGTGACTTCAACTATCCGCCGTTTTGTAAGGAACTTCAACCAAAATATTTGTTTAATAGTCTTACAGCATACAGTATCTCAGGACCAATTTGACACGTTACTACCAATCTGGTGGTACATTCCTTACGATTCAACAATATTTAATAATTTACGCCTTTTTAATTGTTATGTCTATAAGGATATCATAAAAACAGTTTTAATAGTATGATTGCTATCGATGTCATATGACGTTGCATAATTTCAGGGGAATTTTAACGGGTTTGCCATAATATGACAACATTCCGCATAATTTAAACACGTTCCTCTCGTAATTTTACGCAGCCAGTATTTTTTAATAAAATTCACAGCGACTTAATTTTACGTTGGCAATATCGACATGTAAAATTTCTCAATTGAACAGAATGCGTACGAAATTATGTTACGTTGGAAGGAAGATTTCATTGTAACACTGTCAAGTCAACGTTATACTGGCTGACAGTTATCTTATTATGAACTGTAAACAGTAAAGTAAGTATTTCGGGGAAGTGCTGACAATAATACAGCGGTTATTGGGAATAAAGGGACGAACAAAACTGGTATTCATTTAAGTGATAGATACAGGTTACTCAATTACAACTCGTCTTAAATGTCTGTGAATACAATGAATGCGAGTCGCACTTGAAGTGTATATATTTATATATATATATACATAGAGGAAGATGAACTTATCGCAGACATCTGCTAAATTCACAGTATTTTATAGCAGCATGATGAACTTCACATTTCTCCGTATACTCTAATCAGTGTCGTTAGTTAATTGGCTTCTGCCACAGGAAGGTCCAACTCGAGGAAGTGTGAGTTATGTTGTAAAATATGATTTGATAATATGGCATTAGACCATCTCCTTGTTAAATTTTCTTTACTGTTTCAGAGATCTCAGAGGCATGTTCTTTAAACAATGGCAGACTGACACAAGTAGTGTGTGACGGAGTTTGTTCGAAACATGTTTTTTTTTCTTTTCCCTCCAAATTTCAGATCTCCCACATTTTTATGAGTGAGATAATTTTGATCTGTCATTCTTGTAATGCGTTTCCGTGCATTCACAGCCAGTGACTGGGCCTTCGAGATGCATAATTACACCTCGATCCTGTGCTGGTGGATGAAGATTCGCTATTAGATGCTATTCGCCTGGAAACTCTTCTAACAGCCTAACGTTGCTTGTGTGCGGGTTGCTGCCTTAAACATCTTAGGTTTAGTCTTGTGTACACCGCGAAATGACATTGTAAGTTTTAATCTTAAAGAGGATCATCCTCGCCATCTTAAATTTATTCATGTTACGCCATAACTTACATTCAAGTTGGTCGAGCGACATTTTTTGCACGACAAATCATAAATAATAGCTTCTCAAGTTTTATCAAGTTGTTTAATTTCCATTTCCTATTTTCCTTCCTGTTAAATGCTGGGATGAAGTAAATGTTTTTTCGTCGTGGGAGACTTTTGCACTTAAATAGGCGCGATAGTCTAGCAATGTCAACTTCAGAAAATATACAATGTTGTGTCATATGTCCTGTAGTTCTGTAAAATTCAATGCAAAGTATATAATAAAATTGTTTGCAAAAATTTTAAAAATTAAATATGACTGGGGCTGATTCCCCTTAATGGTAGTCGGTTATGTAATATTTGTAACTGCTTGTGATTTTTCAATTATACCAGAATGTGATGCCATGTAGTTGACAGTGTTCTCAAGACTTCCTGACTGGCGGCTCTCGGCTCTAGACGAGGGCTTTGCAGGCGGTATAAATAGGGCAGCGCGATCTCGGGGGAAACGAGAGACATCGGCCGGTGCTGAGTAGACACGGCCAGCCGCGGAGACCACAGACTATAGATGAGGTAGACCAATTATCCGTCTTCTGCGCATGTACCCAACATTGACCTCTATCCGAAAGCAACACAACTGTCAAAGTCACATGGTCAATAGTGATGAAGACGTTTGTTTATATCCTAATTTTTAAATGACAGGCACTTTTGAATTAACAAAACAGAATTACCAATTTGAATTTAATCAAACTGTATTACAAATTGGTTGGAGGAAATAAACATACATCTCAACACACTTATTTTCTTATCAGTGTTCTAACCTCAAATCCGATCCTTGCCTTTTTTGTTAGTCGTGTTGGCAGAAAAACAATTGATTGTTGGGACACGGAGACTGGTTGTGCGCAGCCAGCGATAACGGTCTACCATATGTTTTATCTACGCCGAGACTATCCTTCATTGTATAATGGACGCCATCCGTATTGCACTACTACAGTTAATGCATGTGATGGGATTCTAACTTTCTAGGCGAAGTTGGAACATCAGTTTTCTCAGAGTAGTTTGGTCACTTTAACTTTTTCCATACATGTGTGTGGACATTATCGTGTGACGCAGAGTTTCTTTCAGGTCACCGCTTAAGAGATATTGTGGTATATATACTCATACTCTCCTGTTAAGGAAGGGGCTTCTGGGCATGTTCTGAGATGATATTATGCGGGACAGTTGTGTCCAGGTGGTCCAGGAAGCTTCAAACAACAGTATGATATTGGATGATTGGTGTTGTGGACTGGGGGTGTAAGAGAGCAATTGCTCAGGCGGGCACTACCAGCATCTCAAGGTGTCTTGGTGGGTGGAATATTCCCGGCTCTGCCATTATCTGTAAGTGCGATACTGAGGGGAAGCACTTCCTACTCCCTCGGGAGTCAGGTGAGGAGACTATTGTCGGCTTCAAGACTGTGGAGTGAATGGGCGATAGTTACATCAGTGAGCACTACTAACCCACTCAGGTGTTAGGTAAGGGGAGTACTCCCGGCTCCTGGACTGACGCTGCGAACGATATTATGTGGGTGTGAGTCAGAATCAGGAGACATATTACGAACTTCAATTTCAGTCGTTTCTCGGGTAGCCTCCTCGTTTAGAGCCTGTTGAAAGAAAAATTGTAATAATTATATTGGATTCTTTTGTGCTGGTATTTTATGTCAATTTTCAGCCAGTTAATTTTTATAAATATTATTACATTGTGCAGATGATATTTAGTGGCTGTTTTAAAATAGAAATGAGTTTTATAACCACAATTACATTCCACCAACCTGGGAAAGAAAAACAACAGTGTCAAATTTCAACTTCCTATTTTAGTTTGAATGTTTTGGATGTTAATGCTTCTTTATTCCAGTTGCTCTTGTGAATAGGAGTGGCGGAGGTCGTGATGAGACGTTGTGGAGGGTGGTGAAGGAGTGGAGAATCAGCCACAAGTGCAAACACACACATGTTTGAGGTTTGGTTTGATATTAAATAATAACTCAAATATCGCATGTCCCTCCTCATTAGCCACGCAGAGTGAGTCGGTAATGTATGCTTACCTGCGTGAGTGGAATCCTGAGGAAAATGTAGAAAATATTGCATACTACTTAGATGTACAGCGATTTCGGAGGGCGGTAGACGCTCTCTAAAGAGGAGAGTAGAAATGCATTACACAACGATAAAATATAAAATACTTACTACTAGGAAACGAAAAGTAGCACACAAGCGAGTGGATACAAGGTAGGTAAACATAGATAGCGGAGATATGGAGAGTACAACCCTTCATGAATTAAATTGTGTTTGGGACCCTTTTATTGCTCATAACTTTGTAACCATTCGCTATAAGCAATTTTTTATGTCATGTTAGTAATCAGCGTACAAAAATCAATAAAAATGGTTACCCTGGTAGTACCCACTAAACCCGACTATTACCTCAGATATCACATTTTGGTTGGAAAGCAGATAAATGGTTTCCTGGACGGTAGGCAAACTGTAAAACCGTTATGTATGATGTGGCAACCGACAGCCTATCCCATGTTATAGTCCTAATGCAACATGTTTTTATACCAGACTGTGGATGGGTGAGAAGTTACTGCGAGAAAGTGCCCAATTACATTGGTTCTTGTTATCGTACCAAGTGGCGACAAAGTTGCCAGGCTGCTAGCATTGTGTTGATAGTTTAAACAACAGACTGTTCTTCACAGCGTGAGGAACTGACGGACAATCTATCTCACGTATGGTGAAATGTTTTTAATGCATCAGCTTTGCGTCGTCGATACGCGGAAAAGTCCACAGTCCGATATTTACCAGATGAATGTGCAATAATGTCAGTTAATAGGCGTTTGCGTAAATAAGGCACTGCTCGTGCAAGTTACCAAGATGTTAGTCGACCACGGTTAGACTTCGAACATTATGAGTTGGACTATGTTGATGCTAACCCAGCTGCCATAATTCGAGAAATTGGTAATGTACTGAACGTATCACAGTCTACAGTATGTTACAGTTTATGGCGAGACAGGTTGTACGCATGTCACTACCAGCCAGCGCAGTCACTTCTTACCCTTGATTATTTTGGTCATTCACTGTATTGTAAGTGGTTTCAAGGCCAGATGAGGAGGTCGCGGTTGTTGTAGCAGCTAGAGCACTCGCCTCCAACTCACGCAAACTGCGTTAGATTACCAGTGTGACAGCTCCCGGATTTTCACACGTAAAAATCGAGCCAGGAGATGCCGCCGGTCAGCGGGTTTTCTCGAGGATCTCCCGTTTCCCCGCCCTTTCATTCCAGTGCTGCTCAAATTCCACTTAGCTTCTTCGTCATCGTCTCTCAAGACCTCGCTGTTAAGAGCCACCCTAACTTCTCCACTGTGCTCAAGCACAGATTACGCGAGTTCAAGGTTTTGCAGCACTACGCTTCTCACCGACGAAGTATCCTTCACGAGGAAGCGTGTTTTAAACTTCTACAACAAGCGTGTGTGGGCACACTTCAACTCACATGCAGTATGGGAATCCCACTTCCAATGTCAGTTTACTCTGAGATATTGTCGATGGGATGCTAACTGGGGCACACATCCTTCTCGCACGGCTCTCTCCAGCTTCCTATCATTACTTCTTAGACGACGACCTGCCCCAAATTGTTAAATATTTATCCCTGAATCTACGAGACGACATGTGTTACATGTAAAATGGTGCAACGACACACATTAGTTGCACAGCAAGGCAATGCAGGGATGCTGAGTACTCAGCACAATGGTTTGGCTGAGGCGGGAAAGTGGGATGGCCATCTAGATCACCTGACTAAACCCAGACGACTTCTATTTCTGAGGTTACTTCAATGCACAGGTGTAACTGAAGTGAACAATTTGCAGGATCTTTGGCAACATATTCAAGATGAATGACATACGGTATTAGCTAATCCCGGTATGTGTTGCAGCGTGGGCGACAGTCATATTAACGTCTGAATTTACGCAGACGTGGAAATGCTTAGCTAAAACTTTGAGCATATGCTGTAACCATGAAAACACTTTACATTCCATATAAAACTCAGAATTGAAGTTAGTTTTCGCTATACCGCCATTTACTAACAGGTCGTTCTCGTACGTTAGGACAATAACATGAGTCAGGTCATGCACGACAGAGGGACCGGCTGCTTACCTCTCAGGCATCAGCTTATCTGCTTTCTAACTTAAACATGTTATTTCTGAGGTAACATTCGGGATTAGCAGATACTAACTATACTACTTTTTTACTTATTTTTGCATGTCGAATATTAAGATATAAAAAAATAGCTTCTATCGCGTGTTTATAGTTCCGAGCAATAGGAGGGTTTCAAACCCTATTTCAGGTTTGAAGTGTTGTACTCTCCGTAACACCGTTTTCTGTGGTTACCTAGCTTGTACCTATTTTCCTGTATGCTACTTTTCATTGCTTAATCGCGAGTAATTTCCAATTTATCGTTGCATAACATTTTTCCACTATCCGCTTTTGGGGGCGTCTATTGCCTGAAGGATTACACTCACGTCGGGTTAGCACGCATGAACGACTTACCCTATAAGCAACTTCTTGTTTTTGTACTCGACTGTTTGCACTGTCTGCTGGATAAATAGTTCCTATGAAACGACCTCCGACAGCTCACAATATCTGCCGTATAGTTCATCCTATGCCGACATAAGAGGTAACTTGGAGAGGCGAAACAACGATGTATTCACGCCTTGATAGTGCAGCCTTTTCAAACACCAGTACTTCTTGTAAAATATATGTATTGAGTCACAGAACTTCTAACACGGCCTGGAGGACTGTTGGCCAAAACTGTGAAAGTAACAGCAGAATAAACGAATAATGCGGATAACCATTTTAAATAGAAATAAGTCGACAGTGCAGAAAAGTAATCGTCATCTTCTGAAACGTGACGATTAGGCTACCTGGCAAACCCTATCGATGAGAGATTGACATTAACACGGTAAAAGAGCGAGAAATGAGTACATCACACCTCCAGCTAACCCTGTTGTTCTTCAGAAAACGAAATCCTACATTCATATTTCCAGAATGGTGGAGTGTTAAGTAGCGTGGAGAGATTTGAGCGGCTCTTAACATTGAGGTCTTGAGAGCCAATGAGGGTAATGTGAGTTGAGTAAGGGATCGTACCAGAATGCAGGGGCGGGAAAATCGGGAGATCCCCAAGAAAACCCGCTGAACAGCGGCATCGGTCGGCACGATTCCCACGTGCGAAAATCTGGGAGCGACCCCACCGGGAATCGAACCCTATTCGCTTAGGTAGGAGGCGAGAAGTCTAACCACTACACCACCGCGGCCCTAGAAGTTTCCTAGAATTTGTTGGCACAACTTACCTTCGTGCTGAGATCCTAAGCCCTCGAAAACTTTCGAGGTCTGACCGTAAAGCTGGCCTCCTTTATAATGCCTCTCGAGAACTGTAAAGGAGCTGTGTCATGGCTGCTACGTGTCCGTTCTAGGGAGGGAGAGAGAGGGCTTTCCACCCGACTTCCTCTGACACGCGAAGTTGTATTATTACCGCCACTTGTCCAAAATCAATTAAAATATCACCTGAGAGACCCTTTTGGGGAGCCAAACTGATTGTACCGCGCTACTTCTTAATTTACTTTACGGCCCTTATAAGGTTGTACAACCAACCAATTTGACCGTCCGTTGTTGTGGTCTTAGAATTTATTCACGAAGAAATAAAACCTTTGGCCACATTGGCATAATTTATCGGAACTACCACGCTTTAACTTCTTAATTACTAATTTATTTATTGCATCGATCAAGACCTATGTTTTTGAATATATGAGCCAAATAGGTATTTGCCCTTTCCTGGTATTTATTTTGTTAACGCGAGGGTTATCGCGAAGATCTAGACTGCCACTTGGTCAGAGAGGTGTCATCTATCAATTCCGTTACTACACACTAAGAAATTATTTGCAAATTTACTATATAAGTGTGTAAGAAAACGCGAATGGTAAAGTTATTTCCCACACATTGATTCTACCGTTCCTATATTTGCCGAGGAAACAAACAAATGCGTAAGGAATTTCCCAACTTTGTATTTTAGTGACGATAAATATTCCATATTTGTAACCAGATGTGTGGTATTATTTTCATACAATATATATGTTAAAAATTGTTATGCAGCACCTTCGTGACGTTAACTTGAGCACCAATAAGTACTCTCGTTACAACACAAGGATGGCACATAAATGGAAGGTGGGATTCCTCTGTAGACTAGGTTTTACTACTGGAAGCAAAAAAAATATGGGCGCACTCCGGTTTTACTTACATAAAAAAATTATTTAGTAATAGATACACTCATGGCGTAGCTCGAATTTTTACCAGTAACATCATTATAGGTATAAAGTTATATATCATCCATGGGCGATTATTGAGGAAGTACAAAGAAATTAAAATTATTCTTTCTTTTGAACAACTGTTCTATTGAAACATTTATCGCCACAACAGAATTATATATATAAGAACAATTTTATTACATTTTTTATTTTTGTTTGAGTAACCTTTGAGTGTTATACCATTGGTATTTGAAACTATCATTTTCTTATATTTATATTATTATTGTATGGCCATGACTATATCGTCGGGTACCTGCGATCACTTTATTTAAAAGTCTACATTACTTTGTATATACTTTTAATACCATATATTTATTTTATGTTAACTTCTAATTAAGTTGAAAACAAAAATTATTCCGTAGTTTAACGGTCCAAATAATTACACAAATATCAACTGACGTCGTGTCAGACAGAAAGTTCGGGGCACTCCCGAGCACATGCAGCATCCCGAGCACATGCAGTATCCAGAGCACATGCAGCATCCCGAGCACATGCAGCATCCCGAGCACATGCAGCATCCCGAGCACATGTAGCATCCCGAGCACGTGCAGCATCCCGAGCACATGCAGCATCCCGAGCACATGCAGCATCCCGAGCACATGCAGCATCCCGATAACATGCAGCATCCCAAGCACATGCAGCAGGCAAAATAATTTTAGACGTTACTTGATTCCAGATTCAGAAATTCAGATGTTACTGCGGTGCCGGCCGTAAGAAGTTGAATCGTGTTCAAATCACAATGCAACGATTGGGTGTGCGGTTTACATCACAGCAAGGATGAAATGGCTGGCCACAAAATTAAACGACCATGACGGGAACCGCTAAACATATGCAAATGTAAAAAGTAAAACTTGAAAATAACCGTAATCACAAAAACAATATGACAACGTCGCAAAATAAAATATCCGCAATAATATTTTACCCAAAACGGTGGATAAAAACTAATCCATCATAAGATGATGAAGGATTCCAAAAATAAGCAAAAGTAAGTCGATTACATGCTGTATAGCGAGAAAACGAAGAAGGAAGTTACCTGAGCGAAAACCTCGTATGCTTCGGACTCCGTGGTCTCGCGCAATTAATTGATGATTAAATCGAAGGAAAAAAATAACATAATAATTCACAAATGAAGTTTTTTGTTTTAATAATTGGACATTAAGAGTTTAAACAATATAACGTACGTAAATAATTAACAGACACACAGAAAAAAGTTCTTCTAGACCAAGAAACATGAAATAAAATAAACAGATATATATTGAAGCATTACAACATTTTCAGATGATAAATTTGATTTTAAACTTCAAAGTGAATAAACAAAATTATTAAGCAGAACTAGAGCACGTTCCAATATTTGGCAAAAAAAAAAAAAAAAAAAAAAAAAAAAAAAAAAAAAAAANAAAAAAACTGGTATAGAACTTCAAATTCAGTTAAGAAACATTACCAGGAATTTTTCGAGTGTAAGTTGATCGTCTTTCTCAGCTGTTAGAGCTCGCAGAAGCCGCAGAAACCTCAAATGTTCTTTCTGACATTAATGGATGAAACAATGACAGTAGTTTTACGGCACAGAGTATATTAGGTACACAGAAGCGAAATGGCTATTTTGATGGGTTTGTACCCATCTTCTGATTGACGGTGCGAGGTTGAGAAAGTGCCTTGTGCCTGACTGGCCACGATGTACTGTGAAAAGTACCTCATTAGCTGGAATGACGGCTGACAAATACACTACCAGGTACGGATTAGAGAATGACGTTCTGACGTGTTGCTAGCCAGTGACGCCATTTTGTTGGCATGTGAGGTTTGAGTTCACAGAATAAGAAGATGTTTACCTGGGTATTCTTATCGCACATCGGTGACAAAAGTGACACAACTCAAATCATTAGCGATGTAAAGAGCGTGCAAAGAGTCACAGACTGCATGTTTTTGAAACGGGAGGAACGGCTGAGGTCAGTTTCAACATTTTCCCGCAAGAAACAGAAGTATCGTTGTTCCCCGCAGCAGATTTGTTCCACATCGAGTCTGCAACAGTAGCACGTAAGACTTGAACGAGTGAACCCTGTGATAGAAGTGCAAGTAAAGTGACACATTTTGTGATGTGCTGGTCTTCATGTTCGAGGTAAGAATATCATGAATTTTGAAACTGTCAAATTTATCCTTACGGCACTTTTCTTGATTTGTTTTCGATCTCCGTTATGTTTTGTTGGATCACTTAAAGCTGCTTTTCATAACCTTAATTTACTATTTCGCAACCTTACACTAATTACTTTTTTGAGTTGTGTACATTTTCCTGATGTGTACTGTTCTTTGTTTTACTTTTGCGTTTAATTTTCGAGACGTGACAAAATAAATATAACATTAAAGTTTACTGCACTGTTTATGTAATATTGTGACAAATAGCTTTAATCGAAATCCCTGTAGAGAAATAGAAAGCAATTTTTTTTGCAGTAACTTCTCATGAGTGGATCATTATTAACGAGTGAAATAAATACACCTTGCAGACAGAGAATCTGTCTATGCAGTAGTTCTGCAACCGACAAGAGCGTTCGTTATGAAACTACTTTCCCGGATTTGTCGTGGTTTCTTATAGTTTATCTCAAAGCAGTACCACATCTGACAGATTTTAATATTTATTTACTTTTTTTTAATATATAGGTTAATGAAATAATATTTATGTGTGACCTAACTTGTAATGTACTATAGTTTACACACAATGTTGAGAAACTGAGTATTTTTATTATTGTTTCGAATATTCATTTTATCAGTAACCGGTTAATGCTTTCTATTTTTTTGCATTTCAGCAATTATTATTGGTCATCTGGTGTAGGCATAACCAAAGATCCTACTGTGCCAGGTTATCAAGTTTTTACTGTATCAGAGAAACCGCAGCAATTGGTGTTTTTTTCAGATTGGACAAATACTAACGGCTTCAAGAGGGAAGAAGATTGTTGAGGCATCTATTAAACAATACAAATTGAAGCTATAAGAAGACAAAGCAATAGAAAATGAGCAGAAGGCGCTCTAAGGACGCAATGGGAATGATAAGAAAAAGCGAAACAGAATAAAAACTACATTTGATGGCTATGAATTACAAGCAGTTTTAACGATTCCCAAATGTGACGTTTCAGCTTTTTACTACAAGTCGAAATTAAGCTACCTTGATTTCTTCGTGTCTGAGCTTGGTTCAGATCATGTACAGTGATTTTTCTGAGATTAAGGCGAAGAAACGCATTTTTCAACTGAGATAGGAAGGTTTATTTTAAAATACCCGCGACAACGGTCCCAAGCAAACAATAACAGAGATTTGGAAATTATATTTTTTTCTGACAACTGTAGTGATCAACGGAAAAAAGCAGTTTTTAATTGCTGTGTATATAAAAATTGTACAGACTTTAAAAATTAAGGGTATTACCCATAAAGTTCTTATAAAAGGTCACACGCAGAACGACGGGGACTCTGTACATTCTGTTATTGAAAAACCTGTGAAAAAAATCATGGAAATCCGGGCCAATATACATCCCTTCGCAAAACATGAGTATCATCAGATGGGCTGAAAAAAGGCTCGTCCATATAAAGTAACAGAAATGGCTTACAAAGAATTCATTGATGCTGAGGCATTGGCCAAACATTATGAAACCAATTTTTTCGACCACGACTATGCATAAAATAATACCAATGGGTGACATAAGGCTAGTGATGGTGTAACAAAAGAAATCCCAAACAAAGTGTTTGTCAAAACTTGATACTAAGACAATGACTTTAAAGAAATTGTCATGAATGAGAAACCCACTACTCGAAGTCAGCAAAAAGGTATTTTGAAACCCATGCCCAAAAGAAAGCCCGGTGGGGAAATACCTGAATTAATGCCAGTATACACAGTGAGGATGCTGATAAGTGATTGAAAAAAGGAAGACCTTAAACCCTTCTCGAAGAAAATCTCATACCAAGATACTATGAGGATGTTTTTTTAATAATGTTTGCAGTGATTGAAACACTTAAAAAAATCTGTCCTGACTAAAATATACAAAGAATATTGTTTAATTAATTGGGAGATGTTAAAATATCTCGTTAAAAATAATTTTGTATATAACATAACATTACTTAAATAACTGTGGTGTTGGTTAGTCTTTAATGCATATAATAACCAGTATTGACTGTGTCACAATTAAATTACGTAACAAAAACTTTAGGCAAGAAAAGAGTCATAACTTAAAGTATGGTTGAATTTCCAACCCCTAATAAGTTACCAACAATTAAAAATATTTGTTTATGATGGGGAAATATTGCCAATAATCTGTACATTCCAAACATATCCACATATTGATATACCTATATTGTTCTTATACAAACTTTATTGATCGTTATTTTCAAATGCGTCTGCTGAGAAAAGATATATTTTGACTTGTGTCACTTTTCTCGCCGATGTGCGTTATACACTTTGTGCCGCTGCCAATATGACAAACTAAACTGAGGAATAATCCTCGTATACAACCGGAGAACCAATCATGGACGACTTCACACGTCATTTCATTAGCCTACTTTCCGATGGAAAGAAAGGCTTATCTGATCACTTTCCTGCCTGTGTGTCTCTTTCTTTGTGTGTACGTGCGTGTATATGAGTGTGTGTCCACGCGTGAGTCTCCCCCTTTCAGTTTTTAAACGCTTAAACCGAATTTCAACAAACCAGGTACGCGTTTAATACTTAGTAGGTATACCTATCTTCTATAGTTTTCGACCACGTCAAGCACTTACTTTAAAAAAGGCGACCATTTCAAAATGTTGGATATGTCATATCTCGAGAAACAATGAACCAATTTATCCCATAATTTCGAATGCTGGCAGAAAATTTCGTAAACATTGAATTTTGAAATAGATATTGTTGGTCAGCCATTTTGGAAAAGAGCACCTATTTTTAAAAAAAATTAACATCATATCTCGAGAAATATGCAACCAACTCTCACCCACTTTAGCATGAAGTAACACTATAGCGGCCATACAAATGTTTAAATTTTATTTCGACCAAATTTTGTATAGTGAAACTTTCTATAACGAGCAAAATATATACCAGCAAATAACCGCTTTTGTCGTCCATTTTGGAAGATAGCACTATATAAATAAAATATGTTGTTATTTCAAAACTCTGTAAATAAATAACCTATCCCTACCAAATTTGGCAAACAAGAAGTTCTGATTCAGGTGATGTTAAGTGGTATGATTTTAGTATGTCTGACACTTATTTCAAAACAGTGGCCATATAGCACTTTTAGATTAGAATGGTATATTGTCAAAACTATGTAATCATTTCCAATATAACTTTGTATGCTGGCAGTAGGCATTACAACTATCAACTCTATCTACACGGAGCATTTTCGGTCCGCCATTTTGTGAGATAGCACTATGCGAACAAAACGTAGTTTTACATCATATCTCGTGAAAGAACTGACACATTTCTATCAAATTTGGCAAACAAATAATACTGCATAAGGTGGTGTAAACTGCTTTGTTTTTGGTAGTCAGGCTCTTATTTTTAAAATAGTGGCTATATAATTATTTTACCTGAGTATATTTTACTAAAGAAACAAATTCCAACTTAACTTTATATGCTATCAGTACCTATAAAAACTATACATTTTTTATAAGCAATGTTTCCGGTGGAACCGGCGCATTTCCTCACCAAACCTCCCCTCCTGGTGGCAGACACCTATTAAAAGTTCAAACCAGGGGCGCTTCTTTCTACTGTACGTTATCTACCGCAAACATAAGCTAGATCGGTTCTTTTATTTCGCAGGGTGCCTGCGGGAACTTTGAATTTTGAGTCCGTTATACTGGTCCGAAAAGAATTTAAAAACACAAAAACTAGATACTTACACAAGACATATACACTCTACCGCGCTCGTACGTGTCTTTCTGTCACTGGTAAAAGTTAAGTGTGAGGGCATACCTTATCACATTCACGGCCCAGTGCGTCCGGGCAGACACTCATTTATCAGCCATTTTGTAAGATAGCTCTACAGTAGAATATATGAGGGAAGTCGGGCACAAATGTACCCAAAATAGGAGCCAGGCGGCGGCCGGTGTGTTGTGATGTCATGCAACTTCCATATTGTGTCCTGGTGACCTTGATTTTGACTTGTGACCTTGACCCTGTGTCCATGACCTTGAATAACCTTAAACACATATAATTACAAAAAAATTTAAATTCCAAAAATGTAAAAAAAAATTATAAAAAATATTATTAAATCCTTTTATTAAAAGCTTTCATTTCTGGAGGTTTTCCCGGCACCACATCCGACAGACAACTAACCCTCACCAGTTGCTATTGGCAGTTTAGTCAGCATGCCTCCACCCCCTACAATGTTTATCATCTGTTAATTAGTCGGGAGACCTCCACCCCTTCACCCACACCATTTCTTCGGATGCAGATATCTTTTTTTTTTTTCGTTTCTCATTTGTTTACTTTTTCATCACCTAGGTGATGCTTGTGTATAAATTATCTATTTCAATGCTAGAGAGGCTATCGATTTAGCCATCAGGTTGCAGCCATATTTGTTAATATTTTTAATTTATAGGTTGTGCTGTCAGCTAATTAGTCATATTAGCTCGACCCCTTTCACGCCATGCCATATCGACTGTCATTGATTTTTAGTACCGCCCACTAGAGCACACTGGTAACTCATGTTTCTACCACCAGAGATAATTTACTATGGGCAAGAGTGCTATCGACCTGTACTGAATGGTGATGAGGTCATGTCAACTGACATACATAATTTTTTTAATTTATATTTAAAAATAATAATTTTTATTTTAAATAACATTTTATATAAGGCGAGGGTTTTTAAAATAAATAAAACACAACACATTTTTTATACAAAAAGTATTAAGTATTGTATAGATAATAAACCTAATCAACAAAAAAATAATTGTTTTTTAATCTTATTCGAACAGAGTCCTAATTTCATATAATTTTATTCTGCAGATGTTAAAGTAAGATTTTTGGGTATCTCGTAGAAGGTTGAGCAATTCAGGTATGATGGTGAGAAGCAGTGCTCTACGAAGGGTCGCACAAATCACAGGGTCATTACAAGGCCTTCGACACAAGCAGCAGCAGTACTTGTATACAATATACCATCCATTACACTATCATTGAAGTGTAGACTTGATTCCTCTTTGATCGGTGGCTTTATGATGCTAGTACCAACATCTGGCTCGTCAACACCAGGTCGGTCGTTAGCAGAACTGGCATCAGCAGCCTCGGGAGTACACATTTCTGGTTGACGACGAGTAGGTGCAGGTTTATCTCTGGAACCGGAATCAGAACATCCATGATGGTTACTGACACGAGTGCCTGGAATCAACGATGCACTCTGCATCGTCTGGTCGTCTGGATGGCGGAATTCTTCTTGGTCCCACACTGCCGGGTGTGGACCGATGGTTCGTGCCCCTCCTGGAGAGAGTCAAAGGCATAGTCAGGCATGTGGATGGTAGCATTATTCTGTGCCGGGGCGATTATTTGGTCCATGGTGCAGGAAAGCTGCGTCTGTGACGTCATATGGATCACAGCGCAGGCCGATGCTCCCGGACAGTATATTTGAAACTGCGGTGATTCGTAGACGATTATAAAATATGCGAATTATAAGTGTGGCATGCCGCTGCCATCGCAGGTCTCGGTGTATGTAAGCAGATATGCATCTTCTGCGATGAAAATCTAATCCACGCTACTGTAGTCTGGCTTGGTGTTTGCGTAAAGGTTTTTAGTACAGAATGGAGTCATGGTGACAAACAGACCTCTAGGTGACGACTATACGAGATCGTTGATTGTTCCCACTTATATATAATATGGTTGTCGATCAGGTGTGCCACCATACGAAAAACTACATTTTCTCACATTTCGAGAAGATCGGGTGACTTCGTGTTTAGTAGTATGCAGCCGATTCCCAGTCCAAGTACGAGGCACAACATTTGTGCAGGAACTGCACGTTCTTCAATGCGCAGGCCGAGTCAGGTTCTGGCCTGTCACATACATGATGATGCGAATCGCTGTATAGTTTAGACAGCTTGCGAAGCGAAGGACATCCATACTCGGCCTGCAAATAAATAATTTACACTTCAAATTTACACAAGTCACTAAGCCTTTATTTCTGCTCTGGTCTTGCTACATACTTCGCGGCATTCGGGTACTGCATCAGTATGTCTCGCAGCACGTTTCCCGTATGATCGTATGTAATCTTGTCTTCGTCCCAATCCAGTCTGTGGTAGTAATTGGTTAGCCAGGCGTTTGTTTTCTTGCTCTTCTTTTCAAACCGTTTCTACGAATAAGGGGGTGGAAGGAGCGTGTGCGTGTTTTGCCATCATTGTCGTAGAACACTGCGATCTCCTTGAGCACGAAGCCTTTTTGACTCTGGAAACCCTGCAGATTACAGTATATCCTTAAGCTGAAGCGACTTGAAAACGAATAAACAGTTATTGTGTGTGAACAGTTATATTTATATATTCTCAGCTGTGCTCACGACAGCATTATGATGGTCTTATGTCGGCAATTGTACGATACAAGCCACTCGTGAAGTATCAGGCAGAATGTGTACATGTTGGCATGAATATTTCCATGTGCAGTGAATTCGATCCTGCAGGCGATCACATTGGAGGTAATATGCTCGTCATGTTTACTCATATCGTATATCATGAGTGGTGCCAAACATTTCAAAGTGTCAGAGATCAGTATCGTGTTTTGGGGACGTACATAATATACATTATGGAATTGAGTGTACATCTGATAAGCCAGCAGGTAACGCCCATTTCCAAAGANCTGTTTACTCATATCGTATATCATGAGTGGTGCCAAACATTTCAAAGTGTCAGAGATCAGTATCGTGGATTGGGGACGTACATAATATACATTATGGAATTGAGTGTACATCTGATAAGCCAGCAGGTAACGCCCATTTCCAAAGATCATGTTCATGTCAACGTACTGATAGCTTTCGCTAGTCAAAAAATATTTTCACATTTTCTATTTTACATGTGTCGAACTGCGATTGACTCACCTCACATTGTGCTGTCTGCCGGTCTGTTGCCCAACGATGATGTACCTCGGTTTCTCAGAAGCAAGGCTGGTATTGACCATCCAGTTGATGCGCTATCTTGCTGGCAATCCGGGGTATGTCTCACGTCTCCACGACCTGAAAGCTACATCCATATTTTTGCCATCTCCCATATTCGTACACATTTTTATACATTCTGCAGTGCTCAACTGCACATGAGGCAGCATCGATTCGTTAGACTTTAGTTTCTGTTCCACTGTCTCTAGGTTTTCTCCCGTACCCACAATGGTGTCTGTATGTGTATTATCTCGAAGGAGCACCAGTCCCGGCTTCGAATTGAAGATAATTCGTTTGTAGTTTTCGGCAAATCACAATAGCACGGAGAGCGGGGTGCACACTTTGAATTTGACTCCAGGGTATATAGGAACACTGTAGTTATCTTCGATTCCCCAGCCTGCCATCTTGGCCGCAGACAGCTGATTCTGCGTGAGCGAAAGGTAATTTTTATCGTTGAGATTATGCCCATTTCTCGCCACAATTCCACCTCGACACCATTGAGATTATAGGTGATGCGATTGATCATGTGATGATTCCATTGTTCGTTATTTTAGTCGATGCCGGGTTTAACACATCTTCTTTCGTTAGAGTCCCTCTAATTCACAGGAAAGACTGGCAAGGAAGAGAGCAGATATCTTAGTGTTGTACCGCAATCCGAACCTCCGATGGTAATGTGTATGGTCCGATCAGGAAAGGCTGGTGTGCATGAAGTTCCACCTTCGTTACTCTGTCATCAAAAACGATCGGCTCTTCAATGTTTAGGTAATCTTCCATGGCGATTGACTGTGAAACCGAGACTGCAGAGGAAAATCTTGCTAGCATGTGTTAACTCCTTGGACACCTGTGATGTACTGATTGCAGATATTGCATGTCACTTTGGTTAGTTGCTTCTGGTCGCTGTAAATCTTATTCCCATCTTCTCAAATGCTGGCGAAGGGTTATATCTTCATTTTGAAAGTTCAGCAACTCTCCGTGCTATTCGATGACTCACGACCACCTCGCGTGCTCTATTCGCGATGACCGGAACGTAAATAATGCTTTGTGGTACTACGACTAGTTTAAAATCTGGTGGATCCATAGGCAAAAATTCGTGCAGTGTATTCCTCGGCCTTCCTTTGAGGTATATTACGCTGGCTGAACATCAGTTTATTCGCATCATGTTGACTGGCAAAATGTTTATGAGCTGCGACGACTCGTGTGTTTTGCCAGCTTCGTAGAATCGTCGCTCGGACGCCAGAATCGGTCCGATAGTTTCCTGTTTCGTAAAGTCGATATCTTCGCAGCATCTGATCACACTGTTCATAGTATTGGGATTCCCATGTAGCTCGAATTATATATCAGTATTGGGATTCCCATGTAGCTCGAATTATATGTCAGTATTGGGATTCCCATGTAGCTCGAATTATATGTAAGTATTGGGATTCCCATGTAGCTCGAATTATGTCAGTATTGGGATTCCCATGTAGCTCGAATTATATGTCGGGGGTTAGCAAATCTTCAATAAGAGCCTATAGGCAATATTACTTCGTGGGAGAAATTACCACTTTTTACGTGTTACATCTTACAGTTTTTTCATCGATGTTTGGTATCGTACTGTAGGTTTTAAAATCGACAAGGCCTATGCACCATTCCCCTCCAGGTCGAGTGGCGCAAAGTGTACCGCACACAGCTCGTATCTACACCCCATCAAGGTAGGTGTATCGACATGGCTGATAGTTTCCCTTCGATGTTAAGCCATTTTATACAATTACTTTAACGAACAAACCAGGAAACGAAGACACAGATGTATACAGTTTTACGTGTAAGGCATCTGCTCATCTCTTTGTTGTAAGTGAGCTTCGTTCCTTTCAGGTACCAACGCAGTTTGGGTGGAGGATGCATATTTCCAAAACTTTCATATTAGTCTGCATGATTTTCACATAAGTTACCCAGTGCACACCCTGCCGGGTTATCGTGTCCTTTTTAATTATAGTGCACTCATTACATTTTGTTTTTCCTTGGTAATTCGTATCTCATATGCACTCACCTGAAATGCGATATCTCCAATTTGCATCCAAACAGTTCCAAATCCATGTTAGTAGATTTCATTATTACCTCTTCCTGCGGCATCGCTTTTGCACACTTCCTTATTCCACCTCCTTATAGGTATGACATTAGTTAGAGTCACTGAGCATTTTTTTTACCCATGGCCAAATCTTCCATACTTAAATTGTGTCTTTGGGCCTCGGACAATTGCTTCCGTTTGTTCGATGCTCTATTGATGGCTCGGACGATACCACTCGTGGCTCCGACTAGGCCCCCGAGAGCTCCAAGTCCAGGCAAAAGCCCCGAGTCCAGGTAAAAACAATGGAAAAAATCCACCAGTAGATGTTTTCTGGGTATCCTACTATTCTTCTCTTTCTCACAGCTTTTCGTTTAATTTTTGCCTTTCTCTTGGTCCATGCCCATGTCCATCTTCACCTTGGCCTTCATCATATTGGATATGCCCCACAAGGGCATTTTTTTCTCCGATTCCGATGTCTGATGATATTCTTATTTCATTGGACTTCTGTGCAAGTATCTTGTCTGCCTACTGTCGGTTTTACAGATCCTTGTTTAGGGAGTAAGCAATATCGTGCTCTGTGCATACCTTGCCCAGTGCATCGACGCCTATCTCACTAGGTGACAGTCTTTTAGTTATCTACGTTCCTGGCCTGCAAAATTTGTATCTAGGAATGTGCAGCTCGAAGAGTAGATTGTTGATCAGTGTATTGACGACACCTTTTTCCGAAGTTGATCTTACCCCTTTGAGAATCGTGGTGAACTAAGCGAGAAAAGTAAAAAAAATATCCTTTTATACTTTTTTGATTCATTTCCATTCTTGACTCAGAACAGCATGGACACAAAATACTAATCATGCATATGTTTTGTCACTTCTGCTGTAACACATTTACAACTTTGCGCAGCGTGCATCGACATGAAATAACGACCTGCAGGAAGCAAACTTCAAGTGTGTCATTTCAATGCATACTTTGTCAACATCAAGTTCCACGGAGGGTTGCTTAAAGAGACATTATATAATTTGCAGTGCTAATTATATGCAACTACAATCAGCACCACACACACCCCAATCAGCAGAACATACACCATAATCATTACTACATGCACAACAATCTGCATCACACACCACAATCAGCACCACATGCACCACAATCAGCACNCACCATAATCATTACTACATGCACAACAATCTGCATCACACACCACAATCAGCACCACATGCACCACAATCAGCACCACATTGACTACAATCAGAACCATATGCGTCACAATCAGCACCACATGAGCCACAATCAGCCCCATACACACCATAAACAGCACCACATTTAGCAACACTTGCACGACAATAAGCACCACAGGCACCACAATCAACGCCACAATTAGAAACATTTGCACGACAACCAGCACCTAATGCACCACAATAAGCACCATACACACCACAGTCAGCACCATATGCACCACAATGAGCACCACATGCACCAAAATCTGACCACATGCACCATAATCAGACCACATGCACCACAATAAACATAAAATGCACCACAATTATCACCACATGCACAATAATCAGCAGCACAATCAGCACCACACGCACCACAAGATAGTAGTGGTAACAAACATATTATCAAGTAAGATGTNACAAGATAGTAGTGGTAACAAACATATTATCAAGTAAGATGTTACTCGACCCCTATGCATTACTGCTGAAGATGAAGCTATCTCCCACGAATCACGAAATTAAAGCCTATTTCTGATGAAGCACTTCATCATCGTGGGACCATCAAATTGCGGGAAAATATGCATCCTACTGAGCCTGCTGGAAGAAAATAACGGCCTTCGGTTGGAGAATATGTACTTATATTCAAAATTGCTCCAACAAAAGTAATACCAGCGACTGGCATTAGTACTGTAGGCTGTGGATGGTGTGGGTTATTTCCTTTGCAGCAAAAACGAGAAGGTGGAGCTTCCAAACGAAGCATTGCCAAAATAGATTTTTTTCTTTGGTGACATTGCCTGCGAGAAGCAAAAGTGCATCCAGGAATACTTTCATGTGGGACAGCATGCGAAGGTGCACTGCTTGTACGTTGGCCAGACTTATTCGCGCATACCCAAACATCTGCTCTGTGACAATGCAAACATGTTGGTGCTGTTTCGCGAGGACGAAATGAATTTGCAGCATGTTTACGAAGATCATATAAATACAGACATTATATCATTGGGTTTAAGCATCTGTGTGCCTTGTGCTGGAAATACAAGTACGGATTTTTGACGATCGTTAAGGACTGCCCTCTATATAATGGGAGGTACCGACAGGTATTCGATTAGTTCATCGTCGACTATCGAGAATGAATAACAGTATATCCAAATTCGGGCAAAGTAGTCTCTATCTGCGTCTTGACAAAGATGAAGATGGAATTTGTGTTGTACCAAGAAACGATGGAACCGGTGATACTGGTAGAAAAATAATTTGAAATTTTGGGGAACCCAAACGATCCGAGGATGCTGCTATGAAAAATTTCGTCCTCCTAACTGGAAATGCCATCATCTCGGAATTGCACAGTATGTTGACCGAACCAAACACATTCTTTCGCAACTATCTGTCTGAGCTCGGGGCGAAGATGGAATGTGTGAAGACCAAGATCGTCCGCGATATGATGGCCATGGACGAGCACATGACGAGTGTTGGAAGGCAAATTGTGGACAGAAAATAATCTGAAAGAGCAGAAAAATTACATATATCATACATTCTCTACCTTGATTTCCCATCTCGCCACAAAAATTGATATTCAGAACCACAGCAGGGAAATATTGGATGCCTGCAACGAACGCATGGGCAAGATCAAAAGTCTTTTGGCGGAGATGCACGACTATAACTACAAAGGAAAGCAACATTAACTATTTTTATTCATTGCCATGTCCGACATTGCTAGCGACTTACATAGGACAATTCAGTATGTTCGCTCGAACTATTAACTAGCCGAAGAGGGTGAAAATTTCACACCACCTTATAAATTAAGAAATTTTTATGCCAGTTACTCGTCTCAAAGTGCTCAAGTAGAGAAATGGAGCACGCGAAGTCTTGAATACCGAAATCAATGATACTGCTGAGCTTATGTAGAAGCGGAAACATGATTATGTATCAACCGATCGGGAAGATAGATCGGATGCGTATTTACGATACAAGAAAGAGGTACAGAGCTGTTCAAACCCTATGCCCAGGATCGTCGCTACCTATGATCGTACGCATCTCGTAATAATTATACGACATACAGCATATACAGGCATAATTATAAATGGTTCCTCGGTGCTGATTAAATGGAGTTGATAACTGGTGGGATCATCGAAGGAAGCAATTACCAGACACGCAGAACCCCCGGGCTTTAAGAATTTATATTTCTTAAGCAACCCAGATAGTTTACAGATTCCAACCTTTTGGAATAGAAGACATTCCTCGAACTCATGCATGCACTTTACCAAAATAACAATCCTGAGACAGGTGTTTATAAGGACAAAGATGATAAAAAAATTGACATTCACTCAGATCTCTTCAGTGACATAGCACTGAAAAGCCTCTGAAGAATACGGACTACGCATTATGGGACGACCCGAACGACCTGGTCGATAGGCTGCAACTATTGCTCGCTTCACGAAGGGTTGGTAATTACTCTCGCACTAACGAGATTATATCCATCGTCAAAGAACTGGAGGAGGGAGTCTAAATAGAATGAGTTTATTGGGAATCGCCAAAGAACTGCACACATCGGCGAGACGCAAATTACCGTCGTCACAAGGTAGTGATATGTGGGATGAAAGACCTATTTCAAGCCGACCTCGTGAAGATGATACCGTATGCTCGGGTCAACAAGAGCTACAAATACATGTTGACCATCATCGATGCATATAGCAGATATGCCTGGGCTAGGCCTGTCAATTCAAAGAATTCCCACGATGTCACCGAGGCCATGACGGATATATTGCGCGAAGGATGCATCCCGACTAATTTACAAACTGACCAAGGCCAAGAATTCTACAATGCAAATTTTAAGACCCTGATGAAGGAAAATAACACATCCACATACAGCAATCTCAAAACTTATATCGTCGAGAGGTTCAACAAGACTCTGAAAGGAAAAATTTTGAAGAATTTCGTTGCGATTGACAATAGCAAGTGGTTGGGTATACTCCCAAAACTCGTACGCGAATATAACTATACAGTGCACTCGACTACACGCATGAAGTCTGAAGATGTGAAAGACGACTCCATGCTTCGAGCTGTGTATGCTATTCGTAAGAGGAGAGACCCACACAATCCTAAAGCCAAGGTTGGTGACTTGGTGCGCATCTACATACAGAAAGGCATCTTCGAGAAAGGATTTATAGCGAATTGGAGCCCCGAAATCTTTCGTGTGCTACGTATTTGCAACTATGCTCCGAGGACCTACTTTCTGGAGGATTTGAGTAATGTTTCCATCCATGGTGGTTTATATGCAGAGGAGCATCCAACCTACAAACTTTCCTGAAGTGCGTTTGGTCAAGAAGGGGCTGAAACTGTATAATGGAAGGTCGTATGTCAGGTGGTGGGGTATCCCAGTCCACTACAATTCCTGGGTCGACAATGCGGACATCAGGTGTTGAACACCGAATATGCAATTATACTGCCTTTGCATATGTGCTAACTCATGTACTACTTTACTGAACAAATTTTGTGTAAAAAAAAAGGTTGTGTTTTATTTATTTTAAAAACCCTTATGTGAAACCCTTATTATGTGAAATAAAAATAATTGTATTTAAAAATAAATCAGAAAAATTAAATATGACAGTTTACATGACCTCTTCACCATTCGGTACCGGTTAATAGCACTCTTGCCCGTATTTAATTATCTCTAGGGGTTTAAACATGAGTTACCAGTGTGCTCTAGTGCGCGATATTAAAAATAAATAGAGAAAATAGATATGGCATGGCGTGGAAGGGGTCGAGCGAATATGTGTAATTGGCAGACAGTATTACATATATGTTAAAAACATAAACAAATATAACTGCCACCTGGTGGCTAAATCACTAGCTAGCCTGGTGGCGAAATCGATAATAAATACACAAGCATAACCAAAGTGATTAAAAAGTAAACAAATGGCAAACGAAAAACGAATATGGTGGGTGGAGTGTATTCCACAGAATAAACATTAGTGATGGTGAGGGGACGGGAATGTTAAGACAATGAGAATCATTGGTGGTGGGTAGAATGAGTGTCATTAATCAACCAATAAAAACACTGGTGGGGGTGGAGGCCTGCTGACTAAATAGCCAATAGTAATTGACGAGAGTCAGTCGTCTGATGGACGTGGTGCTTGGGAAAAAATTCCAGAAATTTTTTTTAAATACATATTTTTATAATAAATATTTCGATGAATTAAAAATGCAGTTGTAAAAAATATTAATAAATATTGAATACATTTTAAAAATTCATATTTAAAACATTTTTTGGGTTTTTAGTAGTTTTTTTTTTTTTTTTGCATTTTCGGAACTTTTTGGGTTCAAGGCCATCCATGGTCACCAGTACAGTGTCAAGGTCAAGGTAACCTGGATCCACTACTGTGGTTGGGTGGTGTCACAACATGACGGCCGGCATCTGGCTCCTGTGCTGGGTGCCGTTTTCCATGACATCCCTTTTATATTCTACTTCCTACCAACATAAAATAATGATATGAACTCGTATCTCAGGAAAATAAATTTGGAAAAGATGTAACGTGGTAAGCCATAATAAAAAATGTATTTTTTCTAAAGTAGGAGACACTATTTTCAGAATGACGGCTATAAAAACATTTTAGTTTTGAGGGAGATGTCAACGAGACTATGTAATTTATTTTAATTTTACTTTGCATATTGGCAGTATGCAATCATCAAAATTGCTACTTAATCACTTTTTTGTCGTCCATTTATGAAGATCACCACATGAAATTGTATATGTTTTATGCCATGTCTCGAGTACCAATCATCCGATTCTCACCAAATGTTACACAGGAACAATTCAAATAGATTTGTAACAAATTGTGCACATCATAAATGCTACATAAGGCCATGCAACCTTTTATAATTTAAATGGGTCAGACAACGATGTTCACAATGGCAGCTTCATAAAATTATTGAGGTAAGTTAGACATATACATTAGAATCATCGTATATAGAGCTTCTTTTTCTGGCAATTTTGTTCGATAGCATCAAATAGTAAAAAAAGTTTTTTAATGTTATATCTCAACGACCAAACAAACAGATTTGCATTAAATTCTCCACACAGGCAGGCGCTACGGTAGACCATGCAAACGTAAATGTTTTATGTGGCTCAGTCAATTATTTTCAAAATAAAGCCCCTGCAAATATTATGGTTTGTAAGCTTATCAATCGAAACAACTGAATAAATCCGTAGTTGATGTTACGAATCTGACCTCCTTAATGCAGTGGATTGCACGTTAACTTACAACACGAGGTTTTTTGGTTTCAAGTCCCAGGTAAAGCACATGTGTATTTGTAATTGTCTCACTACTGTCGCATAGGTTTTTTGTTTCATTTCTAAAGTTATTACTTTCAAAGAGGAGTCAAGTCCTTCTTACCATCTCAGATTTCAAGAAATTCTTTAATAATTAACTGCACCCATATTGAGGAAAATAGGCTCATCAGTTATATCATTAACTTCTTGTAAATTTTTTTTACTGTATACGTCACGTAAAACCGAACACTTTACTCGTTTTGGTATTCCAGTAGAACATAAGAGGGCAGTCTCCATTTCATTACGGATTTTTTTCCAACCTAGCTTACTTTTTAGATCAAATATTTGAAAACTGAAGTTGTTATGTAATAGGAAATATCTTAACATACGGAATGTCATGTAATTCGCGGATACGGACTACAACACACCAATCTGTGGTAAAAACTAAGAAGAATATAATCTTACGTAAAAATAAATTAGACGTTACATTTACGAGAAAAACGCCATGAAAATTCCTTAAACCACTGTAGCACAAATGTAATATTCCAATGAGATAAGGATGAGGTGATGTGTCAATGCTGCAATTAATGTGTCGTCGTAAGGTATAAGGCAAGGGAATGAGCCGAGCTCAGTAGTGCCAGAGAGGCCATGGAGTTCACATGCAGTGAGTACTGGGACAGGGCAATGGCCATGTGTGCATCCGGCGGCCAAGCACTATGCATCCAACATGCGAAAAATTGCATTGCTTTGGGTAGAGAAATTTTCGAACACCTGTTATAACGTTTCGACGTTTTGTATGCCGATGGTGTACGCTGTGTTTANGAAATTTTCGAACACCTGTTATAACGTTTCGACGATTTGTATACCTATGGTGTACGCTAAGTTAAGCGTGGAGTAAAGTCATTTGATCTAATTTAATGTTACATTTCTCGCAAACTAAAGCCCTTAAACGTTTTTACTAAAGAATATTTTCATCTTAGTTTTGACCATAGATTCGTGTGGTGCAGTACGTATCCGCGAATTAACTGACCACATATATATTTTTAAGTCCACAATATTTTGGCCACGTTGTTTTTGTTGCATCTGTGATCGTAATAAACATTTAATNTATTATTTTTCCTTTTTAGTATGACATGTTAAAATGCAGACAGAAATCAGTCCATTCTGGTTTCAGAAATTCTGCAAAGTAGTTATGTGTGCAAGGTATGAATTTTAATCATTAATATTAACATGATGTTTTTAATAGTATATATACACTGTAAAAAATATTGCTTTGTACTTAAGCATTGTTAGTAATTTTACAAATGCTTGTAACAGTACAAAGGTTTCTCTTGTATAACAAATCAGTTGTAAATCTACTAGGGCCGTATTTTCAATAGACCTCAAGAAATGTTTGTACTATACTGACCCGTATCCACGAGCTTCAGCAAAATGGTGGACACTCAACAACGTTAAACCGTATATATCTGTTTGTGCAAAAACAATGGGTGATGAAAAGTGTAGTTGCTTGCAAAAAGAAATGTATTGCCAGTTTGAATAACCTTAAATACTATAAAAAAACTTAAATAATGTTAATAATAAGAACAATTATAAAATCACAATTTCAATAAAACGTTACCGTATCAGTCATTAACTGTTAATGTTTCTTAGACACACAGAACTCTTAAATCGGCTCTCACGGCCGCGTTGTCAAGAGCCGTCTTAATGTCTCAACTAAACAACATAACTTTTAAAATTAAATAAATGCATTCTTATTTTAACCAAATAAATTCCTCAATATTTTGTATGTTCTTGAACGTATATTCGGACCAAAAGTGAAGTTGGTCCCGTTGTTAAAGTAGCGGACTTCCATTACAAGGGATGTGGGATCTAGTCCCCGTGCTGGTGTTATGAAAATAATTTTTCGTAAATAATATTTTGAAATATTTTTTTTTGTTATTAGCAGTTATTAATTAACTTTTTTTTGTTTTATGAAGAGTAATAACATTTCTTATGTGCACTTCTCAATAATGTTAAGTGTAATACGAGGCTATCATTTGTAATATTACAAATATGTATTTTACAGACTTAACAAGAAAACAGTTTGTAGTTTTACAAAGGATTTTCTTGGCAACTGAGTTTCCAAGAATTTTTCTTGTAAAAGTAAAAAAAAATTTACAGTGTATAAATAAAATGTTAAAAGCCACCTTAAGCAGGTATCTTCTTCGTATTTTATTTTTTATTGGTGTCATTGCGGCGGGGGTGAAGAGTTCAGAAGTCACGAAGTGAGGAGTGGGGGTAGGCGGATAACAATTTGTCACGTGACGAAATAACTTCGGAGGGGTGCAGTCGTTATTTGCTGCGACGCTGGCGCGAAGGGTGCTGGGATCCAACTGGGCTCGCTATCACTACCGGACACA